>VZTX01005712.1:0-51445 GCA_013400915.1 Pardalotus punctatus
CGCCGCGCGCGCGGGAATCCTGCCTGCGCACCAGCCAATGGCGGCAGGGGCGGGGCCCACGCGCAGCCAATGGGGGGCGAGGGGCGTGGCCTCGCGGGGCGTGGCGGCGCTGGGGCCCCACCCCCTCCGTTACCTGCGCTGAGTTGTGCTGATGTCGACGCCTGTGGTCGACACTGCTGCGGCTTTCGGCCGCCGGCGGTGACACTCCTGGGGTCACGCTGGGAGCCCCCGAGTGGCTGAAGCAAAAATTAGAATTTTTACCGCACCCTTGCCTCCAGCAAGCCTGTTTCCCCCGGTGCTTTGTGTGGTTTGCGGGGTGCTGCACCGCGCTGCCTCTGGCAGCCTCCTCCCCGTGCTGCCCCAGCCCTTCTCACTGCATTTTCCCCTTTTTGACAGCCTTCAAACCTGAAACATGCCAAAACTAAAGGGGGGGGGGAAGAAGTGAAGAAAGTGAGGTGCGTTTGTGGATGGGACGAGAATTTTTTTAGCACTCGAAGCCCTGGAATGTGATTCAATAGTCCAGGACCACAGCTTGTCCTGCTCCAGGAATTTTTTTCTCCGGCCGTGTGCTTCTTATGGTTACTAGACATAAAAAGTGAGCAGCGTTTCGTGTGCAACTGCAGTCCAAATTGGAAGGGTGGGGAGAGCACAGTGGGGCTTTCACACCACGGCTGAGGCGCCTTGGCGTGGATTGTGTTTCTGGTTTCTGCTGCTCGTGTTCAGGATGATGTGGCACCTGCGCAGCTGAGCAGGGACCGTGTCTGACTCTGGCAAGAGTGTTTTAATGATCCCAACAACTGTTTTAGTTGGGATTTTAGGCACGGGGTGGGGGGAATGTCCAGAAATGCTCCAGTCGTCTGCCAGCTGGAGATGCATTTCTGGGTCTCTGTTCCCCAAACTGAGCTGTTTCCTGGCCGTACTGTGCTGCTGCCAGGGGTGTCTGCAGGGACCCCCACCCTCTCCCTCCCCACCCAGCCGGTGGCACGGCAGAGGTGCGGGGCCTGAAGAAGGCGCTGTGAAGTGCCTGGTCCCCAGAGCGCTGTCACTGCAGAAGCGTCGCATCTGGCTTGTCATTAATCATTGCGTTCTGCAGTGATAATGGCCCATCCGAGCCAGGAGAGATAATGGCAATAAGCAGACATCCCGAATGCCAATTGTCGCTGCTGAAAATTGGTTGCTGCCTCTTGCCGAGGGACAGGAATGTAACTGAGCCTTGATTGAAAAATTTCGGGGAAGCTGCTGTATCTTACTGTTTTGCCAGATTAAAAAAGCCTCATACATAAAAATAGACCAAATGAATGAAGAATTTACAAACATCTATATTTTGTGTTAGGAATTGTGTTAAAATTAGGAAAACAGCTGAAGACACTGATTTATACAACTGTGACTATTTCAGGCAATGAAGGTTTACATATCACAGTTTAACAAGATAAAAGATCTCCCACAAAATACATTGATGACAGACAACTCATCTGAATTTGACATAACACAGCATCAAGTACACATGTAATGTGATGAACAGTGCCAGGTCATTCCCCAGTTAGGTAACATACAACCTCTTGAATAAGGCAATTCAAATATAACTCTTAATTCAAATCACAACATACCCAGGCAGCATGCAGGGAAAAGTCATTTATTTTGTATATTGGAATGACACAACTTGCAATATGTTTCCATTTTATGTAGTTAGAGCAACAGGATATAAACCATTCAAATAATATATATATATATTTATATATATCTCAAGTCAACAGTTGTCTTTACTGGAATAAAGATTATCTGTTTTTGGTAAAAATAAAACTATTTGAATTCACTAATTAACAAAATGCACAGTGATCAGAAACCCAATTCTTCTCACCATTGTCTTCCCTGCCTCGCTTGCATTTCCCTGTGACGCAGCAGCTGCACAACCCTGGATTCAGAGAGATCATTGCACAGAGGAACAAAGATTCCCTGGCACGTGGTTCCCATGGCTGCAGTGTGCCACCCACACCCCATGGACAGCAGTTCTCCCATCACACCCATCACACCCTATGGCTTGGAAACTGCTTTTCCCATCTCTGTTTCCAACAAAGCACTTACACACGTGCCTGACCTCGGAGGAGTCAAAAGTTGAATTGCTTGTGGAAACACATTCACTGGAACAGGGCTTTTATTTCCTTTATTACCAATTAATTCCTCCAGACCTTTATGACCAAGACATTTAAGAAACTGTGAATCTGCTCAGAAGGGAAAAAATCTGAGCCAAAAATCTCTTGGAAGTGGTGGAGCCTAACAGACATGGCTGAGGATGTATTTCCACCGCAGGAGACCTGGGGATCACAGGAGATAATGAAGGCTTTCCCTAGTATTGAAAAGTTATTTCAAAAGGGAGAAATGAAGACGGGAAAGAAGATTTTTCTCTTATAATAAAAAAATTAGCAATTTCTAAAAGACTAGTCTAGGCAGCTTCTCCTTGGTAAAGGGCTGTACTCCCCTCGGTGTTAGCTGCATACCTGCAGGGACTGATTCTCATGCTAAAGTACTGTGTCCCGTGGGGACTGGGTGTCCACTGCCCTGTCCCCATGTGAGGAAGGGGACAGATCTGAACATCAGCAGGATTCCTTCTGCCACTGATTCAGGGCTGCTGGCAGGTGCACAAAGGGGATGGCTTTGGACTGAAGCCCCAGAAAGCTCTGGGTGAGAGTTCCCCATGTGCCACAGGGCCTATTAAGTGCTAATAAATACATCATGCCCATAAATAATGAAGAGGCTAAGACTGGATGCAAGGGGATCCAAATGCCCCAAGCCTAGGGATGGGATTTGCTAGAGATTTCTCTCCTTTGGGTAAGCTACACAGCAGCCACAGCAGCAGCAGCCAGGTCTTCCTGCTGGACAGCTGTCCCAGACTTCAAAACCCATCTGTCAGCCAGAGGAACTACAGGAGAAACCAGATTTTCAGAGTGATTGTTACTGGATCCTGTTTATCAGCTTTGCAAAGTTGTCTCATGCCTCCCTACTACTCTATTTACTGCTCTAGTAAAAAAATCACTGGAATATTTCTTTGCCCTTAAAGATAAAAAAAAAAAAAAACAACAAAAAAAACCTCTTCAAAAGATATGGGGAGAAAGGTCCTTTCACAATGACATTCAGAGCAAAAGAGAGAAACGACATCTTACAGATCATTAGAGAACTATCTTTGGCAGAATATTTCAAATAAATTATTTTTACAAATATTTTCTGCAGTCATATATTTATTTTGAATAGTTCACTTTCAGCTATAGGGTTCACTACTCTCTATTGATAGGAAAACACCACAAATATAAAAATATATGAGCTCAGCACAACTTTTAGGCTACCACGACTGTGTCCAATAATTTCCAAAGTTGTAGATTGATACCACGGAAAATATGAAACAGGTTTTCTAACAGCGTGTGTCGGGTTCAGAAGGTCACAGCTCGTGGCTGCTGTAAAACACACCAGGGAGGGCGGCTGGGATTGGCGTGGGAAGGAGCTGGAGAAGCCGGATGCTCGGAGCCAGTCTCTGCCATCACCGGCCATCTTCCCACGGGGAATTGTCTCTCTCGGTCCCCTAAGGCTTAGAGATGTCGTGCTGGGTGGTGGCTGACGGGGCATCCTCCCTGGGCAGGAGGGCTGGGGAGCAGGTGGGTGGCACCGGGCGTGCTGCGCTGAGAGCTCCCAACGGATCCGGCTGTGCCCGGCCCAGTGCTGTGCCCCAGGAGGGAGGTCAAGTGCGGCTGCTCTCGCTCCCGAAGCTGCCCCCTTTCACCTTTGAGTGGGGAAAAGCACCGAGGGAGCCACAGGCTTCACCCTTGCACCATGGCTAGGTCGTGCCCCGGACCACATCCAGGGCTCAGCAGGACGGTGACTCTGCTGGGACCCCCGAGCCTGAGCCATGGTGGCCCAAGAAGGGGCCTTGCCTGGTCCCAATCTCCCCCTGCAGCACGTGCCACCGAGTCCACCAAACATTTAGATTTACATATTTAGCTTTGTTTATACAGCATGTACAGAATATACAGCATCGGACAATTATTTCCCAGTAGACTGGAAGTGTCTCCCAAGATGACCTCTTTTATCAACAAATATATATATAAATTGACAGTAATAAAAGAGTCATACCAACAAATATTATGGCTTTTCAAATAGTGTAGCTGCATTGTGCCATTGAATTTGTGAGGAACTGTGACAGAGACAGAGAGATTGGGGGGCTCCAGCTGCTGAGCCCAGGGGTGACCCTCAGCTTAGGGCACAAGGGCTCTGCGTCGCTGGGGCAGTGCCAGCTTGTGGTGCCAAGCACGGTGCAGGTGGCAGAGGGAAGGTGGAGTTGAATTTATGACCCGTGCTCTGGATTCTGTCTCCAGGCAAGCCAGTTCTTCTGCAAACTCTCAGCCCAGCTTTGAAAAGATTTGGCTCTGTCCCGTTGGAGTCTGCCTGCCCTGTCCCTGGTGGGGGGACCGGGGGCTGGTTGGGCTGTCAGAGATCTCTCTCTCTGTCAAGGTTTGCACAAGATGTCTGTCTGCCCTAGAGTGCCTTGTGGCTGTGAGGGGGGACACACACAGGGTGATGGGTGACAGGATGACTGCGGCAGGTGGCTTTGGGTGCGTCAGGAAGGGTGGTTGCAGCCTCCTCCCTGCCTGTCTCCCCCGTGCTGCTCCAGGGGCCACAGGGAGCTGCCCTCAGGCTGCTGAGCAGGGGCACAGTGGTGGCTGTCAGAGGAAAGTCAGAGCAGGAAAGTGAGAGCCACTATTTCTGGAGCACATCCAAAATTCCAGAGGGCAATTTGCCTTGGCAGTGCTGTCCCCAGCCACCCCGCTGGCATGGGGTGCTCATGGGGAGAGTCACCACATGCCTGCTGCCTGCTTCCCCTCGTGGGCTGCATCCAGCCACCAGCTGTCCTCACTTCTCAGGCCCAGGGAGCCAGTTTGAGCTCTTTCTCTCCTGCATCCCACTGTTCCCAAGGGGGATTGCTGCCTCAGCTGTAGGGAGTGTGCAGCAACCCTGGGATGGTCTGTGCAGCTCCCTGCCCGAATGTCCCTCCACTCCTGAGAGGGACGGTGGGAGAAGCTGCTGACATGAACTACATCTCTGCCAAGAAAGATGTGTTTCTTTCTGAGACTTACTCTAGAAGGAGGAGCAGTTGCTCAAGTGTGCGGAAATGACT
This sequence comes from Pardalotus punctatus, assembly GCA_013400915.1. Lineage (NCBI taxonomy): Eukaryota > Metazoa > Chordata > Aves > Passeriformes > Pardalotidae > Pardalotus > Pardalotus punctatus. Next base: position 5,162 of record VZTX01005712.1, read on the forward strand.
TTTGAGAACTGGAGTGGTCACTCAAGCATCAAGATAATTGGGCCACTTAATAACAGCGGAAAATTAGTAATGGATCTAAATTACCGCTACTATTTTTTTTTGTTTTTTCTTTTTTTTTTCTCTAATTCCCGTCTCATTTATCTCTCCTGTGGAATATTATGGCTGCTCCCTGCAGGCCTCTCTGGTTGATGCTCCCATGAACAAGTCTGGGGAGCCCAGGTGTCTCCTTTGGCTGTGCCTGTGGGATGCTGAGCTGCGAGCAGCCCCTCCCTCATGGCAGCGATGTGGGGAGCAGTGGGGAGCGAGTACTGTGGGGAACCTGCTGCCTCTGAGATGGGTGAGGTTTCCCAAGAACTGCTGTGCTCCTGGCAGTCTGACTGCTTTTTGCTGGGAATATCCTGTGGGCTTGTATTTGGGGTGGGAGGTAGAACGGGGTCTGTCCACTCCACGTCCTCTTCTTGCTTGGTTAGTGGTGACATTCACACGTGGTGAGCACCAGGTGTGCCAGAGACTCTCTGAATAGCCTGCAGACGGCAGTAGGAATAAAGATGCCCATCACTGCTGAGGGGGTCTTCAGGAAGTTCATGATTTGGATTTTACAACCTTATGCCAGGTTTTCTTGGCACAGGATACAAAGGGCTACATTTTACAAAACCCTATGTTTTGTGGGTTTTGACAGCGTGGCTGTGTGTCTTCCAGCAGGAGCTAGGAATCATAGGAGAATTCAGCAACTTCTGCCCTTCATCCACAAATAAAACTGCTGGATTGCTGAGCAGTGTCCTCAACAGGTAGTCTTGAGATCTGGATTATGTGCCTCCCAATGCTTAATGCATTATGGAAAAAAGAAGTAGGACAAGTATTGTCAGGGAAAAAATACATAACATTTTCTTCCTTGCTAACACAGTGCTTGTAATGTCAGAGGTATTATTGCCATCTTTTGCTCTCTTGAGCTGCTGAAAGTAGTGCGTGTTTCCTGATTAAGCGCAAGACAAGCAGGGCTCCTGCAAGGCTCCCTGCATGGGCACATTTTTCTCAAGAGCTTGCAAGATGAAGGAGGCAACATGGGGCAAACGAATGAAGACACAAACAGGCGTCAGTTCCTTCTCACTTGAACGGGGGAGTTCAGCCAAGGGGCAGCTCAGCACAGCTCCTACTGCAAGGAAAGGCCAGGGTGGCACACAGGGCTACAGCCGAAGGTGAAGGGCAAAAGAGGCATCTCAGCATTACACGGAACAAGGAGGAATCCACCTGTGCGGCTTCCTACGTCCCTGGGAGTCACAAAGCCACTAGTTGGCAAAACCTTTCCTCAGCATTCCCAAATAAGCTCTGGGACACATTTGCACCACCAGGATCCAACCTCGCTTGTGCCAGAGCAGCAATTTTACAGTGACTCAGAAATTCTGCACATTTCTAAGTGTCCCTGCAAAGAAGCTCATCTGCCAGAATCCATGCTTCTGTGGATGAGGTGCCTGCCAGGGGCTGTGGGCTGGGGCAGAGCGGCACACACTTCTAGGGATGGCAGTGCAGTGGACATGGCAATTTCCATCATGAAAACAGAGCAAGGCTGTGCTCCACGCAGGTCTCATCCTGCCACCATCTGTAAAGAGACTCCTCTGAGCTGCAAGTAAAGGACAAGAAATAAATCCCACCACAACAAAGAGGTTGGAAAGGGCAGAAAGAGAGCCCTGTGGCAGTCTCCCATGTTCTGCAAGGGTTTAGGATCTCTAAGATGGATAAGCATTCCAAGCCATTGCAACTTGCTCTACTGAAACTCTGCCCATTTTAAGCAAGGGCAGGAAATTCTTGAACCCCCAGGTAAACCAAATTAATTTGTTTTGGGAGCATAAAGGCACATTTGGATTGGGTTAAGGGTAGAGTTGGAGCATCTGTGGGACTTGATAATGGTGGAAATTCAGAGAAAAATGTTTAATCTTCCACAGACTCATGAGCGAAGGGCAGTGGCACAATAAAAACCGTGCCTGCGGGCAGTGGCTGTGACAGTGCCTGTGTGATGAGCAGGAAGGGCTCAGCATGCTGGGGTTTGTGTGGAAGTTTGCCCACTCCTTGGTTTGCTCAGGTCCATGATGTGGGGTGGTTCACCTTTGCCGTGAGATGCAGACAGCAAGGCTGAGCTGACAAGCGTCTTTGTTCGGTGCAGTGAGAAAGGAAATCTGTCCCACGCAGGAAGACCCCAGCTGTGGGGCAGGAGGGACAGAGCATGCTTCTCTGCAGGGAGATTGGGAGAAGATGGCGTGTGAAGACGGTTCACAGGGGAGGCAAGCACAGAGCAAGCCCCAGGCTGGATTGTCACTGTCTGTAGACAGTGATTTTGGAACCTTGAGATGGCTCGAGGCAGAATCTGGGGGAGCCCGGCATCAGGTGGGGTCACTAATGGTGCGTCACTAATGGTCCTTCCCACTGCTCCGTGAGCTGGGGTGGGCCTGCATATTGGGAGGGGCAGAAAGCTTTCCTGGTGCAGTACAACAGGCCAAGGGCTGTTTTGAATCTGAGATAAAAATACTGTCTGGGGTTGGTGCCCATGGACAGCCAAAAGAGCTGGAGGTTGTGCTGTATCTGTGCAGAAATCGAGGTGCATGTCCGTGCCCATGCAGCCAGGGCAAGGGACATGCTGTGGCAGTGCTTAAATCAAGGCTTCCAGAGCTGGGTGGGATCCCATGGCACTTGTCCCTTCCCCGTGCCCTCCAACGCTGGGCATCCCACGGGCAGCCCCCAGCTCCGGCAGCGCTCCACAGCACCTGCTTTGGGAACAGCGGGTGCCCCAGTGACCTCTTTCACTCTCCTAGTGAGGGCAGCCCCAAGCTGGCATTCCCTTTGGGAAAGGGGAAGGAGCCAAGGGAGGCTGCAGAGCCTGCAGGAGAGGGCGGTGAACCACCCTGGGGGCACTGGGTCCCAGGGGCGGGACTGGCTGTTCTTGAGATGCTCCAGAGAGAGAGCAAGACCCTGTGGAGACTCCTTGGATGCTCTCAGGAGCACACCACAGGCAGAAAATCCTGCTGGTAGCAGCAAGCTCTGCCTATCTTTGCTGCTAACCACTCCCTTTTGGCCAGGCAGGCCCCTTGCCCTCACAGTATCCTTCCCTCTGTGTGAGAGGGGTGCATCTGGCTGGCAAGAGGTTCTGGGCACCTCCAGTTCCAACAGCAGAAAGGCTCAAGTCCTTAAAAGGTGAGGAATCTCACTGTATTTATTGTCCCTTGGTGCTTTTTGCAAGAATACGGACGCCTCTGGATGCTTTCTGGTGTAAGTCAATTTTTTACAAGATAAACAGGCTTTTCTACAGCTGTGCTGTGCACATGTGGAGGCATCAGTAGTTGGTCATTGCACGCTCAGAGAGGCCAGAGAGGTTCCTGGTGCTCTGCAAACACATTTCTCCAGCTGGGCTTGGGTGTCAAAGCCTACAGAAAATAATGCAAGGCTTTCTCCTGGAATTACACCATCCAGCATTAAGTTTTCTGTCACTTTCCGGCTATGCCCAGCTCTGTCCCTCCAGGAATGCAGCTGAACCTCCTCCTGAGTTTTGTATATGGCCACCAATGCCGATGATTCTTACCCAAGAATTTAAAAATAGCCGTAACAATAACACAGGGGCTCTGGTTCTCCAGTCCCTCCCCGCAGCAGAAATAGTGCAGCGAGTTCACAGCCAGGCTCGTGACCACGGCGGGCTCAAGGCCTCCCTTCTCCCTTCTGTCCTTTGAGGGAGCAGGGATGAAGATGCACAAATGACTGTTGCCATCTCCCCTCGCCCCTGCAGTGTCTCTGGGGCAGGGTGACACAGGGGCAGGAGCCTTGTTTGTTTGGAGATGAGGGAGTCACATCTCGGGATGGAGCGGTTCCTGTGCTGCCCTGGCACAGGCAGCAGTTCGGGTGGGCTCAGCCATGAGACACTGCAGGTCTTTCCTTTTTTGTGCCTTTTCAGGTGGTGACTGGGATTTGCCTCCACTCCTGCTGAGCCCTGAAGAGCTGGGAATATGGTTTGTCCAAAATGGTTAGGGCCGTCACTTAGTGTGCTCCTTCTGCTTGTCCCCAAGCACTTGGCAGTGGCCTGTGGAGTCATTTGGGTGCCTGTCTCAGAACATCCTTTGCACATGGACATGTGCTGCATCCTTTTCCATGGAAAGGTTTTCCTTTGGCTGGTGGGGTGATGAAAGGGGTTGAGAGCAAATGGAGCAGGCGGATGGATGGAGGCCGAGGGTTTAAACTGCTGCTTCTGGCAACATCCATAAACCCAGGCCTTTATCAGAGATGCTCGATGTTGTCCCCGTGCAAGCAAGGGTGGGGAGGCTGGAAGAGGAAGAGATGGGGGAGCACTGGCATGAGACGGGATCCACGGAGCTGAGCTGTGACAAGGCGTGACTGTGCTGGGGTCTGTGCTTCCTCCTGCTGCCTCCCAGCACTGTCAGCCAGTGCAGGGCTCTTCTGGGGGAGGGCACTTCCCTTTTGCCTGTGAAGAGTGTGGTTTAAAGAAGAGACTGTGCAGGAGAGCAGGCGTGGCACCCTTGGGAACACGGGGGCTCGGTGCAGTGGTGCTTCCCCTCGCCGCTCCCCGTGAGCCCTCCGTGAGCCGCTGGGCACCCGCACAGCACACTGTGCACAGCCTTGTTAAGGATGCCCAAAAGCACGCAGCTGGCAGAGAGCAACTGCAGAAACTGGGCTGGTGCTTAGCCTGTGATTTAGGCCTCGTCCTAAGCAAGCACTGCTCCATCATTCCCTTCGGAAAGCTCTGAGCCAACAGTTATTTACTGTCTGCTAACCTGAGCGGCTACACAAGTCCCATTTGACTTGTTAATTACTTCAGCTAAGGCAATTCATTCTGAAGAAGCAAATGATGAGGGGAAAATACCAACATCACCTTTCAGCAGATGCAATTACTGGGTCAGAAGAGCTGCTTTGCTTTCACAATCCACTGCCTGGGAAAAGCTCACGGACATCACTGGCCGTGCTCCCTGTGGCATGGGGAGTGTTGAAGGCAGTGCTTGCCTGGGGCCCATCTCCAGAGCCGGTGTTTGAGTTCAGCTGTCAGAGCAGGACCTCCCAGGCACTGTGGGCAGGGTTTATCTGGGGACAGCTCAACAGATGCTGGATGAGACACAGGGAGGAGCAACAGCCCTGGGCATGCAGAGACTTCTCAGTGCTGGCCGAGCTGTGTCAAGGCACATGGGTCTGAAATGGCCCATGGCACCCGGACTGGGGCACAGGCAGGCACCTCTTGAGAGCAGCCCAGCCTCATGGGGTGTCTCAGAGCCGCTTTGGCACCCACGGACCCTGCCCTGGTAGTGCATCTTTTGCATTCTCCCTTATAATTAGCTTGTGGCTTAACCCAGCGCAGGTCCCTGTGAGGCTGTAGCGAGAGCAGGAGCAGTTCTACAGAACTAAAAGAGACAAGCAAAAAGAGCTGCTTGGTACCTTGGGGGTACACCCACGGCTCTCCCCAAGCTTAGAGCAGGCCAGCATTGACCAGGGACACAGCACAGGAGCAGCTCCTGGCCCCAGAAGGGTGGGTTGCCCTGCAGCTTTGTCCCTGGGTGGTTTCCTGCACCCCTTGAGAGCGGAGAGGGCTGTGAGCCCCAGATGTAGCGCAGCACGCACCAAGCCTGAGGCACCATGGAGATGGAGCGGGAGGAAGGGCATGAGATGGGGCAGGAGCAGCTGTGCCAAGGCACCGCTGCCCCTGCCAGTGGCAGAAACACAGTGAAGGCAAACCAGTGAGTCAAGGAAAGATGGGTACAAAAGGGAAAAAACTGGGGGGCAGAGAAGGGTTTTCCATAGAGAATATGCAGGAGCAGTACTGGATCCATCAGGAATCATTAGAAACTTTATTTCTCTGTGCATTGTGTACCATTGATAATGATCATCACAATTAGTGGACTCACTGCCTATAGTGGTGGGCAATACACAAAAAAAAAAAAAAAAAGAAGCCAAACAGATGAAAATGAAATCATTGTACATAACAGTAATCATAAACCTGAACAACCTGCACCTGTGTTTGATTTTCCCCCCAAAACAATGAGAAACATAAAAGAAAAAAACCCCAAACTAGTCAAAAGTGAAAAAAGGCTCGAGAAGAAAAAACTGAAACCCCACAAGTTCATATTCCTAGAGAAAATCTTACAGCAGGTTAATTAAAATTTCCACAGATAGTTCAAAATGAATACAAATACCCCCAGCCAGCTGGTTATGGTACAAGCATCAGACACGGTTTTCAGCTGAGTGGGAAGGGCTCACCATGGACATGCAGGCTGGGAGTTTGCCTAGCTGGAATGTCAGGAAGCCTGGCAAAAAACACAGGGTCAGAAGACATCTCTCAACACCAGTGCTCAGTGTCTCCCCTGTGCTGCGCCCTGGGGAGCTCTGCACCCACATTTCCCTGGCTCGACTCTCCACCCCAGCCTGCACTCCTGGCATCAGAGGGTGATGCTGAGTTACACCTCCCTGTCTCATCCTGCCCAGTGATTTTGGATTTGGAGAGCGCAAGGCATGGCCTTTTCCTTGGGGGATGCTTCCTGGTTGCACTCGGTGGAGTGGGAGATCTCGTACGGCCCTTCAGCCTTATGCTGGATTATTCTGCCTCCAAATGGCTGTGGGAAAGGACCAGCTTTGGGGTCTGGTCCTGATGGCTTAACACTCAGAAACAGGGGCTGTCACTACACCTCTGGGGATACAGGGAATGGCAGGGGGCCAAGGACTTTGAGGCAGCCACTGACTGGAAAGGCAGAAGAAGCATGTGAGGTGTTGGGAGTCGGCCATGCTTGTTCCCCCTGGACTGCTCACCCCACTCGGGCTCCCTGGGACCTCGTGTAAAACCTCCTGTGGACGGAGGAGGCCTTCATGCTGGCTTCAGCACGTCAGAGGACCCCACCCACACAGGTGGATAGAGCCTGCAGTCTCTGGGGTGTGGGTTTTCCTCCCCTGAAAACCTACAACTGCATGGCTGTTATTGCTTCTCATGGACCCGTGCCACGAGCAGTAAGTGGGGACAGCTTTCCATCCTTTCCACCCCCGCTGAGAGGAACCAAACAAACAAATGAGCAAAACCCTATGGCAAAACTGAATTAACTAAAAATAAATAAAACCCAGTGAGAAGAAAACGCTTGTAATCTGCAATGCTCAACCCACATGGTTGGAAGGACTATCGCTATAGGATGCTATATACAGATAGATTTCATTTCATTCATGCAAATGTTACAAGTACCACGACAGCATGCCCGAGGAGGCGGAGGAGGGGGAGGAAGGCTCCCGCTGCTCCGCGCAGCCTCAGCTTGGGACACCAGACACGAGGCTGCGGCTGTGCACCCCCAAAGCATGGACAGGGAAAGGTGAGGGGCATGTGGGTGAGAAATGCTAGTTGTACACACGCCAAAACGAAACAAAAAAACCAACCCCAAATCAATGACGAAACGGTTTGTGTTCTATCCTTAGAAAGCTCCCAGTTTCCCCTTGTCTTCAGTTCGGTCTCTTGCTCCTCTCCAACAGGGCCAGAGGGCCTGTTCCCGAGTGGTGAAGGCAGCTGGATGGCGGTGGGAGATCAGAGCCCTTGCTTTCCTCTCCTTCCCTTGCCCACTGCTCTGTTTCTCACCAGCTACTCTGGCCTTCCTCACACCGACGCACCCCGGTCGCCTTCACATCCGTCTTCCCAGGGGCCGGCGGGTGGGAGTCAGCGATAGGAAGGGGCTCGGTGGCCATCGGCCGCTCCTGTTGGTCGAGTTGCAGAAAGGGCCCTGCCCCTGGCTCCTGGCTGGGCCGCTGCCTGGGGAGGGGTCCCGCTGGCTTTGGGGTCCTGCCTAGTTCAAAGGATGCTCCAAAGCCGCTTTCCATCAGCAGGTGTGTGAACATGGCAAATCTCTTTTATTCTTTCTCTGTTCATTATACACAGCTTTATATCTATATCTATACCTATATATCACTCTATATAGATATATATAGATATACACATATTTACTATCTCTGATTGTCCCTTTAGAAGCCCTTTATGTGGCAGTAGGCTTCCAGAGATGAGAAGAATATGTACAAGAGCCAGAGGAGGATAAAGAGTGAGGATGTGAGCAGCTTGGAAGTCCGCGGCCCGCCCAGCTCACCTCCAATCTCGGGTCTCCGCCGGTAGAGCAGCACTCCCACACTGATAAAAGCAAAAATGGTGAAGAGGGTGACGGAGAAGGCCAGTGTGCCAGGGGAGACTTGGAAGGCTTGTCCGTGCGCCGCGTGGTAGATGGCTGCGATGGACCAGGCCACCCCAATGCCCAGGAAAACGTTCACAGCGTTACTCCCGGTGACATTCCCGATGGAGGCGTCCGCGTACTGGTCCTGCGTTGCTGCTACTTTGCTGGCAAACGTGTCTGCAAAGGAAGGATGGGGAGAAACCCTCAGGAAATGCCCAGGAAAAGAGGGCAGATTTGGGATAAAAGGTGAGTGGTGACACCTAGGGAAAGAAAATGGGTAAGGGGAAAAGGTACAGCCCTTTCTTATGGCACTACCAATGAGTGGGAGTGACCATCAGGGTCCAGAAATGCACAGGAGGGAAACCTCAATGTTCAGAAACACAGGACTTCCCCCAGCATGGCCTCAGGTATCTCAGAGCTCTTCAGGCAATAGACAACACTACACTGTGTTGGCCTCTTCTCTCACGTCCACTAATTTGTTCACTCTCAAAAAAACTTAAGAGGTTGGAAAAGCTTTGTGGAGCCACAGTGGTTTGTATCCATCCTTCAGGTCCCCTGAAATTTTCTACTTGTGTTTCTGAGTTTGCTTTAATGATGTCTCTCTAGCACCTTTTACCTCCCTAAAGTCCAGTGTTTTGTGCAGGCCCTGACACTTCGGTAACCCAGTGGTCATCCTCCATCCCTTGGGAAGAAAAACCATGTGGGTGGGTGCATGCTTGCCCAGGTGCCCTGCCAGCCTCAATACCAGTGATAAAACCCGGCTGGCTTTTTAAATGGAAAACCTTGTGTCAGGCAGAGTAGCATGAGGCTGCTCTGCGCCATAGGGAAACGCTGATTTTACATCCAAACCCGCTCTGGATCTGCAAGGGGGAAGGAAAAGCAGGAGGCATTAGCCCCTGCATTTGTCCAGGTGAGCACTCCCAGCTAACAGTGAGAAGATGAGCCCTGAACATATCTGCACTCCCAGATTTCCTCGGGTACAGGCAGCCCAGTGTGGCTCAGGTAAAAAAAACCAACCAGGTCATATTTTATGTTTTTTAATTCTACAGAACTTCCTTTCTGCTCCTCCCCAGCGAGGCTCCAAGGTGACATGGTGAAGTGCAGCCTGGCACAAAGATCCAGTTGCATGGGACACGAGGGGATGGGCACACACAAGCACAGGGAGAGGGTCCATTTGCAGCAAAGAAATCAAAAGTCTGCTTCATTTTTAAAAAAAAGCTGCCATGGAAATGCACCTGATTGCTAAGGGAAGGAAAAGGCCTTGATCACCGAGCAGTAACGGAGTTGTGGGACGGTGCTGATGCCTCCACGGCTCCTCCAGCTGCCACTGGGGAGAAAGGATAAGTGTGGAAACAACCACATGAACTTCTGAAAGGTTGAGCAGTGCTTTTAATGCAGGGAAAGTCCCTGTCAGTGTTGATTTCTCTGCACATCCTCTGGTGCCTGCCAATCTCCTGGAAAGCAGGTGTGGAGGAGCCCAACCAGCACCCAACTAACATGGCACGGTCTGGGAGCCAACTGAAACAAGAGTAGCCCAATGCAGTCTAAAAAAGAACTTCTCAAATGCCACCTTTTGTCAGCAGAAGCAGGAGGGAAGATTTTCACTGTCAAAGGTGTGAAGAAGCCCTGCAAACCTTCTGCTTAAAGCCTCTACTGCCAGAGGTCTAAAAAGTGCTCCTTCTTTTGTTCCCTGCCCCAGATCTGTTCTTCCTTCTGGTACTGCTGCTGCTTCTTTCTGCCTTTGGCAGCATTAGGACAATTTCAGGATCTTTAAGCATCTGAGTGCTGATAACTGGAAGTTTGAAGGTGGTGAGGGAAGGTGTGACTGATGCACAGGATGGTTGGGTTGGGTCAGAGCCCCTTGTTCAGGCTCCAGGCTCTGCCTGCCTGGCGCAGCCCATGGGGGAAGGTGAGTGAAAGGCAGAGGCTGACATGGAAATCCCCAGAGCTTCACAAGTTGCATTTCAAGCAGCTCCCCCAGCTCAGCAGCCTTGCCTTGATCCATCTGAACCTGGTCCCACACAAAGGTGTCCATGGTGGGAAGTGTGCCCTGAGTATGGAGAAGCACCTAACTCACCTGGGAGCAAGGGTGAAGCAGCAGATGCTTAAGGAGAGAGTGCAGGGCTGCCAACACAGGCAGCATTTTAACCAAAGGCCAGTTCCAACTCTGAAAGTGGATGCCATGGAGGCCATCCACAGAAACAGATACTTCCCAGTCTTTGCAATGGGAAGGTCCTTGAAGTAATTCTCACAGGACTGAATCCACATCCTGATTCTATCCTTTCAGCCCATCTGAGACCGAAAACAAATTTCCACATGTATCTCAAATCTGTGCTTTGGGGTCTTGCAAGAGCACAGTTTTCCCAACCCAAAACCAAAACCAAACCCTAACCCAAACCCAACCCCAACCCCAACCCCCAATCCCAGCCTGGGTGGAGATGGACCTTCACAACAAACCCTGTGGCTGTGCTTACCTGGCACCGATGTCCCCAGTGCGACAAACACGACTGCGGTGACCGAGTCCTTCAGGCCGATGGTGCAGCCAAAGTGGGATGCCAGGTCACCAATGAAAGCTGTCAGGAGGCCAATCATGAGGATGGAGACAACGAAGCAAGCCCAGCCATTCCAGTAGTCTGTCGGGGGCACGAAGGCAAAAAGGACCTTCCAGAAAACGGTCAGAAAGTGCATCACGTAGTCGAAGCAGGAGGGCAGCTTCTCCTCCCCACATTCATCGTCATCGTCATCTTCCCCTGGAGAAAACCAGCAGTGTCTGATTAGATTTGCTCATCCTGGGGGAGGTTGGGCAAAGCTCCTGTGCATATTGCAGCCCCCAAAATGCTGTGTCTCATGATCTGGGCCCTAGAAGGCCTTGACTCCCAAGTATTTTATTTTCTGGGCAATCACCAGAGTGGCTTGGTGGCCTTTCCTTGCCCCTTCCCACAGCACAGAGAGACAGCCCAGAGGCAGAGGTTTAACAAAACAACCTGCACTTCAGAAATGCAGAGCCTCGTGCCAGCACCTCTGCCTGAGTTTAACCACCAGATGCTTTCTGGGACTCGGCCCCTGGTCAAGAGCCCTTTCCCCAGAAGATGAGGGAAATAACCAACCTTGTGCTGGCTGGAGCTGGCTGCTCCTGCCTCGTGGAGATTCCCCCAAGGAAGGCCCTTTTGAGTTGCTTTCAGCTGCTTTCCACAAGTGCCTGCTATCACTTCCAGCCCTCTGGAAAGGCAGCCGGTTTTGATGGTTGCTGAGCTGCTCGGGCGCTTCACCTTACCTTTTCTGCAAACCAGGATCCAGTCATGGATTTTTGCCAGCCCTAAAACCTCCCTGGTCAATCACTGCTGGCTGTCCTTCCCTGCTGCACCTCCCTGCCCCTTCACGTGCTTCCCTACGAGCTCTGGTTGCCTGTTCCTTGATGTCTGGTCTGACCTAGGTCAGTGGGCACTCCCCTTCCTGCTCCAAGCACTGGCACGTCACCTGTCTCCGTAAAACCACTTGGCTTCCAGCCTACAGGGAGTCCCCACAGTGTGGGGCTGACCCCACAATGGAGCCCACTGGGGCTGGTGACCCCTTGCCTGACTCCTGCAGTCTGAGGAGCCATCAGGAGAGCCTGCTGGCCAGCCTGTGCCCTGGGCAGGCTGCGTGGCAAACGTGGGGCTTCCCCAGCCTGGCACAGTGCACAACACCAGCATGGTGACAGAGTCAAAAACTCCTCCTGCTCGCACTGGAACCACTCCCAGACTTGAAGGGGAGGTGACATTTTTCCAACTAAGTCAGTGGGAGCCTTCCTGCTGCCCTTAAGGAACAAGCATGAGTTTCTAAGGCACGAATGCTGGGAATTCCAAGGCCACTGCAAGTTGTGTTAAAGACAACCCTTGCACTGTTTGGCGATTTTCCATAGCTTTGATGCTTTTTTTTTTTCCCCACGAAGGATGTGGACCACCAGGTCTCCCTGCATGGCTGTTGGAAGAAGCCCCTTACCGATGGGAAGATGCAAGCTTTAGAGCTTCAAACTCACTATGGCAAAAACAGTAGCTAATCAGTGTTATTATTTTGGCAGATAGAAATACCTATTCCTGTGCATTGTTGTGAAGATAAGGAACAGTTTTCCAGCCTGGAAAGCCTATGTTAGCCTGTGTTTTTCCTCAATGTGCAAAGGCTGCTAATGGCAGGCACACACTGTGCTGTGCTTGTGCTGTAATTTTGCAGCAGGTATTTCAATCCTCTGCCAAGCTTGGGGTGGCATCAGGACTGCTATGGACCCAAATCTTTGTGGAGATGATGAAACAGACTGAAAAACGAACATGAATGCCACTGTCATAACACTCATCCAGATCTGTCCATCATTTTGTTAAGCAGCCATGATGTCTCTCTTCTGAAGAGATGGCCAGATCCTGTGGAGGTGACTTGAAGCACAGAGTGGGGTGGGATGGTGACCCAGGGGTGCATTCAGAAACAGGCCTGCAAGCCCCAGAATGTTTTTGCATGGAACAATCATTATATCTTCTGGGTGCAGACTAAAGGAGCTATGGGTGACAGGCTCTGGACAGCCTGGAATGGCACAGCACAGTGTGGCACAGCCTTGTCTGCACCAGCACTGCCCTTCCACAGACCTCACCTTCTGCTGCTCCACCCCTCTGCAAACACCGCTCTGAGTTGCTCATTGGTCGGGAAATGGGGGTTTAATATTTATATCCCTCATCTGGGATGCTACATTTTGAAGTATTGACAGGTGACTTTCACCTGGTTTCCATTGTGAGCTGTGGGGGAAAAACTCAAACCCAGCCTCCAGTGTTTGAAGCATTTTAACTCGTCTGGCACAAAGCTTGAGGAGCTAAAGCCCCTCCAGGGCTCAGAGAAAAACTACCGATCCACAACTGCAAGGGACAGCTCATGTTCACCAAAATACATCCCATTTATTAAATACTTGTTAATCATCTGTTAGTTCTGATCATGGCTATATATTCAAGATGTGGGGGGAACAGGGTTTCCACATAACTGCAGCCTTTATATGCGTCACAGAAATGGGATCCAACCATCAGTGACTATCTTTGCTTTAACATGGAATGCAATTAAATAATTGGTTCTGGCACAGATTAGCTTAGCCATATTAGCTACAAAACCTGCAGCAAGGATTGTCTTGCATGATAAGTTCATGCTGAATCCAAAATAATGGGAGGCTCTTGCCTGGAGGCTCTGAGAGGAGCTGTGCTACAAAAGGAGGGATCACAATTTGAGGAGAGAGCTGCTGCACAATGTCCTGCCCTTGTTTCCAGAGGCAGAGGGTAAACTGTACTGCCATAATTTTTAATTACTTGATGCTGGGTAGAGGTTACCTCATATAGCAGAGCTCCAGGTAGGAAGCTGAGTGTTCCCCCCTGCATTTCAGTGCACAACTAGCCAGGTGAGATGTAATTGCCTTCCCCAGTGATTTAATTTAAGCTCGTTGATTTTGCCCCAATGTGTGCACACACAGCCCAGGCTGGGCTGTGAGGTTGTAACATCCAGCCAGTGAGTAATAGCATTTCCAGCTGTTAAAACAACATCTGGAGGAGACCTTCTTTCTTTCTTCTTCCACATAAGTGGGAATGATAATATGTCCTGTACTGGGCATACTGGTGGACACGGCACTGACACCTGTGAGAACAGTGTAATGGGGCATTTCTGAGGGAAAGGCAATTCTCCAAGAGAGGGAAGACATGATCGCATAGGATCTGATTTGACCACAGATACTATGTGCTGCTGCAGCTCTTGGGCTGCTGAGCCATAATCCTCCTCCTCCAGCCACAGCTGGCTGGGGCAGCAGGAGTTCCAGAAAGCAGGGCGTGTCAAGGGCAAATTTTGGCTCACAGAGAGCGCCTGCCTTCAGTGTTTGGCACCCTCACTACTGCGTTGTCCTCACCGCAGAGGTTCAGGGAGAACCAGGGATGGGGAGCACTGTTGCTTCACACCAGCATCATTTATGCCACTCTGAATTTCTGCACTGTGCTCACCTCCCAGATCTCTCCCACTGAACTGACTTCTTCCCCTCTGCCGTCTGGTACCAGCCAAGGTGTTGCTCTGCCTGGTGCTACAGACACACTTCACGCAGAAGGTTTCCTACACATGAGACAAGGTGCCCTCACAAAAGGGTTTAATCAGCTGCCTTATTTATGCAGGCACTGTAAATAACTCTGCCACCTGTTTTGCCTCCTGCTGCTCCACTACAGTCTGCATTACTGATACAGCCAAGCCGAGACGCGAGCGAGGGCGATCGTAATTCACCTGGAGCTGTGGCCCAAACTCACCCGCGCTGACAGTAATGGCCTCAATAAACTGCTCCCTCCAGCTGTTTGTGCCAACCACCAGGGCCAGGTTCGTCTTCTTAATGAGCTTGTCCACCGTGTTCTGTGGATGCAGATGCAGAGCAGAGAATTAGGGCCTGGAGAAACTGGGCTAAAACCCACCAGCACCACTGCTTACAGCCATGTGTTTATGGAACAAGCTTAGCAGATTTTAAGCTCAAGAGCCTCAGCAGCAAACCCAAATGTAAGTACTTGCAATTCCCTTCGCTGCGGCTAAAAAGGACCTTTTGAAACCTGCTCATGGATGGGAGTTTGAGCCATCTCAGAGCCACAGCAAGTGGGCTGTTATCTTTTCATACTCCAGAAAAATGGAAAATATAATGAAATGGCCCGTTTTCAGCTCTTGGCCTGGCATATGCAATTCATGGCAGCTGAGCTGCACAACCATTACTTGCATTTGGGGTATCAGCCCTTTGCACTGGGAGTGCCAGGCGTGGGGCTCACCCAAGGCTGCCTGCAAGTAGGACCAGCATGTAGAACTCACTGTGAGAGCCAGGTTATGTTTTAAAGCAACCTGCAGCAACTGGGATCCCAGTCCCTGCATTGTGTGAGATTCCATGCACTGCCTTGCTTTGCTCCAGCACCATCACCATGTGCCTCGCAACACTGTGCAAACCCAAAAGGAGGGTCCCCAGCCAGGGGGGAAGAAAAACAGGGACAGATGATGCGGACAGTACCTTGAATTCGTAGGATTCCTCAATGATGATCTCGAGTTTGGTGTGCTCCCCCAGGACTGGGCGCCCCATCTCTGCAATACGACGCTCTTCCTCCTCCTTGCTGGTCAGCGGCTGCTTTTCTTCACTCTCCTCTGCAAAGCAAAGAGCCTGTGGGTGAACCAGGCCCAGCTGGTCACTCTGGATCTGGCTTTCTGACAGAGGGAGAGGTCAGGAAATCTCCAGGGGGGAGCGTGAGTGACAGAAGAGTGGAGAAGGAGTTCATGGAGCGACAGACATTATGAAATGCTGGCAAGACGTCTGCAACTCATCCAACCTGAGGAGGAGTCCTGCTCATCCTGGGGCTGGGGAATAGCTTATTGCTCGGTAACTGCTGTCTCTCCCACAGGGATGTTGGGAAGGGGAAAGATTATCTCTAGGGCTGCTCCATTTCCCAGCACTCCAGGTCTGCACTGAGGTATGGGCAGGACACTTTCACCAGCCTGTTACAACCAGAGGGCACTGCCAGCAGCCCCAGGGCTGAGATGGACATGAATTCCTGGCTCTGCCTCCTTCTGAGCAGTGCTTTGCCTTGGAGAGGGGGCTGGCAGCCAACGCCTGCAGTGATGGTGGGGCTGGATGAAATAACACTGGGCCATACAGATGTGAGAAGCCATCCACAGGCCAGTGCCCGGCTCCAAACACCGAGAGAGGAGGCAGCAGAGGGACTACAAGAGCAGTGAAGCAGGTCTGCACTTCTGTTGTCACCTGTGCAACCTCTAGGGCATGGGGACTGCAGGCAGCACGCCCTTTGTCACTGTCCCTGGTGCAGACCCCACTGAACTCCCTTCCAGTCCACCTGAGGGATGGGCAGAAGAACATCAGGGCTGAAAAGGGCTGGAGTTAATCTGTGGGTAGGCAAACCCCGCAGTCAGTCCATGTGGGACTGACACGGCGCCACACTGCAGGTACCTTGGATGGAGACCACGGTGCAAGGAAGAGGATGATCTCTAGCCTGGACCTTCCTGAAGACAGGTTTGCCTATTAAAGTGATCAGCAGGAGATCAGCAGCGGGGACTGCACGCCCTGCACAAGCCCTCCCCGTGCAGTTAGTACACTCCATTCCTGGGTCACACGGGGTTAGTGCTGCTCCCTGGCTGCCTGATCCTTGTCTGCTCAGGTGGCACGGAACTCCTTCTCCTGCTGCCCAAAGGGACCCATCTTGGAGCCAGAGACTCCTAAATCTGAATTACGTTTCCAGGGCTCCTGAGGGGTGGCTCTGTGACATGTGGGACCCAGGACCTTCTCGTCCTGCACTGTTCAGCCGAATGAGGGAGGCTTGGCTGGCTTACGGCAGATGAGCCAGCCCTGCTGCTGGGTCTCGCTGGTGGGAAGGGCACATCTATAGCAGCCATGGGGTCCTGCACCTCCTGCAGTGCTCGGGCACCGGGCTCAGGCCTGGGAGGTGAGGACAGGGCCATATGAGCAGGGAGGCGACCACTGGATCAAGTGGAGAAGCCCACCCTGCTCCGAGAGATGGAGTGGGGTTGCTCGTCACTTCAGGGGTGACAGGTCACCCTCCCCGAGGTGGGGTTAGGGCTGTGTGGCAGGCAGAGCACTCTGTGAGAGGACACGGTGTTAATGGGACCGGCCGGGGCCGGGAGGCCGCAGCTCAGCGCCTTCTTACCATTCCAGAGTTTCCCTCCAGGACAGAACAAAAGCAAAGAGGAAACCAAGAGGAAAGAGCAGGGTGAGCATATGGCCATTAAGGGAAAGGAAGGAGGGGACAGGGGAAGAGTAGAAATCCATACCTGTGATGGTGAAGCCACCTAGATGAAACCAAAAATGAGAAAAAGGGAGAGAGAGAGAGAATAAATGAGGATTAGCACTTGCACATCAACACAGACATGGTGGTCCTTCCCTGCCCCACTGTGGACATGGGGGCTGCTCCCCAACACACACCCCAGGGATAGTGTGGGGAGACCTGAACACAGGCCTTTCAACCCACATCTGCATGCTGCCACCCCTCGGTGTCCAATCTATGCTGCGGAAGGGATAAAACCAGCGTGAGTCTGCCCCAGGGCTGTGCGTGCTTTGGGGAAAAAGGGTGGCTTTGCTTCCCTTCCCAGCTGCCCTGCCCTGGAAGTGGCCAGCAAAGAAATTCAAAGGCTGGTTAGGGTCTAAGTCTCCCCAAGACTGGAGGCAAAGTTTGTAGAGTCTCTTTAAAAAGGACTGGCTGACTTTCCAGCCACAAGCACCCCTAAGTTGCCAGGAAATCCCGTTTCTGCCACACCAGTGTTAGGGGTGATGGGTTAATTTGCATGGCACAGGTTTGTATCTCGGGGTGTTGGCAGGTTTACTCTGCCTGTGACAGCACCACCCCCAAAAATGCTCCTTGCACCACTTGTTAATGTTTGTCATTTTGGGGCTTTACTGTAAGGGAAGATGGGGCATTGGGTACCTGAGCTGACTTAAATAGTGCTGACCACCCTAAAAGAGAATGCTGTGAGCAAAGAAAAACATCAAGCAAAATCGACTGTCTTCCAAAAATACGCAAACCGGAATGGAAAGGAAAAATGAATGCACGCTTACCAAGCTCATTCAACAACAGGGCTGTGAAGGAGACAGAGACAAACACAGAAGAAGAAAAGTAAATGAATAATGAAATCAAAAGGGATATCCACAGAAAGACACCAGATCCCAGGGCAGAGACTTCAGATCTGTAAAGCTGCAGGATACTGTTAGTGTTAAGAGAAAGACACTAAAAAATAAAAAAACAGAAAGGTTTCATGGGATTGTGGATTTAAATGAAAAAAAAACCACTGCAAACATGGGGTGGATATGGGATTAAAAGACACACTCCAAAAAATTCATTTTTCCCCTTTGAATTGTATGTGCAAGATCTTCCATTGGTCTCGGAGGCAGTTCTGCCCTGGGTGGGGGGGACACAAGATGTCCCATGTGCAGCAGCTACTGGCTTTGACCTCCTCCAGCTGCCTGATAGGGAGCAATGGCTCCGGCTGCAGCTGCACTTTTGGCATAGACGATGAGAGAAGAAAAGTCTTGGCTCTAGGATCTTGTTGCACAACATTTTAGGTCTCCAAAATGAAAGAAAAAGCCTCTCCCGTAGTGCCCTGGTGGATCTTGGGCCCCACCACAGCCTCCCTGTCACAACAGGGGCGATATTTCAGAGATGCCCTTGTCTCTCTGAGCACACTGCTCCTCCTGCCTCACTGCTTCTTGTACAAAACCAAGTACAAAGAAACAAGTTTAAAAGAAAAAGATTTAAAATTGCATGGCCAAAGCAGCAAATAGCTGCTTTAAATAGTCCTTTATAGTTTTGTCTTGCCTTCCAGCTAGTGAGTTTGCAAAGCTGAGCTTGTCTCAGTTTTCCTCAGTTACCTTTGTGAAGAGGAAGATGAGAAAGTTTATTTCCTTTTCCTTTTATTTTTAGCTAAAAATTTCAGCTGGGATCTCCAGAACTGGGACCACAATTCTTAAACCTTGGATCTGGAAAGCATGTTTGCTCCTGCTGGACTTGCAAGGCTGAGCCCACACTGGGCCCTGTGGGCAAAGCTGGAGCTGCTGAGTTGAGTTGCCCATGTGTGACTTTATCCTGGCAGCACTGTCTGTGCTCCACAGATGCCACCAGCACCATTTAATGACACAGAGCCCACCTGCAGTGCCTGAGTCATGCCAGTGTCTGATTTTTCTGCCCAGATCTTGCTAGGCAGTCACATCAGCCAGCAGGGAAGCTGATGGAGGAGATGACGCAGCTGACTTAGCACCTGAGCTGAGGAGGGACGTGGTGTGTCCCCACTCAGTGTGGGGACCACTGAGAGCCCTCTCTGTTCTGATGAAATAATGTGTTACAGCCCCGTGCCTGCTGGAGGGAGAGCTGATGTCCCAGGAGCCAGAAAGCAGCTCCAGGGCAGACAGACCAATCTTCTGCAAAGGCTTCAATGATGGTCCGTATCTTAAGTAACTCTAAAACTGTTTCTTGCTCAGCCACCAATAATGTGCAGAACCAGCTGTTGACATTAATCCTTACTTAATTTTCTAGCAAAAAAAAACCCTCAAAAAAACCACGGGGAAATATGTGAATTCTATCTTTTTGGGAAGTTTAGCATTTGGTTTAGAAATGTGATGAAAGAGGAAATTGTTTTTATTATTCCTGTGAGAAGCTATTATCCAATGCAGAGCCATGAAACTTCATTTGAACATAACCTGATTTACTTAAACTGATTGCATCCCATGGCATTACCTACTTGGGCTGTGATTTTTGTCTATTTTCAGATCCTAATGCCAGTATAAAAAGGCTAAAATTACTGCTCTGGCCATGCATTTTATTTCAAGTGAAAGCTGTTTTATCTTCTGATAAAAACGATGCAGCATTGCCCTTTTTACTTGCTGAGGCTGGATGTTCTCCTCGATTAAATGAAGGCGCAGCTGCGGTGCAGCGCTCCCAAAATGTCTCTGGGGGCTGGCGATGCTCCTCACCCCCTGCCCCGGTGCCCCAGGGTGGTCCTGGGAGCACACCTCGCTCCCTGGGGCCCCGCTGAGTGGGATGGAGTCCTCTCCAAATGAAAGAGGAAAGAAAACAGAGCAAAAAGGTGCAGCGGCCAAGCTTCGAAGGAGGGAGGGCAAAACGGCCAGGAGCCAAAGTGCGAGGAGAAAGGAGTGTGAGAGTAGGGAGACACAGAGAAAGCGGCAGCGTCTCAAGAGCTGGTCTGGTTTTACTCTCACACCTTTCACTCCTCGTCGTAGCCACACCGGATCCCCAAGCACAAGGAAGAAACTGCACTCTTTCTCATACTCCTCACGGTCAAGTACTCTAAGGGTAATGAATTTCCTGTGGGAACACAAGACAAAGGCAAACACATGATCGGCATCGCACACACATGCAGGTCGCGTCCGCCCGGGTGCTGTGGTGACAGAGATGGTTGGGTGGGGGAAAGGGGCTGCACATCCCCCCTGGGGCATATGGGGAAGGGCAGGAGCATCCTCGCCACCTGACTGAGGTTGTGCCTTGGTGGTCTGGGGAAAGGCTGTGCTTGGGGGGGACAGGGGGCAGCCTTGCTCCTGCCCTTTTCCATAGGCACTGGGGATGTGAGCTCGGTGTTGCAGGTGCCAGACATGAGTGAGCCAGACAGGGACACACAGGCTGGGCTCAGCCCCAGAGCACGTCCCCCACCTTTCTTCTCACTCATCTCCACCAGCCGGGGCTCCCCGATCTCTAGGTAGAAGGTCTTGTTTTTCTCATACTCCTCATCATCTATCACCTTGATTGATATCGTTTTGCTGGAACAGAGAAGAAGAAATAGAGATTCAAGAGTAAGGGGGGAAAAGGGGAGAGGGGAGACAGGGCACAGAACAGGAGAAGTAGAAAAAGGTAGAGGAGGAGGGTGGAAAGAGCAGGAGAAGGGGGCTGGGGACAGAACACAGCAGTTTTGGTGGCACAGGCTGGAGGGATGGCACAGCCAAAAGCAAAGGGCAGGAGCCAATGGGCCAAGCTCGCCTCAGGATGGGCACAGACTGCAGGGACAGAGCACCAGCAGCCTGCAGGTGCCATCCTCCCTGGCATGGCCAGAGGCCACGGCTGGGCATGACACAGCCTGGGCCAGCTTCCCCAGCAGTGTCATGGCAAGACATGTCCCTTTCCAAAAACCTACGGTCCAGAACAGCCCCTTTGCAGCTTGCACACATTGCATAGGCACAAGCACTGGGAACCAGCACAGACTGAGGCCCTGGAAGCAGGATGCACTGCTCAAGCTTGGGCATGGAAGAGGCTCTGTCTCCCCAGGCTCAGCAGATTCATGAACAACGTCATGATCAGCTGCTCAGTTTGGGCTTTGGAGGCTCTAATTTACAAGCTTGAAAGGGATTTTGGAGACAGGACTTTTTCTGTGAAGGGAATGTAAAGGAAAAATTGTCTTTCTGGTTAGGGCAGATAGAAAACGTCACTGATATGAGGTTTTACTTTTAAATTTTACTTTACAAGCAGCATATCCTTTCTCAAGCCTTCATAGTTTAGTCCTCTCCTGTTGGAGAGTTAAACAGCAATTCCCTCTCACATGACCCAGGGTTGCTGAATTCGCCCCTGGAACATCACTGGGACAGATCCAAAGGCAGAGTCACTGCTCAGAGCACAGCCACAAGCACACACCACAGAAGTTGAAAGCCTTGAAAGAGGCTGTGGCCACTAGGAGAGAGATTTGTTTCTTGAGCCACCCAATAAAGTAAAAATTGCTCTTCCAGGGGAAAAAATTAGCACAGGAGTTCTTCAGCTCTTTCCAGGGACTCACAGAAACACAGCTGAAAGCTGCTCACCAGAAGGTGAACAAACCTGGGGTATAAACACGGGGTGCAGGACCTGTGCTGCTGTGGTCCTTCCTACAGTGCAAAGTCCTTGCAAAGACAAGATATGAGACAGAAATCCAGCAGCCTCTGCTCCTCCCTGGAGGCTCTGCTCTGACAATGCCACTGTCATGGCATTGCTGTGGGGACAGAACCTCCTCCTGCCTCTTGTCTTGATCCAGACAAGAAATAAGGAGGAGTAACAGCACAAAACAAAAAGCCAAAGCAGTGATTGCAGTCCTCTGCTTGCTGCTGATGTTCTGGCTTGGCTCACTTTCCCCCCACACTCATTTGACAGCACTGAGCTCCTGTGAATGCTCTTACTCGAACCAGCTTCCCCACTGCTCCCTCCCTGCCCAAGCCTGTCTGCCCTGTCCTTCGAAGAAATGTTTCTTGCCCATCCCTGGCTCCTCTGCACTTTCCACGAGCACCCAGCACAAGCTGAAGCAGCCCCAAGGCTGCTCCAATATATGATGAAGGGGGTTCTGCTGTTCCTGGCAGGTCCCAGCACTGAAAATCCATAAACATGGAAGAAAGCCACGCTCTAGGGGAGTGAAATTGAGGCCACACTGCTGTAATTTCTGGCTTTCTCCCCTCCTTGCACATCTGCACTGGCCACCCAGAGCCCCTCTGTTAAGCTGACAAGTATTTGGCAGCAGAGTCAACATTTTCTACTCATTCAGGGTAAACACCTCAAGCACTCGGAGAAACAGCCAGGATGATTTCTTGTGCTGTTTGCTCTGAGTCAGAAGTGTATTAAGTTTGCCCTTCATGCTTTTAATGAAACCATTTACTCAAGAGCAAGTGATGGCTGTGAAAAGTGTAACAATGCAGCACGGTTCAGTGTAATTGTATTTTATAATGAATATCTGTAATAATTTGTTCAGTTTGTAATTATTGCTGCAATAGGTTTGTACATAGGAAAAATGGTTACCAAGCAGGCAGCTGATCTTGCTTTGCATTGATGAGTTAGGGGAAATTATCATGTATTAAAAAAACTAATGAAGGATATAAAAATGCTCTCAGTTAAGCTTTCAAAGAGAACCTGATAGAATTACCCGAATGGCACAATTTCAGAAGCATTACTAACAAAATCAATAATTTTCCTGACAACTCCCATTAAAATGTACACTGCATCCTGGCCTCATGTAGGAAAAAACCCCTCAGGAAAGTTAATTAAGAGAGGCGCCTTCTTAAATTCTGAGGGCAGCAGAGGCATCAAGACATAAGCTTCCTATGGGTGTACTCTGGCTTGATGCCAGTTAAAAAATACATTTCTGACGCTTAGATGCAACACCAATAGGACAATAATGCAGAATATTGGGGCTTTAAGTGCCACTGCCAGGAGGTGGTGGTGTTATGCAGTTTTCCAAGTGATCATTCCAGGGTGTGAACAAGTGCCCTGTGTTGGGTAGACTTGAGAACTGCTGCTGTTTGTGCTGCACAAGGCTGCTGGGAAAAAAGGGTAGGCAGAACAAATGGCAAGTCTGCTCTCTGGGTGAATTTCCAATCAGCAAGAATTGCTGAGGTAAATTTGTCCCTGGGATGAGACTGCAATCCTGGAGAAAAGGATTACCTCCTAATGGTGTTTGAGAAACAGCAAGGATGTGAAAATAACATGGGCTATTCTTAGAGCATGCCTGATCTCCATCCCAGCCTTCTGCCTGCTACAGAGCCCCTTCCCAGGGTCCTGCACACACGTGGCAGGGCTTGATCAGTGCCGAGGAGGAGGGTCAGGCACCATTTATCCTGCATTAGAGTAAGGACGGCTTTCCACAGCAGCCTAGGGCAGGCACTGAGGTCCCCCTGCTCTTGCTGGACCCTTGGATGCACTCCCTGCTTCTCACATCTCTGCTTCCCAGGCAGAGATGTGCTGTGGCTGTGAGGATGTGAGCGGCACCGAGCCGCCATGGGCTTTCCTTGCATTCCAGGACGTGGTGGGAATGAGGTGGAGCATGGGCAGAGCCAGGACAGCTGGCTGAGGCTCACAGAGCACCCGCAGCACTGGGTGCAGCATCTGAGCTCCCTGCCCCTGGATCTCCCCAGCTGGACACGGTGGGATTGGGAGATCAAAGTCCCCACAGCACACGTACATCCCAAAATTTGCATTTAAGATCTCTGCCTCTCTCTTGTGGCTCAGGGGCTCTCAGAACAAGCTGTGATAGTGTGTAAAAGAAAACCAGACATTTATCAGCACCCTGAAACCCCGCCATGATGCATCACTGCAGGGCCAGGATCCAGGAGTCCCAAATCCACAAGACAGAGGGAAAATACCAAAGGATTAAAGCAGCCTCTAAACCACTACACATTTTCTTCACCTCATGGGAATCTGGGGTCAATATAGAGGATGCTTCCAAGCTGTCCCTTGTAGACAAAGGCCTAGAATCAGCTTTGATTTGGGGCTGACAGTGATGTTTTTGCCATAACTTATATCTGCAGGAGGTGGATATTTAAGCCAAACACTCAAAATCCCATGAATGCACAACACCACAGCCCTTGAAATGGCTGGATTATTATTATTTTTTTCCTATTTTGACCCTCAGTCACACTGCAGGTGGGAAAGAAAAATTTCTGGAGAATCTCTCCAACACATGGGGATAGAGGTCCTGCATTGACGTAAACCACCCGTGTCAACACAACTCCCTGTCCCTTCCTCCAGTGATGCCATGGGGCAAGTTTGCAGCATGCCACGGCTGCTGCTGCTGAGGTTTTCCTTCACTGCTGTTGGGTCCATCTCACTTGAGCTAAAGAGCCCTGCTCCGGCATGAAGACTGAGGGCATCCATGCCCCATCTGACTGACTGCACTTCTGTACCAGAAATTGCACTTCCCTGAGTCTGCAGTCAAAGCACGTGCTGAGGGAATGAACTTTATCTCATTTCCGAGCACTGGAAATCAGAGAGCAAACACATCTTGCAGAACTGCAGCTCCAGCTCTTCCCCTCTTGCAGACACCCGGCAGCAACAGGAGAAGGGTGGCATTTTTGTGAATGTGTCATACAAACTCTGCCCTTGCTCCAAGCCCAGTGCTCTCCATCAGGGCTTAGTTTTCATTTCAAACCACGCTCTTCCATTCGAACTGAAGAGGTCTTTCATGAGAGCATTCCCACACAACCCTCAGTTACAACAGCCCACAGGAAAGTCCTCTTGGCTGGAGATGCTCTAGGGATGGTGCACCAAGGGAAGAGCTGCTACACCAATGTACAATGGCAAAGGCAGCTTGTCACCCATCCAACTTCCACTGATCACCCAGGAGTGATACAGGAGTAGCTTGGAGGATGTTCAATTGCAGATTCACAGCTACAACATCCAGGCTGGGCCGTCAGGAGTGGGTCCTGTTGCCCAAGCCTGGTGCTGCCAGCCCTGATGTCCCAACAGACCAGCACCCAGTGGGCCATCAATGACAGTGAGGGAACAGCCATGAGTGACACATGTTCTGGAGATGACATTCCAAGGCCACACCCATCAGCACTGCCTGTCTAGCACACGCTCCCACAGAACCCTGCCACATTGATTTCTCATACATCTGCCTGTCAGCCAGTCACTTAATCAGCTGAAGTTAGAGCTTGCCATAAGAGATGGGCATGTGGCTTGGGAAGCTCCCTGCATCCCACAGCTCGTGTGATCACTGGGCTCTGGGTAGTGCCTGTGCAGAGGGGCTGCTGTAGGACACCATGTGCCAGGGGGAAGAAAGCTCCCAAATCATCACCATCATCATCGTCACCATCACCATCACCATCATCATCATCATCCCACCCGGGCACCACCTGAGCCAGAGGGCAGGGCCATGTAAATGTGCCTCAGCCACAGCAAGGAGCCTGGACCCCAGGCACAGTTGGAGCCAACCACCAGGAGCAGCCTCCCTGCTCAAATTCCTGACAGATACTTGAGGAGGGAAGTTGCTTGTTGCTGGGAAGGAAAAGGAGATGATGGGGCTTTTCTTCCACCAGTGGACAACAAAACTGCACCTTATGCTGAGGAGGTGGCAGCCTCATGTGCAAAGACACCCAGGTCTGTGGCGGAGGCGTTTGTCCCAGCCACAGGGCATGTGCGTGCTGTGGGGGACACAGGTGAGGGCAACGTGACACCTGCTCAGCCAGTGCAGGGACAAACCTTCCTGAGGGACAGAAGAGGGACAAAAATGGGCCAGATTATGTGAACGACCTTGTGCCACACATGCTTTTAGCTGTTCCACAGCGGTCTCTGACAGAGGAGAGGGTTCATCAGGGTTTCTGTCCCTGCTGATGGGCTCCCATCTGTGTAAGATGTCCCATGAGCCACCCATGCAGGATCTTTTGCCAAACCAAGCCTTACTGACATGAAATGTCTGTACTTAATGAAAATTTTGCCTGCAGCACACTGCAAACATGACAGGGAGGGAAAAGGAAAACCTGCCTGAAACGAAGCATGACGCATGCTTTGGGAAGTGTGGATGTGAGCTGATCTGATGTGGCAGCTTGGTTTGCTGGTCCAGCAGCCCAGGTCTGCATGGGGCTTCACAGTCCAGTGCCTCCCAAAACTGACTGAGCACACCGGCCTGGACACTGCAAACAAGGGGAGGGGGAGATAGAAATGGTTCCTCTATACCTTTCCCCCCACCTTTGGAGCCAAAATTCATCTGGCTACTCTCATTTTCTTGCATGCCCTCCCCCTCTTTCCCCAAGGCTTCCTGAATCAATCAGACCGCAGGGCTGTGTTGTCATTTCCATGTCTGCGCAAACCAACTGCTCCCCTGGCCTCGGGATGTGCTGAGTTTAAATGACAACATACGGCTAAAATACATAACACCGTCCTGCTCCAGAGCATCCCTACCAGGAAAATCCTGGAAAAAGATCCAGCCTGCTCTTCCTTGGCCTTGCAGAAACACAAGGCATGAGAGGTGGTCTGCAGAGACAGGAAGACTGAGGGCTGTTGCTGCTTGAACAGCTGGGAGACGACAGGCACAGCTGATGCTCAGTGTCTCAGAAAATACTTTTTAGGAGCAACGATTGCCAGGTAAGATGATTTCACATGCCAGACTGAATGCTGCTTGACTCTCCTCCGAGGAAGACCATACGGAGAAGGATTTGTCAGATCAGAAATGTTTTTCTGGCGAATCCTCAATGTTTGCTCTGATGTGACTGTGAATTTTGTGCTCTGACTAATGCACTTCTTCATTCATCTGCCAGTGTCACATCTTGCAAGGGACCAGCTGGGCGAAGATGAATGGCACTCTCTTGATCTGCCCCAAACCAGCGGCTCAGTCTTTGGTCATGCTTAAATGTTTCCACAGCTCCAGCTGTGGCCTCCTCTTCCACGGCTCTGGATGTGGTGACACCAGGTCAAAACTGTTCTCCTGCTTTTTCCCAATCTCATTGCCATGCATGTCTAGTGATGGTGATCCACACTCCTTAAAGCTCCCAGAATGCCTGCTGGAGGCAGGATCCCTGGGGGATCAAACAGGAGAGATCCATCTAGATCAGTGTCTGGAGCTCCAAGGACAGCTTGCACAAAGAGTGCAGTACCACTGATGACTAGGAGAGAAAACACATTTGATGTGATCAAAAACACCCCCAGCAGCAATTACTTAAGGTACCTAGGAAAGCTGACAGAGTAGAAATAACTTCTCCCCTGGCTGTGCACAGCCCTGCCCATGCCAGCTGAAAACTGCATTAGTCCTGAAAAATCCAGCCTGTGCTGCAAGCAAAGGATTGACTGCCCAGGGCTCAGCCCAGCCCAACATCCTTGCTCAGGATAAAACCCTGCAAATCCCACTTCTAAGCCTACAGGGTTAAGAGCCAAGATCCACCATTTCCCCCATTCTGCCTTTCTGGGACTTTCTCTTGGCTGACCTGGCCGGGCAGTCAGGTCTGTGGGCAGTGCAGGCAGGTAAATAAGGGGACAGAAACGTGGCAAACAGTTGTTTCTTGCACTCAAATACACATCCAGCTTTTCTTTGCAGCCTGATTGTCCCCTCAATTATCGTGACAATAATTGCTCTCACCTTTCAAACAAATATGAGTTGCTTCTTCCCTGTGTGCACCTGGATAGTTGCCATGACAATGCTCCTCAAACAGGAGACGTCATTCTTATTTAAATGGCTTTTGGCCTCCATGAAATGAATTTCAACAAGCAACTGCCAGCAAAAAGGGCATTTCTGCAGTTCTATAAATCATTTAGCAAACTTTGCTGAGTTAAATCTGACTAAACAAAACAGCGGGGTCCACCAGAAACAATAGGTCAATGTCTATAAGCATGGCTTCAGCATCAGGAGTCAGGATTCAAGGAAGCCCAAAACACATGCACTGTGCATGAACGCTCCAGCACCACCGCTACAGCAAGACTTTGTATGAATCTGGGCATTGTTTCCCTCCCAGGGAAGGCACATTTCAAATCCTGCTTGCCTGGGCTCCAGGGCGAGGGAGAATTTCCCTCCTTGTTCAGGAAGACGCTTGACAAGGAGCCTTGATTGCGCCCTGCCACTCTGCCAGGGCTGCTAACAGCCAGCTCTGCTGCTGGAAAAGCAGCTGCACATGGGAAAAGAAGGAGAAGACGAGGAATGCTCAGTGACAGCAGAGGGCACGCCACAAAAATTCAGAGGGCAAACATCAATATGGAATTTGCAGGTCTGCTTTCAAGAGCAGTATCCACCGTCATTTTAGCTTCATGCTCAGCCAGGCATGTGTCTGACACCTCTTGTTGATGGCTGCCCCCAACGATCTGGCCCCGCTTTTCCAGACACTCCTCCAAAATTCTTGGCATGGTGACCCAGCTGCAGGATCAAAGCCTCCTGATGGTGTGGCAGGAACAAGCACTTCACCATCACTGCATTTATCACTGCCTGCCCAGCGAAGGATGCAAGGGAATGATTTCACAGCTCAGGACAGTAGTGTCACACTGAACATTGTTAAAAGTTCTAAGTTATCTCCTGTCAGGGTTCTAGAGAGGCTCAAATGGAACGCTCCCATTTTAGCAATTTGAGTGACTGGCTGTGGAGTTCACTCCTGGTCCAAGACTCCCTTTGGCAAGTTCCCTGTGCTGGAACAGTATCAGAGGTTATCTGATGGCATAAAAGACATGAAGTCTCTGGGTACCAGCACATGAAACGCTGTTGTTAGATAGGCTTGAAACATCAGGGATGCTCATTTCTGGAGACCATCCCCCAGGCCGAGGGCTACACCCCAGTGCCACGCTGGCTGTCACTATGCCACAAGGCAAGCCCTGTGAGGGAGGTGATGCAGATCCTGCATTCTTATCCCTTCTACCCAGGAAAAAGGCCAGCAAGCTCAGACAGTGCCCCATAAAGTACTCCTCAGCCACATCCAGAGAGGGGCTGCTGCTGTGGCAATGCTGCCCTAAGCAGTGACACTGTTTGGACCATTAAGTCAACAGGTGATCCCAAAATCTCAAGTCTGCACTAAAGGCGCTGCTTGGTGTATTCACATTGCTATTTCCAGCCTTTGGGGATGGCTCTGTCCAAGAAAAAGCATGTGCTGAGATTGAGTGCCAGCAGTGGGGTTCCCCTCCTTCTCCAGTCCAGCAAGTCTTCAGACAGCTTGGCAATTCTTTGGTTTGGGCTTTTTTTTTTACCCCTCTTCCTTTTCAATAACTTCCATCTCCAGAGAGCAGACAAAAAAAGTGTGTCAGTTGAGATGGGATTTTTCCACTGTCTTTTCAAACACCTTCTGGTCTCTAGGAATTGCCAGGGAATAATGCCCTTACCCTCACAGAAACTGCTCCAAAAAGACTGAAGGACCCACATGTCCTCAGGCAGGTGCTAGAAGGTGTGCAGGGCTGTGGGGCCTGGGTGGAGGGTGCTGCCACAGCAAGGACCCATTCCCTGCCCCTGCTGAAGGGTTTTGCCACTCCGGTGGCTGCAGCATCCCGACAAGGGCCATTCCAGAGGAGTTTCACTATTGTTGGACACTCTGGAGGCAAGGAGCATGTGGGCAACTTCAAGAGCCACCATTCACAGTGTGACTGACATGCCACCTGTTCACTGCCAAATAAATTAAGTCGAGAAATATGTCCCTCTCGGCTGAAACTCTGTGCATAAAAACCCTTTGAAAGAGACACCAGGTCTCCTGAAGTCTCCAGTGATCCATGGGGTTAAAGCCTGTGGTGGGAACACAAAAGCAAACACAGGTTTGCTAAAGAACCCTCCCAGCGCTGAGATAGGCAGGAAACCAATCCGATGAGGAGGATGAAAAAAATTCTTCTTCTGTCTCCAGTTACCAAGGAGATTGTTCAAACAAAGCTAAAATAAGAGGAACCAAGTGGCCAAGAGAAACGTGAGAGTGGAAGAACACTTGAATGCTTTGTGACGGTTTTGCTGCCTAACAAGCTGGGCAGGGTGCCTGTGATGGGCTCAGCCTTGGCCAGCAGTCTTCCCCTGTTCCTGGGGGAAAACATCCATGTGCATGTACCTGGGTGAAAATGGCCAGGAGCTTTTAAAAATGGCAATACAGAAGAGTCCTTGCCCACAGAGGTTTCAGCCAGGCACCAGCCCTGTTTATGGTAATTGTGGCAGCAGGATGCAGCATTCAGTGGCCTCAGCCCGGACCTGTGTGTTCAGGTTCTCAGAGGACATCTCCCTATGGGAGCAAACTGAATCCAGCTCTGTGTGGGGCTAAAAATCACACCCTTTGTGGCCAGCTCAGCAGCTCCAATGTCTGTCTATCAGATACATGGAATATGGGATGGAAAAATCCTACTGCAGAGCCCCGTGGACACACACGTGCTGGATTTGCTCCTATGACAGTCACAGAATCACAGAATCACTTAGGGTGGAAAAGACGTCTTAGATCATCAAGATCCACCACTAAAGGTCGGAAGACAAAGTCCACCAGACTGTTCACAAAGACAGGGCTTTCTCCAGCCCCACCTCACGCCAGGGCTGCACAGGGGCTGCCTCAGCTGCAGTCACACATTTCCCTCATGCTGGGAACTGCAGATGTTACATGGAAGTGGCAATTCCCACACAAAACCCAGAGCCTGTAAGCTGCTTTCCATCCCTCTGCAATCCTCAGTTAATGCAAGGAGAGGGAAAACTTCCCAGATGCTGTTTCTCCAGCAGATCCTCATACCTTACACATGCTCATCCGGATGCCTGATGCAGTCAGGGCTGTGAGTTAAAGGCAGTGCCTGTTGTTAAGCTTGCCCACGACTTTCCACTATTTTCAAGTCTGTCTCAGCTGCTTGGTGCTTTGCCAGACTTTAGCCATTCAGAATGAAACTTTCCATGTAGAGTGGCCACTGCTGAGAGAGTAATGAAAAGCCCCACCGTCTCAGCTTTGGAAAAAAAAATATGCTGCTCTGCCCATGCAAACATTTTTTTCCCAAACACTATATTGAGTAATTCTCTCTTCCTTATGCTTTGCTGCAGAGGACAAAACTTAGCAGAAGGATCTCTCTAGTGCTCAGGATGTGCCAATTTGCTTAAATTAGACCAAGTTCTAAGACTCTAAAAACTTGCAAAATGCGTAGGCTTCTTCAAACTGGCAGCTCAAAGTCTTGGAAGATTTAATCTACTCTGGAAATGCTCCATTCCTTCCCAGTGCCAAACCTGCTTTTGCACAGGCTGTGCCCTCAGCAGGGCTTTTCCTGTGCCTGGGAGCTGCTGGAGAGCTGGGAGCTCTGGCAGCAACAGAAAAGCTGGCTGGCCTGGGTACCCATGGCAGGGGCAGCCACGGGGCCTGAGAAATTCCACAGCCATGCCTCCCCTCCTCCTCCTCCTTCCTGCTGGCCTCTGAGCTATGAATGTCTCCAGGCACATGGACTCTGCATCACAGACCTTGCATCCTTGCTGCAAGGATGATGGGCTCTGCAGTATTTTTGGTAGCCCTCCTCACCAGCTTGTGCTGGGTACGTGATGAAACTTGTTGGGACATAGACAGTTGCCCCCTCATGCTCAGCCTGGGATCTGTGGGGGACAATTCTCCTTTTCTGTCCATCCTGATCCTGAGCTCGACTTCGTGCTCCAGGGCTGCTGGGGAAAGCCAGAGTTTAACTTTGTCTGGAGCACTTGGCTGGGGAGGTAGAACCTGCTCCTTGAGCTGTGTTCTCTGGCTGCAGGCAGAGTGATGCTACAGATAAAAAGCCTGCTGCTCCTGGGAGGGGCAATTCAATACCAGAAGGCTTAGTAGCATTTAATGCAGGAAGAAGTGGAAACACACCTCAGCACCGTGCTCGGGAGTTTCTCCCTAGTGTGGGCCTGGTTGGAACCACTGGGATGGTTTAGGAGCTGTTGGGTGGAAGGAAGGCAGGAGGGAGGCCAAGGGAAAAATAGTTTCCCAGAGAGCTCTCCCAGTGCAAAGCTGGGGAAGGGAAGAAAGAGAGACAGAAAGAAAGATAGCATGAGTCGCCTTTGGCTCCAGAAAGCCTCCCTAGTGATGGTAACTGCAGTATTACAGAAATAGCTTTTAAGTGTTCTAATGACACTGTCAGGATTCAAGAAAACCGTAGTAAAGTGTAGTAAGAGGAAACCAAATTGACCAAAACAACCAGCCAGGAAATACAAGCTGCCTTTTGTATCTTGCCCCTCTTCCTCTCTGAAACTCATTTGCTTTTCCTTCAAGCATGGACAAGTGCTGTTGTGGGGCTATTAATGCTTTCAAAGAAGAGAATGAAATCTCAGCTGGAGACTCCATTCAAAGACAGGCTGAGGTGCCCTTCCAAAGGCTCTGCTGTCATTCATCATGTTGACTCACATCATCTCATCATGATATCTGGTTTCTTATTGACTATCAGGATGTTCAACCTGACTGTGAGCATATTTATTTACTACAGTCAGGTAGGGATTATCTAGTAGCCACACACAATTAGCTTTATTTTCTCACCAGTGTTCACATTTTAAAGCTGTTTAGGTTAAATTAAACCCTAACCTCAGCATGGCAAGTGAGGGTTTCTGGCCATGTGCCTGAGTGAGATGGGCCAGAAACTGCAAGAGCACCCAAAGACTCAGCCTATGGTACCATCATGTGCAGTAAAATGCGTGGGGATCCGGACCAAAGCTGAAGAGAGGGGCTGTGAAGCTGCATAACCCAGCCAAATTTCCCCCTGTTTCAACCTGCAGCATGCTTTGACTGCATTTGAAAATGAATGGGGAAAATCTCAGCAGCAAGCAGGGGATGAAGCTCCAGAAGAGCTCCAAGTGTGGCAGCACCAGGAGAGCCGGGGTGAGCCCCAGCTCTGCGTGCACAGGGCTCATGTGTTTGGCTGAGCCGAGGAGCCCAGGGGCAGCTGCAGCAGCCTCGGAGCCCTCCCTGGAAGTGAACATTTGTTCACGGTTGCTGTTTCCCCAGAGGAGCCTTTGCAGAGCACATTAGCAAAAGTCTCTGATTTTATTGGCACTACTCAGGGAAGATGTCAGGACATGGAAAAAAAACAAACCAACCCAAAACCTTAACAATTCGGAATGGTGCTGCATGCATTTTCTGAGAAAGATTTTCAATTTGCTGCCCCCTTTTCTGAGACCTAGACAATGTATCAAAGAACATGTCTGGGGTTTTTTGTTTTTTGGTCTGTTTTTTTTTTTTTTTTAAAGAAAGGACACTCTAGCAATGGTCTTTATTGTTTTCCAACTCATAGCTGCCAGAGAGCCTGGAGGATTATTCTGCACAGAGCTATAAATGATGCCCCATATTAATGATTGCTTTCACTGATCTTTGGAGGAAAGTTCCAGAGTGACTCGTGAAGATCAGATTTCCATTTCTACATCTCAAATAAACAGCTGCATGTCAAAATCCTAGAAACAGGCAGAAAAACATGTTTCCCAGCTCCCAGAAACCCAGATGAAAATGCCCAAGGTATATTCCAAGTGGACAACCATTTGCGTGCAGTGGGCCCTGCCAGAAAATCAGCAAACAAAAATGATTTCCAGCTGAAGAGAAGAAAACCCTGCACCACATCCTTGGGCAAGGCAGCAAGCCCCAGCATGAGGGGAGACCACAGCTTTTCCAGGGGGGCAGAAGATGCCATTGTTTCCCACCTGAAACAGCTGTGCCATAAAAAACCTCAGAGCTGGTTTGAAAGCTGAAGATGGCAAGATTTACGTCCGGTTCATAGAAGATCTGGGCACAGACACCGAGGGCTCCGTGTTTGCTGTGAGGCAGAGGCAGCCACACGCCAGTCCAGTCAGCTCTCTGGTCCACACACGGTGTCCCACAAAGAGCAGGGCCATGTATATTTAAGAGGCACAGCCTGCAGGCACTCAGCCCCAGCACTCATAGCCTCCTTGCTGGCTTGGGTTGCTTTTGCCTTTTCGAGTCCAGAGCAGCCCTGTTTCCCTTCTGTGATTTGTGATCACCAGCCAGCCACAGGTGAGGGTTTGTTTTCCAGCACACTCAAACCCTGTGAACACGGTGTGTGGAGAAGGGCAATGCTACAAGCAGCACAAACCTGTTTGCTGTCGTGATGGGGGAGTTACACACACCACGAATTTTGTCCTTTATTAGGCCTCCTCTATCCACTCTGTTATTCATGATTCCAACCTCATTTTCTCAAACTGCAGGGAAAGCCAAGAGCTAATCAAGATGAATAATTTTGGGGTTGGCACCCTTCACCTGCCAGCACACCATGGAGATGCACTGGGTGCCAGGGGACCAGAATTTCCATTCCAGGGCTGTTACAAGCTCTAGAAAAATGAGCAATATCCAGGCAAATCAGGAGCAGCTGTGAAAGCTGCAGCCGTTGGGAAAAATTGGACAAGCCTGTAGGGCTTCCCCTTTTCTAGTATGCAGATAGCTACAGGAAACAGACACTTTTTGAAGTTTTCACAGCCGGGTTTCAGGAGGACCCATCAGCCTTACTAAATGTAATATTTCACCCTGTGAGCCATTATTTATTTATTTCTCTTGGCCCAGCTGTCCTCACACAGCTGCCTGGAAGTGAAGAAATGTGGCCTCACTGCATTTCAGACTGTACCAATGCTCTGGATGGGCAAGCCAAAGGAAAACAGAAATCAGGTTTAAAATATGCACGTATTTTGGTGCATATATATATATTTGCAATTATTCTTTGTGGCAAGGGTTTGGGAATTTTCTTGCTTCCATTCTGTTTATAGACCCTCTTTCCAAATCCGATCCTTAGAGAAATGTGTTTTGTTGCTTTATCCAGCAAGCATTATGGCATTTTGATGTGCAAATGGACAGGCCATTCCACAGACAGAACTGCAGGAAGGCCCTGGTAGACAGGATAAAGAAGGCTGGGAAGTGAGGTGTGTGCAAGGCCTGTTTGTGCTGTTTGGAGCTGTTTATTTAATAAATATCATTGCACAAAATCCATGTATTGATGCACCCAAACTAAGTGTCACTTGATGAGTACATCTAGGTCCCAGTTGATTTTTGCCACCCCTTCCACGCTGTTTCCTTCAGCTCCATGCTTGGGTCACAAGTGGGTTTGTTCAGCTCCTCCATGTGAACATTAAAAGTGCCCAAATGCCTCAAAGGAAAGGAAAAGGACTGACTTTGGAGCTGGCTGTGCACATCAGCCATTTGCACCAATTTGCATCAGATTTGCATTTCATCACTAATCACTACTCAAATGTGCGGAAAATACAGTTTTAATCAGCTGACTGTGGGCAAACAAAGTAACCTTTCTCCCAGTTTTGAGCCAGTGACCTCTCCCAGCACCAGAAACGACATAAATTGCCACTTGGATGCCCTGGCCTTTTCCCAGGCAAGCCAAGCCAGCCTGAAGACACAAGGACACCCTGTCCATCTGCTTTCCTCTGGTTCCCTCTCCCTTGCAGTGATGATTTCTTCTAGGAAAAGAGGCACAGGACTCATCCCAGCACTGCCAGAACCAATGGATTTGCTCTCAGTGGCCCCCTCCATCACTGGACAGTTCAGTATGTGCAGGGAACAACATTCAGGCTGTTCACAAGCCAAACACTGTGGATCACCAATGCACACTGGTTTTCCTGCCTTGCCTCCCTCCCCTCCCTCTCCTTGGGAAGTCTGTGACGGCCTGGACTTTTTAGCCATGTTCAAAAATGCATTTTGGCATAGTGTTCTTATTAGACATCAGAAAGGTCTGGCCTGCCAGCAGAATTCTGGGGACAGAAGCGGATGTTCGTGAGCCTGGGGCTGAGATATCCAGCAAAGAAATCCCAGCTCGGCTTGTGACCGACTGTATGAGGTCTCAGGAGAATGAGCCAGGCCAGCATTTCGTCACAGCCTTCGGAGGAGGATGCTGAAGTCACCCAGTCAAGCTGGCCCAGTGCCCAGTGGCCAGTGTCACCCTAGTGGGCAACAGGCCAGTTCGGCAGCGCTGCAAATGCAGCCTTTTTAACGAAAGTATTGAACTGGATCAGGATGTCTGGCCTTAACAAGCCCAGATTAACCAAGGTCTGACTCCACTCTGCTGCTATTTTTAGCCTCCAAAAACAGTCTGACCATGCGCCGCCCTACAGCGTCCGCCAGTGAACACTCTCAGCTGGATTTGACTCAGAAAGGGGTTTGACACCAGCATTCCTGTACCTGTAACTCATCCCCAATGTCCCCACGGTGCTGATCTTCCACCTCTCCTCATGTCATGCCCGCTTTGGGCTGTGTTTCCATCCACACGACTGAGTGGGTGTCTCCCGACGTTGGTGGAGTGGCTGCCCAGGGGCTGCCTTGGAGCAATGGTGCTGCCAGCCTCAGTGGGATGCTTCCCAGCAAAACCACCCAAACATGCAGGCGGTGTCCCTCCCAGCCTCGGGTGCTTTGCTAATCCAACAAACTGCTACATGCACTGCCTCTCAGGTTCATTTTGGTGAAAAAAATGACAAAACACATCTCTGCAAGCAGCAGCTGTTTGGGCTTATGCACCAAAATTCCTCATCGGCTTTGGAGACGCGACACCCAACGGGACTAAAGTGGCTGTGAGGCAGGAATGGCACGGCCACGTTGGATCTGACAGAGCAGCCCTGGCAGGTGCCAAGTGAAATGTCCCAGCCAGCTGGTGGCATGGGGAGGGCTGCTGGTGCATCAAGATGTCCGTATCTGCCTGGAACACGCTGGAAAAGTGATGTCCGGCTGGGTAAAAGCCAAACAGCTCCAGTTCCAGCTGCCTTTCTCTCAACACCTCCAGGGCCGAGTGCTGGCACACCAGGCAGGAATGCCATGTACCTCTTCCCAGATAGGTAAGGTACTGCACAGGCAGAAACTCACTGATAGCGAGGCGTGAAATCCAGCACTGAGCTCCTGTTTAAAAAGCAAAGGTCCTGCAGGTCTCCTTATCTCTCCAGCTCCATGACATGCAGGCAGATGAAGATGCGAAAAAGAAGCCATGTGGTTTTTTCCCCCACTTGTGATTCTAAGAGGAAGGCAGGGTTTCCAAAAGCATAGGCAATTATTAGTGGTCTGCCTCTATTTTTTCCCAAATCTCAGTGCATCAGAAGAGGACAATTAAGTTTTGATCTAGAAGTCAAAATCTACTTGGAAAAACCACACTTAACCCTACCCTGAAACTCTTCAATGCGAACTTAAATTCCTGCTAGACTGGGAGCTGCTCATTTCTAAACAACTGGATTTTGTAAGTGGAAGGAGAAAGTTGTTTCCACTGCAATTCGGCAGGGTTTTTTTCATTTTGTTTTGGGTTTTTTGGGATTTTTTTTTTTGTCAGAAGGTATACGATGTTAATTTATTACAAGTAGGTATTTCCTGCAGAACAGATGGGGCCCTGTTGTGCAGATCTGAGCACTAAGCCTTTTCTGCATTTCACTTTGCAGCTGTTCACTGTAACTTCCCAAGCAGCAGTGACACACAGCCCACACCTCACCCGTGGACACATCTGGTCTCATCTTGCTCAGGACTGTGGTCACCAGTGGGCTGCACACAGAAGCTCAGCTCTGATTCACCCTGGCAGTGGCTGCCCTCAGCTCTGGGGGGTTTGGCAGTACAAGTCACAATGCCCTCACTGACACTAAAGGCTGAACTGGCTCAGTTACCCCTCCCATCATCAAAACCTTCTTGCCCTGGAGGGAAAAGATGCTGAAGGATGGGAGATCACCAGAGACCCATTTTCTCAAATATGGTATTTATGACCCAAAATATGTAGATGCCTTTTTTATTAAAAATGACGCATTGCCCTATGTCTTAGGATTCATTTAATGTACCTTATGCTATTGGTATTGCATAAGCTGAATGCAATATTTATATTGCATTTGCATTAATATTGAGCTTATGCAATATTGGTATTGCATAAGCTAAATGCTTATGTATTTAGTTGATTCATTTACAATCTTATTTTCTGTGTTTGTAATAACACAGGAGTCACAACACCCCTACGAACACCCTCAGCAGACTCTCGCCAAAATGACTGGAACTCTCAGCTGTACGAAAGCAACCTCTCAGTCCTAAATCCAGCTGTCCTTACATCCTCATTTAAGCACACACCCGTCCAACAGACCAGCAGATCACAAAATCTGTTTGGCCCTCTGGTCCAAATAACAAAACTCCAATGCCTTTCCTCACATCCCAGGCAAACTCTGGGGCTCCCGTTTGTGTTGCATCACTCATCCTGGTTTCCAGCTCCACCCCTCTTACATCCCTTACTAACCACAGACTCAGCCAACAGACATGCAGTCAACTCCGTGATGTGACCAATCCTCTAAAAATATTGCTGTTTCACAAGGGGGAGGGCCTGGGTGGGAGAGTGCCAGCAGCTCTGCTCTGGCACATTTTGGTGTGGTCCTGCTTGGTTTCCAGCCTGCTCAGTGGTGTGGAACAGCGATCCTGCATCCCACAATTAAATAGGAACCACTCCTTCCTGCCATGGGGAGAATGTGTGTGAGATGGATCCCCTTCACATTCGCCATCTCCAAAGCACCTGCAAAACCACTTAGCAAATCCCTTTTTCTTCCCCAGTAGCCCCTCCTGCCTGCTGACATACCTGGCTTTTAGGTGGGAGGACAAGGAATTGTGTGCAGGAGCTTTGGGGACACCAGGCGGGAATTTCATGCCCCTGTGAAACCGGAGGGAAATGTGCTGCCAGTGCCAGGTGTGGCAGTGCTTCCAAGTCCTTCCTCACAGCCTGTTCCTGCCAAACACACCCATGCCATTTGGCTTTTCATTTCATGTCAAAAGCAGGCAGGCAAAGGCTGCTGGTGCATCAGGGCTGTGGGCAGCGGGCAGCACCCGTGGGTGTCTCAGACCTTGACAAACCCAGGCATGATTTCCTCCTGAGTGAGCAGGCTCAGTCATCTTACAGAGTGCTCCTCCTCTTGATTAAAACATTGGTTTGTTATCCCTGCAATCTGTGCAGGGAGCAGCGCCACTTGCCAGGTATCATTCCATAAGAAGCACCCAGGGGCAGGGTAGCTCCTCTGATGCACTCCCTTCCCCAGCGTGTTCACCTCTGAGCACCCTCAGCTGAGGTCACCCCTGCTCCCTGGCATTTCTCCTGCCCTCTCCATCACTGCCTTCCTCCGCAGCAGCAGGGGCTGCAGGGCAGCCCTGACTCCTCTCCCAGGAGGGGATGCTGAATTATGTCAGAGTCAGCAGTGAGAGCTGCCTCCCTGGCTCATCTCTGAGTCTTGATCTGCCAAGACAAACCCAGGCGGGTCACAGAGGGCTCCTGGAAATGTGCCCAGGTGCTCCTCTCACTTAAGTTTATTTCCTCTGAATACACACCTGATGGAAACAGAATTAAGGGAGGCCATACCCTCTCTGCAGGTACATCCCACATGCTGGCCTGCCACAGAAAAGAGTTATGAAATGTAATTAACACCTGGCCCTTTTTCCAGGGTTGACTTTTCCTTCTTGGGAGAAAAGAGAAGGGGAGTTGTGTGACAGCACCAGCCCTGCCAGTGCAAAGAAAGCGCTGTCATGCAGCTGAGCCTGGGGACATGCCATGAGCTGGCCCAGGCTGGCCAAGCAGAGAGCAGCGCTCATCCCTAATCTCCATCTCCTGCTAGGCTGCCCCAGCATGGCCTCGGCATGTCCCAGGGCAGGGCCTGGGTTTTGGGAAATGCAAGACATCCCCAGGGCAGTGGAAACACTGGAAACACTGGCCTCAGCTCTTCAGACAAGGATACCAAGGCTCAGGCAGCCATTGGGAATGAGTGGGCATTATTTCTGCAGTGACGAGGAAAGGGCACAGGGATGTGTAGGGACTGCCCTGGAAGATGACAGGGTGAACAGCCTGCCCTGAATGCTGCATAAATGGCACAGCATCTTTGGAAAGGTGAAGGTGACCTTGAGGTGCGTTAGAGGATATTGAAAAAGCTCAGAAAGCACCAGTCATGGGAGAGGAAAGTTTTCCTGAGAGAAACTCAGACTGTAGGGGTGAAAACACCTGTCTGTTGGGCAGAAGAGGTGGTGGAGCTGGCCATGGTGACGCACAGGCAGGTCAGGCAGGCTGGCTGGCAGGGAGAACTCGTGGCAGGATGGTCTGGAGGCTTCTCTTGGTGCAGAAGAGGCCACACCGCAGCCTCTGCTGTGCCAGGGTTACGCTTAGCCAGATCTCCTGGCTTCCCTCCCTTTTTTCCCTGTACTGCTCCAATATTTTTTGCAGCGAGGGAAACCTTTCCTCCACCTGCACCAGCTGTGAGCTGCCCCACGAGCAGAACAAGGCCAGAGTGGGGTCTGTGCTGCTGGGAGGCTTTGGCACAGTAAACACGGGAGGAAAAAGAAGCAGGTCGCAGAGCGGCCCCAAGGAGGGGATTACAGAGCTCCTGTTGCACGCGGGACTTGACGTCCAACATAGTTAATGCCTCCTTAATCACTCATAAGCCATTCTGCTCTGAAAGAATAATAATAACGATAAAAAAACCCCTCTTTAGCCTCTTCGCTTGTTATTTTCCTGTTCGTAAATCCCAAGGCCTTCAAAACACTGTCCCTGCTAAGTGAACTTAACCATTAACCTACAAAGAGCCAACGATGATTATGCCTCTGAAAATAGATTTTATCCATTCCCTCCACTCGCCTCTACTGATCTAGACACAAATGCTTAGTGATTGTTACTTGGCAACCATGGTAAAAATGTACTGAGCCACACGTGGCTACAAAGGATGAAATCACTGTCATGAAATTTCCAAAATAAGTACTGTAATATCAGAACACTTATTCCTAAGAGGAACAAACAAACCTCTGCCTTATATATTGTTGCTGCTGCTGGTTTTTTAAAAAAAGTAATTCATTTTTTTATTAGCAAGGCACAGTTTTTATTCTTGTTTCTTTGTGACTTCATTCAGCTTGTTTTGCTGTAGTGAGCATCACATACATGCACATATGGACACACAGTATTCAGGGAAGCACAGACACCCTGTCCTGAAGCCTGGACAGAAATACAGAGTTGTAGGAGGGCTCACAGGTGGG
Organism: Pardalotus punctatus; assembly: GCA_013400915.1. Classification (NCBI taxonomy): domain Eukaryota; kingdom Metazoa; phylum Chordata; class Aves; order Passeriformes; family Pardalotidae; genus Pardalotus; species Pardalotus punctatus. Next base: position 45,968 of record VZTX01005712.1, read on the forward strand.
CAGGGACCTCAAGAGGTGTTTGGTTAAAGCAAGGCCCACCCCCAAGCAAGGGCAGGGTGCTCACATAGGTGTCTGCATAGATGCACGCATGCACACACTTTCCAGGCTCTCAGAAGCAAGCCCAGAGCACGTAATGAGAGGCGAATCCATCTGAGATTGCTTCAAACTAGAAACCACTAGTGCAGTGAAAAGCTGGGGTGGATACCAGTTATCGATTAATCAGCTGCTTGGACCTACAGTTGTCAAATGTCCAACTCAGCTCCCTATAAATCCATTCTTCTCCTATGGCTGAGCTCCTGTATTCCATGCTGTGTAGTCCCATGGACTACCAGAACCAAGATGCCACTTGCAGGAGAAACTTTTCCACATAACAAACATCTGAGCTTCAATCTCTGATGAAATATTTCCCAATGAGAAAATGTTTGTGTCATGGTTCTCATAACGAAGAACTCTGTGCCTTTAGATCTGATTGAAAGCTGTCCTTGATAGCCTTTGATTAATACATGTTTCTCTGTTGGTCTCAATAAAGCAGGGAAGAAATGGATGTTTTTGCTCTGCTCAGAGATCGAAGGGCTGGGTTGGCTTCTGGACAGACTGAACTCTACGCAGTCAGGAAGATCTGAAACCAACGCACACCAAGCTGAATTTTTCAAACATGAGCCTCTTGAAGTTGTCTAACTTCTCACCAGGGAAATATTTAATTTCAGAGATTAAACACTGTGTTTGGAGATTCAGTGGCAAGATGCAATGCTGATTAGCATTTGTCTCAAAGCCTGATTATTCACACTGTTCCTCTTTTAGGGAACATACTTCTTTCAAGCTTGCACATAAATTTGTGCCCACAGATCTGCTTTCTCCTCTGATCAATACCCATTAGTTGCAACTTTTCCTAGATTTGAGTAGCAAGGGCATCTGTTCCTCCCCAGACCAGTTCTAGATTGGATCAGCAACCTGAAATCAGTTTCATCTCAGTTTTCAACCCAGCTCATCCCCTGAGCCCTGCGTGCTCCCCTGGTGCTCCTGGTGAGGACAAAGAGCACAAAGAGGTGCTTGTCCATCTCTGCCACGCTCCCCCCAGCAGTGGGAAAGGCTGCAAGGGGGTTTCAGCTCCTGCAGAGGGAATATCTGCTCAGCTCCCTTCTGCCTCTCTGAGTGGAATTTTATCGGCAGTGAAGCGACCTGCACCATCTCTTTCTGGCAAGAAAGGGCTTAGTGAGCAGGGTGAGCCACTTCTCTGGGATATTCCCAAGCTGATGCAGGCACTGCAGCATGCTTGCAGCGTGCCATGGGTTGAATGCCCTGGTTTGCAACAGAGAAGCCTTTCCCTGCTCTGCTGCTGCAAAGAAATGAGAAGTCCTGGTGGCAAACACTGCGCTGTGAGCCCCGCAAGGGGTCCAGCGTGGTTCTCCGTTGAGGATGCTCCCCAGGCACAGGCAGCAGGGCTGGTTCAGCCCATCGCAGCTGGGGCTCTCTCCCTGAGCCCTCTGCACCTTCCCTGGCTGAGCCTGGCTCCCTCTGAGCCCCACCTTGGTGATATGGATAAGCAAAGAAACCTGTGAGCCCTAGACAGACCCCGGTCCCTCGCTGACATCTCTAATCCACTCTCAAATGCTGCTTTCCTATTTTTTCTCTATAATGGAAGCACAAATCTAGCAACGACACCTCACCAGCCTTCCCTCTGCAAAGGCTTTGGAACAGCACTTCGAAATCCCTTGGAGGCCCTTGCAAACCGTGAAACGGTGGTGGAAGCAGCTTAACTGAGTGAAGTGAGGGGATGCCAAATAAAAATGCTCTTCCCTCTTTTCTGGATTCATCTTCCCCACCAATCTATGCCTTCCCCCTTATGCTTGGCCAGCATGTTCAGGCTTCTGGGACAGGGCTTCTCTGATGGATGCATGGCCCATCTTGCTGGAATTTTTTCCTAGGCAAAGCCAGGAAGGAGGCTTCCCAGCTCCCTGTGCTTATTTCATGCCTTGTCTCCAAAGCCTTTGAGAAGCAACTGGCCAGAAATCCCACAGACACAGGGAAGAGCTCTGGGGCTCCCTAGCTCAGAGGAAGATACTTTCATCTGTAAAGTGAAATGAAACAACACTGAGAAGGGAAGAGATCCATGCAAACAGTTTTAACTTCGTTGGCCAGGCCAGGGACACAAAACCAGCCTTAGACAGCAAGATACCACAAAACCACACAGAGCATTTTGCATCTGGTTCCTGAAGCTGGGCTCAGGGTTAAGCTGGGCTCTGAACTCTGGCAGGAAATGTTTTTGTTTCCTACTAGCACTTTAGAAATGGGTTTGAACACTGGCTTTTTAATTGGTGAGAGCTGCCAAGCCGTATCAAGTTTTCCATACTTAAAAACTGATTTTTCACAAGTGCACTTTTAAGAGATTCTTCAAAAAGAAAATAAAAAAATTCCCCTGACCTTGTTAATTGCACCAGCTTTCTAAACTCACAATGCAGACATGCAGAGCTATGGGTGACTAATAGGTATTTAAGCTAGTTATTATTTTCTTCTGCATGCAGTGGCAAACCACAAAAGCTAATAATCTTGGATTTCATTATCTCATGTGCTGAAGACTTGCTGCTCCAGACAGCTGAGAGCACAGGGAGAAATTAAAACTCTGCATCTCCACAATGCAAGCCCTGCATGAGCTGGTTGGAAGAATGATGATCCCAACCCATTTCAGCAGGGTCAACCTGTTAGCATCCCTCGCTGATTCCTGACGTGAGTGGTTTGTGGGTATTTAATGCTTTGACTGCCCAGCAGCAGGGCAGAGTGATCATACAGACACAGCATTGTCCCCACGGCCATTCTCAAGTGCTGTCTTGCCCCAAGCAAGTGCCCTGATAATTTCACACCACATTCTCAGTGGCTTGGCAGTCACTGCATTGCATGGAGTGTGTTAAGAGCCACCTGTGCACAGAAGTGCCCACGGGCAGGAAAGCAAAGCTTGTCCCTATAACCTTAATTCTGTAAAAATGCACCATAAATCCGAAGTTCAGTGTTCCCATACTACACCTCCAGCAGTCAGGTGTGATGGTGCTGCCTGCCCAAATCTCTCTGAGCACACAGCAGGGCCAGCACACGCAACTGAGAGCTCCTGGGAGAGCAGGAAGGAAACGTCAGACATTTTAAACTATTTCCACACTGAGCTGCCATCACTGGGAGCATTCTGAGCTCCGTGTCACTTTCAAGATTCAGCTATAACTAAAACCAATTTTCTGGCTGACAATATTGGCATAAAAGCCAAGCCCTGCCTGCCCCTGCTTTGCATGGACAAAGAACAGGGGAAAGGAAATATTCCTTCTGCCTTACAGGCACCAAGATAAGCAGTTTCTGTGAGATTTTAGATGTTCTGGTTTTGTTTTCCCCAACACCTGGAACAAAGAAAAGTTTCCTATTTTGATTCCCCCAAAAGCTGATGACCTCCCTGTCTCTGGGTCAGCCCGTTCCCCCACCTGCCAGCAAGTGACAGATTAAAACAGCCACTGTCACTGCAGTTCTCCAGTTTGGGAGCTTTTTGAAATCAAAATGAGACAGGCTATTTGCCAATTTGTTTCTACATAAAATGTGGATTTCAGCACGGCAGGAGGACAGCTGGGGAAATGGCAGCTCCCCTGGCTCCTGTGCCGTGCTGGCAGCCTATGACTTGGGCATATCACACTGAGGCAAGAGGCACAGCAGCAGGGAGGTGGTAAGGGACTGACTGAGGGACCAGTTTCATCAGGGTCCTATGTCCACCTTCTTCAACATGTCCACCTTGCTCCCATTTGGTTCATCTCTGCCCTCCTCACCTTAGGGACCAGAATCCCAGTATGCAGCCAGGGCAAGCAGCACAGCAGCAGCCACGGGCAGGAGGGGGCACCGGCTTAGCTTGACAAGTGAGGACCAAATCTCTGCTGCAGTGAGGCCAGTGGTGCCATCGGTGAGCAGCAGTGCTTGGAACTCTGCCAGCTGCCAGGAGAAACTGATTATCTTTTAATATGGCTTATGATTTCCTCATGAATCTGGGAGCCCAGAAGCTCTGGTCAATTGCTAGTTTAGCAATTTGTCTTTGTGTACAGGACAACATCCTAAAACAGGTGATGAGCTGCCCCCATCTCCACAGGCATCCTGGGACACACACGGACAACTGACTAAAAAATATGTCGCCTCAATGGCTCTAAAACCGCTCGGAGATAAAGAAAGAGGTGAAGGCAGTAGCTGTCGGAGGAGCCAAGGGACGGATTAGTTTGCATAATTCATTCCTGCACTTCAAGGGGAGGCTCAGGAGCCAAGGTCTCTTCTTGCTGAAGTCGCTGTCCTCCATCAGCGTGCAGCAGAGACATGATCAATCACGGCCACTGCAGCTCCCCAGTGACACTCCCAAGTGCTCCACCGAGCGGGGATGAATTAAAGATGGCCATCATGCAGCCCTGGGGTGCCCAGGTCTCTCTCCCGGACTCCTGCAGCCACCAAGCTCCAGCTCCATCCTCGCTCTCCCCTCAACCGCATTTCCTGAGACAGATGGGATCAAGGAGATAACGCTTGTACATAGCTGCACCAGTCCTGATAACAAGCTATTAACAAGAGGCATTTTCGTACTGTACCACTCTTAACAGGAGACTGACAACTGCGGAGTAAATACCAGCCAGATAAGCCCCGAGTGCTTCTCTCTGTACGAGGCGCTGCTCACAGCCCCGGGCAGTGCTCAGCCTGCGAGCCACTGGGGAATTCTGTGCTCTGCTCCAGCACACATCACCCCTGTGTCAGCCTCTCCGTGACTGTGTCCCCTACCTCTGTGACAGCACGACGCCAGCCAGGCTTTGCGAAGCACCTGGGGACCTCTGAGCTGGCAGTGCCTCATAAGGCTCTGGATGTTGCTGCAAATTGCTGAGCCACTGCAGATCGGCACCGATGGCTTCCCTAGGTTGTGTACGGGATGTGGGTGGCAGCGTGACCAATTGGGATTTGGCCTCCTGGGCCTAAACAAGCTCTGGATTTCTTGTGTGACCACTTCAGGTCTATTGGTATCAGATGTTCCTCAGTTAGCGCAGAGAAATCCTTTGCCAGGCACAGCGCATTCCTCAGGGCTGCAGCTGCTCTTCACTCTCTGCTTGTCCAAGCATCTTGATCTCAAGAAGCAAGCCCTGAGCTGTGACACATTCCCTCTCAGCTCTCTTTGGAGCCTCAGCTCCCACGAGGAGAGATCAGGAGAGCTGCGAGTGCCCTTTGCTCCAACAAGGGCAAGGACCGCTCCATCCTGCAAGTGTCTGCTCATGACATCCCAGGCTCTGCCCGCAGGGATGTGTCCCCTGTGGAGGCCATGCTCCCCAGTGCCAGGCACAGCTCCCAGCTGCAGCTATTTTTTTCTCACTGGGATGCTATTTTTACTGGGTGATGCTTCTGCAGGTCACACAACCTTCCACTCTGTCTCCGCCCATGGAGCCTTCAACCCACTGGGCAGTTTTTCCACATGTGGGAAGGAAGGAAGGAAGG
>VZTX01005721.1:545-26137 GCA_013400915.1 Pardalotus punctatus
GGCTGAGGGCCGGGCGGGCTGTGCGGGCCGTGTCCGGGCAGCGCCGGGTCCCGTGGTGCGAGCGGCGGCCCCGCGGGCCCTGGAGCCCCGCCCGCGGCACCGAGTGCAGTGGGGCTGAGCCGGCAGCGAGGAACACGCCAGGATCTGCCCGGCAGCCCTGGAAGGAGAGCAGGACGCTAGTGGCGATCCCCGTGTGTGCAGGGAAGCCGGCGAGTTGCCATGCAGGGCCTCAAGCCTGTGCTGGGGCTGCTCCAGTGCTCTCTCCGTGCCACCCGATGGGTAACGGTGTGGGCGTTGGAAGAGCCCAGCATTTACCTGTTAGCAGCGATATCTAGTATTAGTGTATATATGTGGGCATAATAATCTCCTCAGTTGCAGCTTAAAGCCACCGACAGCCCTCATACTCTAAGGCAAATTATAAACTTGAATATAACCTTAATGTCTGGCAGTAACAAAGTGCACTGGTTCACAACCTTCTGTCATAATAGATTTTGCTTAGTGAAGAGCAGACAAAAAAATCAGAGATCCGTTTAAATATTCACGATGCCGCCGCTGACTGCCCTTGTGCACTCTAAGGTGCATTAAATTGTTACTTTACATGAAACTTGCTACGCTGCTTTGCTTCATCAGCAGGTGTGTTTTTCCAGTTCTGTCTCTGCACTTTTACTGGGAGAGTGTCTCTGAGCAGTTGTAGTGCTGTTTTGAGTGGTCTGCAGAATGTAGGAAAATAATCTCAGATCTTATTTCTCTGTATATGTTATTTATATGCTGTCTTGTATAGGGATTTTACCTAGTGTAAATGTGCATATATAACTATTGTTAAGAAAAGATTAAATTATGAACATTAACAGATGTTTCCTATGAACATATCTTTGTTAGTGTGTTCTCTAGATTAGGCCAGGATGTCATATATGTGTGCATGCATAGCTATATGCAGAAATGAATCGATGTCAGAGACCTGCTCCTCCCACCACCCTGCTGCTATTGGTGTGTTTGATCTGACTGGAATGTGTGCTTGCTTCAGTTGTGTTTTCTCCCCCTTGAGGAAGAGCATTTGTTAGGATAATAAAGATGGAGGAGGGTGGTTCTCACAGTGGCTTCAAGCAGAGGGGAATGAGGGAGTGGCAGTGCAATCACTGAAATTAAGCTCTTGTGTAAGAGTACTGACATCATAGTATGGCTTTCTGTATAATCTCTTCGACCAGCCTTATGCTGCTGGCTTGTCCACCAGTCATGTATAATCATATGCAAATATAGTATATTATGGCAAAGTCAAATGAGTCAGAACTGAGTGTTCTGGGAGGAAGAGTCCTGTTGGCACTAGTTGTAAGTTTAATAGAAATTTACTTTAACTGCATGTACTGTTGGGCTTGTATTAATTTTTATTCCATATTTGCATTATGCTTAAGCATGTTTTTAAGCAGCAAAGAAGCGTTTGAGAAGTAGGCAGACAACAAAACTTTAAAGCCTTTATATATACATGACTCTAGTGAGCTTGAGGAAGTGACCTTTAGCAATGTGGATGGTATAAGTGAATGTGAAACCTTTCCAACAAATGTCTAAACATCTGCTGCAGATTGTAGGAAGTTAAGACAAAGAACTAGTCACTTAAAGTGCTTCCATTAAAAAAAAAACTTAAAAGATTAAATTGGACTGATTAAACATATTTTTCACAATATGTTTGAGTAGGTCTGTTTTTAAAGTATCTTTCTTAGAATAGCTGTTCCTAGTCAAAGGCTGAATATAGTATTGTTGAGGCTGATAATTTCAAAATAATGTCTCCAGAGCTGCACTGCAGACTTGGCAGTATAGAATACTACCTGACATTAATTTCTTCTCTAAAACAAAAACTGTGGAGACTCATAGTCCCATTAGAACTTTAATTTTTAAATAAAAGAAATCAGTATTTATTCAGTGAAACCTGTAATACTTTAAGCGGTCTACTTTTGTTTGTTTCTGTCATTTTAAAAAGGCAGTTTAGTTTTTTGTTGGCAAGTCAGGTTGTTGGGTGTCTTCCCAAGTGGGCTAACCTGAAAATAAAGAGAACTGTGAAAATGTTGATGTTGATGAAAAGTTGGAAGTTGATGAAAAGATGGAAGATCAAAAATACAGGGAAGTAAAAGTGGAATTATAAGGGAAACCTTCTTTTACTCACTAATCCAATAAAGAATAAAAACTATTTGTTTTACAATATGCATCAGCTTCTTTGCATGTATCTTACTGTTTCATGTTTTGATGAGTCAGGATAGTAAACAGCCACTTTTATGCTGGCCAGCAGCATCATCTTACTGAGAGAGTGAAGGAGAAGTGTTCAGTCTGTGATTCAATCCAGCAAGGGAGTCACATTGTCCATGTGGAAGACGAAATACTTCAGTGTAGTTATCACCTGTTAAATACTTCCATCTAGTATTGCTTAGCAGAGAGATGTTAAGAGTTAAATGGCCTTCCTTTCCACCATTTTCTTTCATTTTTCCTGCTTGCTAAGTCTGCTCCTATGAAATTCATTAGTCTGGTCAGACTCTTGACATTCCATCTGTCTCTTTTCTTTGCAAATTGTGTGCTCTGTCATGCTGATCTGCTCTGAGCTAGTCACTTGTGTTGTGAGTTGTAGTTCGTCAGTAGTGCACTTGTGACTGTCCTCAGTTTTAAAAGGTAGTTCCCTGGATTATAATACTTTCCTGTTTAAAACTGTATTAATAACAAGAATTAAAAAACTGGTTACTGCTACTTGGAGTAGGACCATATTGGTAGAAATTGATGTAATCATGTTTTTAAAAAGAATATTTTGTAAATCCTAGTTTTATGTAAACCACGTGGTATTTGTTGCCTGGTATACTGGAGAGCTGAATGGCTGTTGACAAGAGCACCCTCCCCCAATACACACACCCTTTACTTGTTATTTTGTGGCCTGTTGTTTTTATATTACATTCTGAAGTTACTCCACTGGCTTTATTAATTCAGTAATATCAATTCATCTGTTTGCTGAAGGCCTGTAAGATTATAGTGTGTGTCTTATGCATAATTTCATTTTCTTGCATGTAATTTTGAGGAAGTAAATCTGTGCTACACTTAGTTGTTACTCCATCTGAATGTTGTTTTACATGGTGCAACAATTTCGTATTACTTCCGTTCTCTTTAGCTTAGAGTAGTATGGAATTTCTTCTAAGGAACAGCAAAAAATTTTTTACCTTCAGACTGCAAGGGGAAAGATGTAGACCTTATATCTTTCCCCTTTACAAAGAGAGACAGTTGAAATAATTAAAAGTGTGCTGGCTTCACAAATGCTGGGTGATTTCACTTACTCCTGATGTTTAACAGGCAAACATTTTTAGTACATTGTATGTATCAACTAATGGCAGCACAGGGAAGAGAAAGTGTCAAAACTGGCTTCGCATCTCTATTGAGTGTGTTTGACCTTTTTACTGATCACCACTGCCACGTCCATTCTGCCCTTCCTTGTTGCACTTATGATCATTTTATCAATGAGACATATCTTTGTGATTCTTAACTAATAGTATTGCCTACAGGCTTGGCATCTAGGGGGAAAAATCAGTGCTTAAGACAAAAGTATTTACTGGATGGACAGAAATTTAATGCTTATGTAAAAGAAAAAGAAAAGGCATGTTGTCAAATCAGTTCAGATTCTAGCTGAGGAGATAAGTAACAATATAAATGCCAAATTACTGAGAACCAGTTATTTTGTTGATAGTAGCTGACAGTGGTTCCTAAATAATGTGGACTTTCTACAAAGTGTAGGAGTATCAAGGAAAACCCTTCTTCGTCTTTGTCTTTAAATACTGAGTAATTAAAGTTCATATTTTGTAAGTCTCATTTCTCTCCTCAGAAAGACAGCAATTAATACATGTAACAGAAGAAATGACATGGGATCAGGGGAAAAAAAAATCCCAAACACAAGGTTTTGAGTGCAGTGAGGCACATGATAAGATGTCATTTCAACAATAAATGATGTACAGTATATATTGTGATATCAGTCACTAGTGTGTCATGCATGTTTGTTCTTATTTTGTCCCATGTTATGAGAAGGATACGAATGGAATCTGACAACTTTGTAAAAGACTCAATAATCAGAAAGTCTTTGTGTTTGCAAAATGTGGAGATTTTGATGGTTTTACACTCAAAGAACTATCCTAAGCATATTTATATATTCTTTGAGGTCATACAGTGATTTTTAGTTGTTAATCTAGTGTTTATCTTCATTATTCCTCTGCTCTATGTTTTAGGTGATTTTCTCAGTATTTGTCTGGATTGGGTCAGGTTAATTTATATGGAGAGCCTGCTTTAAATATACAAAGATAATGGATAAAATCTTCTAAAATCTTATTGAAGTGAATTCTGTTCTGAAGAACATTCTGGTGGTTAAATGAAGTGTCTTGGTAACTGCTATTTTCAGTTATTTTCTGTATTTTTAAATATGTCAGCCAGCAGCAAAGGATATGCCATCTTGTTCCTAATCTCCGTGCTTAGATTCAGTAATAATCTTTAATTATAAATTGCCTTGAATTGGCATCACTCTGTCATTTTGTTCAAGAGGCAAGAAGACAAGCCAGCTGTGATCTGAAGAAATAATCTTTTTTAACTGAAGCACTGTTTTTTCCAGTATTATCAGTTGAGCTGGGAATTACTGATGAGCTTATACTACTAAACAGCAATGAGAATCAGAGAAGTTATCAAATGCTTTATAGCCATAGAAATGTCCTAAAAATACCACCAAAAAGTTTTAAATACCTATTTATAAGTGATGGTACCTACACTTAGTGTGAATCTCAAATTATTTTCTTCTATATTCTGTTTCAAAGAAGTCTTCTAAATAATGCCTTTCTGTCTTTTGGGGTTTTTTTCCCAGATAAGGATACAAATCATGTTGAATCGGTATGGCAGCTTGGATAACTGGCATTAAAGTCTTGGGAAGGAACAGCTGAACACATACGTGCTGAGTTTTGGACCTTTGCCTGTGGAGCTGGCCAGTCACCAGCTAGCAGTGCTGTTCCCTTGAGCTTTTGATGTTTGTGGCACCAGCTTCTGATATGCTGCTGTTGCTTTCAAATATCTGACAAGTTTCTTGGTTTTAATACTGTTCTTACAGCAGCACGGAATGGGAGTTCTGCAGTTTCAGGCTGGTTGTGAAGGTTTTCTGCTCTGATTTTCCTCTGTATTGGTTTACAGTGAGGGTAATTATTCTGCAGTGAGCTGCTGACTCCTTCCCTTCTGCTTGGTTACTTTTCCAAGTTGATTTTGGTTACCAGAGCACACACCGATGTTTCAAACAAGTAAATTAATTTTAAATGTTGTGTTCTGAGAAGAGCCTTTGTGTTACTTCCAGGTTACAAGGCTTTTTTAACTCCTAAAGTGCATGAAGACATCACTTCCTCCTTCCCTTTCTTTAGGGCACATCCTGTTGTGGCAAGTGATTTGTTTTGAGCTTGTTTTTTGTTTGTTTGTTTCTTTGTTTTGATGTTTATATGTGACTAGGTAATATGATTAATTTCCAGCCTTGCAGTACATGTAGTTTATTTATACATTTCAGTTTCTTGTAACAGAACAAATTGAGTCTTTCTAGAAGGTTCCAGGAGAGATTTCCAAAGTGCGGGTTAAAACATGTGAATTAGGAACAAGAGCAGATAAATACTTAGGTTTCTTCACTAAAATCACAGGTAGCTGAAAGTTGTAATGCAGAATTTTTGTGTCATATGTCCTCAGTAATCATGATTCCTATTGGTACATAATTTCAAATTAAGAAATTGTCATTAATATTTCCATCTCAGCAACTGAAGCCTCGTCAAATTTATTGTTTCACTGCTTGATATGGTGTTAAAGTAGGAAACAACTGCTTTTGCTATTCTAAAAGTGGTAATTTACTCCATAAATATGTATTAAATTCTATTAAATATAATGGAAAGCATTATTAAGTTTTATGTGGACTTTCTGCAGTGAAAAATTTTCATGGCTGGTTTGGTTCAGTATTGCAAATCTTTTTTTAGCTTTAACTGCTTTATTGTTCGATTCACAGAATCACAGAATTGTTAGGATTGGAAGGGACCTCTTGGAGATCATTTAGTCCAACCCCAGACCATCTAGTTCAACCCCAAAATGCTTAAAAGCTCACTGGAGGAAGTGTACTTGTAAAAGTTGTGGTACACGAAACTGGTAATGAGTACACCATGACTGTGAGAATGAAAGGAGACCATTTAAGACTAAAGGAATGTTAGTAATAGTCTCTCCATAATAGAAGTTTGTTAATGGCAAATAAAATCCTCTTCAGCAGAACTGTGGGCATTTTGTTTACTCCTAGTTAATTAGCATAGGGAGCAGCAGGTTTATTGGAGACTAAGCATGGAAGCAGAGATAGGAACATCACACCCTGATCACTTAAATCCAGGGTTAAACCAAGGTTCTTTTGCTCTGGGTAGATGCAAAGCAGAAATACCAACCAGATATCGTCGAGGTAAAAAGTCACGCAAAAATTAACTAATAAACTATAGAAGATCAGGGAACTTTGTCAAATGAGTTAGTACAACATGAAACACTTACCACAGCATAGACTTAGCCCATTGAATATCGAAAACCTTTAAACCCATTTGATGTTATGTTCTGTGAGAAGAGTATTTTCTTTTGCAACTGATATTTGCACACAGCTTCCTCGTTTATTTTAAAACAATTTAATGGTCTGAATTAGATTTTGGGGGTATCTATTTGCAGAAGATGGAATAAAGTATTTCCTTGTTTGTTACGTCTTTGCAAACTTTTAAAGCTGCTACTTGCTGCCATTTTAAGGCTTAGAAGGTCACAGGCCAAGTAGCAAACTCTTCATAGCATGTTTTAAGTCAGTCTTATTTGTGAAATATTACAGGGCTTTTCAATGTAGTTTATCATCATGTGTAATGAATTTCAGAATTGTTTCTACTTAACACTTAGATGCTAACTTTCCTTTCTTCGTGATCTCTTGTTTGCCTTTGAAACATGACAGCTTAGCACTGAATTTTTTGTGTACTATATTGACTAGAGAATCACTAGCTTCAGTTTAGAGCAATGGTGAGTCTGACAGTGAAGAAAGCATGGATTTGGAAACAAATGTGACCTTTCTGTTTTGTGAAGTAGCTGTGTCACTGAAATGGTTCGGATGATGCTGAAAATAGAAATGAAAAGGCGGCTTCCCGGTGGCTTCTGGCATCTACTGGTGTATCTTTGCTGTGGTGGTGATTATGTCTTTCTGTGTTAGAGATGGTCATGGCTTGTGGTGAGCACTTGTGTCTGTAAAGTTCAAACAATACCAAACAATGTATTTGCAATAGTTGTGTGGGAAGGGTAAAATGTTTTCTTTCTAAGAGAAATAGGAAAAAAACAAATAAATATTACTTATTCTTAAGATGCTTATGAGAATCTAATGCTATATTCATTAAACACAGTGTATTTCGTTAGAAATACATTACAAACCTATTAGAATAAAAGAGTGTGTGTTTGGTTGAATGTGAATAGGATGATAGGTGAACTTTCTTGGGGAATGGGGGAGGATTGCTGATGACCTATACAGACAGATGTGGAACAGCCAGGACACCATTCCTTGAACCTAAAGCAAGCTGTCTGCACATACGGAAGATGGAAACATTTCAGTATGCTCAAGAGATCGGGTCTGGTCCATGGTCATGCCTGAATGATGTGGTAACTGTTATGCGTGTTTTTTGAAAGGTTTGTTTAAAAAGATTATTGTCAGTAGAAAAATTACATGGGAGAAAGTTGGAAGACAAATATGGGAGAAGTTGCTGTGCATCTGTAGTGGATGTAGATGCTCCAAAAGCTGAGGGACTAAAAAGAATCAAATGAACCAAAAGGCTGAAAAAAATGATCTGGAGAGATGCTCTATTTTTGTGCTTGATAGCGCTCAAGTATGCTTTTAATCTAATAAGAGTACAACTATCTTTATAGTATCTTTTATTAAAAAAATCCACCCAAGATAATTGTGAAAGACAGATGTGGTCATAGTTCTGTTATGAGACACCCTGCAGAGCTAAGACAAGGCTGAATAGGGAAGTAGTAGTCATAACTTCTGGTTGATACAAAGTCCTATTTCTGTGGTCCTCTCTCAGCACCTTGCATAAAGACTGTTTTCTGATCAAGCTTTGTTTTATTTTTAGGAGCAAAGCATTTTGCTTAAAATGGAAGTCGATGTGAATGGAGAGTCCAGAACTGCCCTCTCCACCCTCCCTGTGCCTCTGGCAGAGGTGAGTTCTGCAGGCAGGGTGGAAGCAGAAAAGCCCCGCTGTTCCAGCACCCCCTGCTCGCCAATGAGGCGGACAGTTGCAGGATATCAGATCCTTCACATGGATTCTAACTACCTGGTTGGCTTCACAACTGGAGAGGAGCTGCTAAAATTAGCCCACAAGTGTATGGGAAGTGAAGAGATTAAAGGAGAATCTGGTCCGAGCTTGCGCTCCAAACAGCTTGATTCAGGACTTCCACGTTCCTCACGTTTGTACAAAACTAAAAGTAGGTACTACCAGCCATATGAGATCCCAGCAGTAAATGGAAGGAGGAAGAGATGGATGCCCAGCTCAGGGGATAAATGCACTAAGGCTTTACCATATGAACCTTACAAGGCACTTCATGGTTCCCTGCCTCTCTGCCTTTTGAAAGGTAAAAGGGCTCATTCAAAATCATTGGACTACCTCAATTTAGACAAAATTAGCATTAAGGAACCTGCTGACACAGAAGTGCTACAATACCAGCTCCAACACCTTACTCTTAGAGGGGATCGTATGTTTGCAAGGAATAGCACATGAGCTATAATCTCAAATTTAGAAATGATTTCTGATCTTTTCTCTGTTGCTGCAAAAATCCACTGTTGTACTGTGTAGATGACTGTCCACATTGTAGGTGGTTTTATCAGCTCAGTGTTATCGGAAAGTAATTTATTTGAATAGGATCTTGGCAATGCATTGTGTCACAAATACTTGGAGAGAGAGAAATCTTTCCTGAGCAGGCAGCTTCTGATGCAGATTTGACTGCAACTAGTGGATATTTGGACACATTTTAACAAAATAAAGCTTTTGAGTTTTGGGAATTTTTTTTGTACAGTTAGATCTAGTATTTGCAGTAATTTAACACTGAAAAATTGGTGATGTCTGCTTGGTTGTTGCTAACTTTGGCTTGATGTTAGAAACTGCTCTTGGATAAGTACTCAAGAAGGTTTTTTGGTTTTACTTTCTGTTGCTGTAGTAAAATGTATGGGTTTTTCTTACAACATGGGCCAGAAAGTGAGCTTGACTGGATAAATCACCTGCTGTGTAAACAATCCGATTAATACATTTTCACACTGCACTTGTACTGGTGATGTGGGTGAGATTTGTTCTTAAAAGAAACCTTTGCTACTTGAATTCTATTAAATTATTTCTTTAGTTTCTGCATGGAAGTAATTGCTTTGTCCTTTCTATTCTATAAAACATATTCAGAGTAAGTATTTGGGTTATTTAGAGGAAATCTTTCAGGGAATAAAGATTTCTTTCTTTCTTTCTTTTTAAGATTTTATTTTTACATTGTCTTGAGACAGAAACTGGAATGTTTGCACTGATATGTCACTAATGTTTTTGATTTTGATTTGTGATTTCCATTTCATATATAGTAGCAGAAGGTATCAACTTCAGCATAGCTTTGGAAATTCTCTTGATTTGGAGCATTGGACACTTGAGCTCTGGAGGGCAATTTTTTTTTTTTTTTACAGGAGTGCAAGTGAAATATTTCTGTATCAGCATTTTGAAGAGATGATCTTGGATTTTTCAGCAGAATAATACACTGGCTTACTTTTGTTACTTAATAAATTTTTATCCAAACATGACATCAAATGCAGTTTTGACAGCAGTATTCCTGGATGTATTTAAAACATTTTGGCAACTTCAGTTTTTTAGGTGCAGTCTTTTCATGAAGCAATGTGTAACTTGGTTTTGGCTGATATCCTCTACAGAAGTTAAAAATAAATCTCATATTGCTTCGAAACATAAATTATTTGATCAGTTGTTTCTGATAGAGTTAAATTTTTTTTTGTTTATCACTCAAAATGAATAGAAAGCACTATTTTGTGCATGTGCTATGGAAAATGAAGAGTTCTTACTCTGTCACTCCACAGTTTAAATTAAGGCAGCCCACTAGTGAGAATTCTGTGGTTTGGTTATCTTTTTTTAGGTTTATTAGAAACTAAAGGAAAACCAATGTGTATTTTTGAAAGTTAACTACACTGGTGTAAATTTAATGTATTGAACAATGATCTTGACAGTAAAGTCTTCCTATATAGTCTTTAGTTTGAAAAACATATATGGTCAGATGCCAAAGAGATGGGGGTTTTGTTTAAGGAATAAACATCACTGTTTATTGAAATACCCAATTAAATTGTATTTCTGGCTGAAAAATAAAAAGGGTGTTATAAACAACTATTGTTGTGGATTCATTTGCTGTGTAGGAGAAAGAGAGGACATTTAAAAAATACAACTTTAGACCAAGGCATATGTCTTGGGGTGATTTAAAAACAACTTGAAAGTTGGGGCCCTGGATTTCCATTAAATAGATGCTTAGGTTTGTTCCTTTGTTTCAGGAAAAGGGCCGTGCACTTACTTTATGTGCATGTTTCTAACGTTGTCCTGTGCTGTAATTGTATGAGAGTGGTTGATGGCCATCTGTCTGAGTTCAGACATAAAAAAAGTGTTGGTATTTTATCTGTTTGGTGATTTGTTTGTCAGTGTGCTCAGATAATCGTGGTGTTTGCTTAAGTCACACACACTTGCAGCTCTCCTAATGTGGGAAATACTACTTACCCTACCTGTAATACAAAGTAAAGAATTGTTAATAGATAACTTACTTGTTTTTTCTAAGTTTCAGTGGTAGCAAAGAATCGGGAACAGATTATCCAGCATATACTTTTTAGAAGTTTTACAGTGTGGTCTGGTTGAAGCCAGTTATTAAGCTTAACCTTAAAGGACTGTATGCTAAGATACAATAGAAAAAAATCTTCCTTAGTGAGAATATAGGCAGTAAAAGATAGAAAAAATTCTTCGAATAAGACTAATTTTATAGTGGACCTACCTTACAGAAATATAACTAAGTTGTTAAACTGTTGTAGGAAAAATGTAGATTTAAACTGAAAAATGTAGATTTATTACAGTGCTAATAGCTTTAGAGCAATGTCATGGTTGTCATACTGTCATCAGCAGTAAAAGGGCATGTATCTTTGCATGTTGTTGGAGCATTTGGCAAGTGCAGTTTTATTGATGATTCTGAAGACTGACTTTTTGCATAAATGGTTTTCTGTGATTTGATCTTAGTTGGGACATCAGTTTCCATGATGGGTGATTGCACTGAACACTGTACGAGTGGCCCTAACATGTGCCTGAAAGACAGGTCCTTCTAAGAACACAATAATGTTGCAATTAACTGATTTTCTTTTTTTTTTTTTCCTCTGTCTCAGAGTACATTTTTTAGCCAGAAGTTAATGCCAACTTTACAGCTTCTTGAAAACCTTCAGGCAGATTATATGAGGGTTTTTCCGTAGTGATTTTGACAGTGAAATAATTTTTTCCTCTATTCCATCACAAAAGCACTTGGGGAAGATCAAACTATCTTCAGGTCTACACAATGTGGAAAGCTCCCTTTCCTTATTGGAAGGAGCAAGGGTGCATTACCCTAATGTTTCAATACCTAGTCTGTCTTGCATCCTCCTTAACTTAGTGTTCGCTTTAGTAGTTTTGTGATAGACAATGACATTGAGGCAAACCTACAGAGAAACTGCCTAGGCCACATTGGAAGAACTGGGGAAAGAAGACTGTTTTGGGGGGAAAACCCAGAATCAGTTGTCATGTGTTGAAAGCAAAAGAGAAGGTAAAGATATTAGTTGACCACCTTTCATCCATTTTTAGGAGACGAGTTCTCTCACCTTGCATATGCCTAGTATCACCTATCAAAGAATTGGCTTGGAGTAAAAAGAAGGGGAGGGCAAAGGTGGAGAGCCTTGCACAGTGCTTTAATATCTGTGGAGAGTGGGAGGACAAAAAGAATTTGCCAGTATATATCAGGGGAAAGGCTGGAGAAATAAATGGGAAAGCTCAGAGAAGCAGTGCTGTAAGTGTAGGAAGACTGTGGTTCCAGTGTCAAAGCAAAGACATGGAAGAAGATGGTGTGCTGGTCCTCAAATCTCACTAGGAAGCAGTGGAGTCCGTTTCTGCCTGGTTAAGGTCCCTGATGGGATGTCTTAGCAAAATGCTGTGATCCAGCTGAACTGCAGTGAAGGTAGAAGCAGGAGCTTGAGGCTGTGTGTGTACACTTTTGTACTTAACAAGTGTAGATGAAATTAGATGAAAGTGCTGAAGGAATAAAATTATAACCTTTATTCCAATTGATTATGGCCTTAATGCAAATCCTGTGGTGCCTTAATGCCCCATATCGTCTGATATTGGGCAGCCCTACACAGTGTCAATAGGTAGATGGTGCAATTTTGTAGTCTGAGAAGCTATCTGAAAAAGAAAAAAACTTTGTTCTGTTAAGTTCCTTTATTATTAATTTCGGTTTTAAAAAAACGAAGAAACTTTCAAGGTTCTTTATGTATTATGGTGTAAATACCAACTATGATGTCTGGTAGGATTATTGCTCCATTCCATTTTGGCATTTTGCTACACTTGCCTGCTGAAGCTCTTCATGAGCTGTTCTTTCTGTGATGGCAAAGGAGACACAAGTGCTAAAATATTCAAGAACTTTGAGAACAGCATTGACAGCCTGAACCCTATGAGAAGATGGAGCAAGCCATGATTTCACTGTCATGCTTTACATTAACCAATTTTTCAGAAACTCAAAAAATGTTCAAAAAAAGCATTAGGTACTGGGATGCCTTTAAAGTCTATTTCAGGCCAGGAATGTTGCAACACAGACCTTCATGGTGTGAACTATAGTCTGCAAATGGATAAAAGCATAAGGGGAGAGAGCATGTCATTGTGCACTGAAATATCAAGTGGTGGAACACCAACCTTATAAGCTAAGTCGATGAGAGAGAATGGAAAGAAGAATGTAGTTAATGCAAATTCACTTGTTTCTGCCTTACCTCACTGATTTAAAGTTTTAATGTTAATTGTGGCAAACATCTTCCAGTTTTTGTAACGAAATATTGGAGGATATCCAGAATAGTTACAGCTCCAAGCGAGTGACTGTATGCAAGTTTTTTAACCTATCCATCTATAATATGGCCTTCTATAGTACTTCAATTTATTTTTTTTTATCAGCCTTTTAATATTTTGCTGGGTTTTTTTCAGAATTAGTCTTGGTAAAGAGATAGTTGGAAAAAAACAATATTGAAGTAAGAAATACTGATGGGGTGTCAGTTAAAATGGTAGATAAACTTTCATGTAAATAGTGGCCATCCTATTGATTTAATAACTTTGAAGTAGAACTGCAAATGTAGGGAAAAAAATGTCATTCACCACTCCCAGGAGCAGAGGTGGGATACAATGATCTGTAAAGACTGCTCCAATCTGTAAATTTTGTGAGATGCAGTTATACTTCAGAGGTGATGAAGTGCTTAATGGAAATTAGTTTTAACATTTCAGAGGGGTTTTTAGAAAGCTGTGTTACCCTGTTCTTCCAGAAACAGGGAATCATTTAGGTTGGAAAATGCCTCTAAGGTCATTGAGTCCAACCGTTAATGAACCTTCCAAGTCCACACTAAACCATGTCACTGAGTGCCACGTGTATAGGTCTTTAAATAGCTCCAGGAATGGTTGTGCCACCACAGCCTTGGGCAGTGGTGTCCCTTGGGCAGCCTTGTTCCAGTGCTTTACAACCCTTAACATAAAGAAATTTCCCCTAATATCCAAACTAAACCTCCCCTGGTGCAACTTGAGGCTGTTTCCTATTGTCCTGTTGCTTGTTCCTTAGGAGAAGAGCCTGACACCCACCTGGCTGCACCCTCCTCTCAGGTCATTGTGGAAAGCAGCAAGATTCACTCTAAGCCTCCTTTTCTACAGGCTGAGCCCCCCAGCTCACCCAGCTGCTCCTCATCAGCTCCATTCCCTTCTCTGGACTCACCCCAGCATCCCAATGTCTTTCTTCTTGTGAGGGGCTCAAAACTGAACACTGGATTTGAAGTGCAGATATTTTTGAGTATTTGTTTTTATCTGCCTTCCATTTTCAGAAGGCCAGTGATGCACTTGAAATAACTTCTGTGTTCTTAGATCTAGATTCTAAAAAATTTGGGGAAAAAATATTCTTGACACACTTTTGCCATGTAATACATGTTTTATGTGATTAACTGCACAGATTTCAATCAGTATTGAAATTGCTTTTGCAGTAATTGGTAACTTTTCTATCCCGCCTCAAAAAGAGGTATCTTTTAAAATGCATATGAATCTTAGCATGTTCCCTGCTTACATGATTTAGGCTTCCAGTCAATGGGAAAATGGCCATTGGTTTTGATATCAGAGGATCTGGACTTCAGAAAAATAAAACTGTGACACTGTTTTGCTGTAAAAGCTCCAGTCTGCTGCCTGCATTCCTGTCTCCTGTGGAGTCCTTGTTGATTAGCTTAAAACTTCAGCCAGGTGAAGACATTTTTGGAATGAAGAGATTGCCTCAAGTGGGCAATTTTCCAGGGGAAAAAAAAAATTTACTAGGTTTGTCTGTTTGAAAAATATTCTTGGTTGAGACTTGCTTATGTCGGGAGAAATAATTTTGGAGTCACTATTTTTATTTGACAGTGAGCTGAAGGGAGAAGGCAAAAACCTTATGACAGCAGCTAATGCTTAATGCTCATTTATAGAAATACTACCAGAAAAAAAAACAAAAAGCAAAAAGTGTATGTGTTAGTCAGAGGAGACATGACAGTGTCTTCCTTCAGTAATTAGAATCACCCAAAGTATTTTTAAAGACAACTTAGAAAAACAAACCCATAACAATAGGTATCTGCAGTATTGTACTCGCACAAGTGAAAAGTTTTCTCATATTTTTGATCTGAGAAGTCCATTTAATCCTGATCTAGTGTGAAATGGTAGTAATTCTGATTGATAATTGGCAGAAACTTAAATTTCCTGCAGAGGGAAGGTCAGCAATGCTGTTTGCTGAGGCAATTTCTACACAGCAAGTAATTGTTCTGATTAAAGGTCCCTTTGAGACTGAGTATTTTCTCTGAATGGAAGACTAAATCTGTCTTTGTTCATCCAGATAAGACGACATCATCCGGATACTATAAGCTGTCTGAAGGATTAATGGGATGTCTGCCCATTATCAAATGCGAACTTCTGAAGCTGGAAAACTATAAGGCTGCCTTTTTGAAGTTCTTTGATCATCATTAGTCAATATGAACCCTAACTATGTACTATAACTGAAGAAGAATATCTGTATTAGAATGTGTGCTAAATATAGTGAGGGGTGTTTTGGGTTTTTGGTTTGTTTGTTTGTTTGTTTTTAAATTTTGTAGCTGCTTTCTCAGAGAATTATTCTTGGGCACTTTATGGGAAGATGCTTTTCTGCACTTTGTTCCAGATGACAGTGAACACTTACCTCAGGATGAGTTACTGGGATACCTCTATCGTAACATTCACATTACAGTTAGATTTATAAATGTTATAGGAATGAGGAAGTCAGGTAGCTCACAGAATTTATCCATAGAAATCCAACACATGTTTTAAATAAGTAAAAATGATGCAGTCAAAAAAGCAAGAAACCTACAAGCAAAGCATTCCAATAAAACCATGTTTGACTCGTTAGAAAATGTTTGGGTAGCTGCCACAGGGGGAAGGCTGCTGTTAAGAATTTAAAAGCCTGCTTAAATGCACAGAACAAGGTAGACAGTATATGATGGACTGCTTATTGGAAATAGAAGTGTAAGATAGTTGGAAAATGGACTTTTCCAAGGAAACAAAAGATGGTAGTAAAAGTTCTCTAAATTCATAAAAAGCAGGAGGACATTTAGGGAACAAGTGAGGAGATAACAGGAGGAAAACTTGTTAAAGAGGCGCTTAAGAGATGAGACTGACAGACTAGGTGAATTCCTTGTTTCATTTTTTGATGTTGAAGGTGTTGGGGCAAGTCTCATGCACGCAATAAATGAATTGTACTAGAGGGATCAGAAAATAGGTTATCAAAACTATGAAGAGGGATTTCTTTATAATTAATTGACAGCAGATGTTACTTAGAAGGCTGTTTAATTTAGAAATTGAAGGAAAAAAAACCCTAACAGTACAAAATCCTGAGGGTTTATTTGCAGTTATTGCCTTGAACTCTGGTAATGGATGAAGATGCAGGAAATATACTTGAGAGAGCAGTTAATAATTGTTATTACACATAGTGGATGAAACATCTTAATTCAAGCACCCCTGTTGAAAGTAGGTCCATAATTTGTTCCAGCCCCCAGAAGCCCCAAAATCCATCTCCCCGTATGGCAAAGACGGATAACGTCTGCATTCTCAAAGGCAAAATCATCCCACAGCTGATGACCAGGTCTAATCCATGTATCATAACTTGGCATTTCATATAAAATCTTAGAACACCCCTTTTTCTGAGACCAAAGCAATAAATCATCCAGCAATAATTCCATGCCTTCTGCTCAGATATTTGCCCAGGTGTCCTTATAGGACGGGGAGAGGTCTTTAGACTCAGCCATCCACCCCAGACCCCAGGAGGGCGGGTGGGGCTGCCGGTGGGTGGGAGGGCTTTTTCTCCTACCTGCAGGTACACGTCGGGGTCACCAGTTATGGTTTGCTTTTCTGTTGTTCGTGGGATTTGTGGAAGCAGGTAGAGAGGTCAGGCAGACAGGCTTCAAGATGGCGAAGAAGAAGGTTTTATTTACAATAACTTCTTTTTATACACAGTAATAAACAATTGTCTATTGGCCAAAGACAATCCACCCCCAAAGACCTATTGGTTATGGCTTGTACACCTCTAACAAAACACAGCGATTAAGAAAGTACAGTTTATCTATATTCTCCATGAGAGAGAAAGGAAAATTCTAAGACAATGCAACTACAATAATTCATAATGGTTTATAATGTTCTTCATTGGGTTTTAAGAGAAGTCTGTTGGTTGAAATGTATTTTCTGTTGGCCTGAACCTTGGATTGGTGAAACTCTTACTGCACATTGAATTTCTGTATTCTTTTCCTTCTTTCTGTCCTTCTGTCTTGGTTTGAAGACAGGTATCTGCTAAGGAAGGTGTAAACCTCCCTTAAAACCCACAAATGTGAATCCCCTTCCCTCTGAATTATTATAACTTTGAAATCAAGGGCTTTCAGGCAAAGATATGGGGAAAGGAATAACAGTTCTTTACTAGTATCTATGGCAAGGCAAACAATCAATAACAACAGTAGCAATAACAAACAAACAAACAAAAACCAGAAGATGCGGTGACAGAAGTCTCTGGGTTGCCAAGTGGTTTTCCTGTTCGGTGCAGTTCCGGTCCCAGCCGGCAGGGGCGCTGTCGGGCTCCCGGCCGGGCAGGGCGGGTGCGATGACTCCCGCGCAGCTGCAGGGGGCGCTGTGGCGCGGTCAGCTCTGTGGGTGCGGGCAGTGCTGAAGTACCCAGAGTCAGGCGGGCGCCGCGGCGGGGCGGGCAGGGCAATGGCGGGCGTGCAGCAGACGTGGGGCAGGAGCTCAGAGCAGGGAGCAGGGGTGGCAGAGACGAGCCCAGCCGGGCTTGCCGGTAGAAGGTGGCAGAGACTCCCCAGCTGTAGCAGTGCTCCCACAGGGAGAGCGCGGGGCAGCGGCTGCCGGCCCCCTTGGGCAGAAAACTGCCGGCACAGCCAGGGGGATGCACCCTCCAGGAGATGTCCCTTTCCCAGACGAAGGTTCACTCACCAAACGCGAAGCAAAGAAGCGCAGATCCGAAGGAACTTTTCTGCCGCTGGTAACTAAGGAGCTCCGTTCCCACTTCTGCCTCCTCAGCTGCCCGTGGTCAGAGTGCCCCCTCTGATGACCACCTCTGCCCTCTCCTTACCACGCCCAGCTAGCCCTTTTGTCTTTCACAAAAGAAGTTAATGGTCCTTAAGTATCCAGTCATTAGTAACCTAGCGACAGGGAAGGGGAAAAAATTCCACACCTCTCAACCTCCAACACCTTCCTTCCATCCTTCTCTAAGGCTGTAAGAGTTTAGACTGGGAGAGGCCATTATAGTAGTTTAGCCTGATCTTAATACAGCATCCAGTTATATCCATGTGAGATATATAATTTCTGGTGGAACTGCATGTTCAAATGAACTGCACCTTTAGCCATTGTGCCCTTATGTCTTATTTCACTTCACTGTCACTAGGCATATTAAAACAGGGATTTTGAAATTATTTTAATTTCCAATTGAAAACTGTTTTATTTAAAATAGGAATTTGCATTTTATATTAAAAGAATCTAAAATTCACAGTTGCCAGAGCTCCCCTAGATAGCAGTGCAGAGAGTTGATACTTTCCTGAGCAAGGCCTGTATTAAAAGCTTCTTATCTTTTTCAAGTCCCAAGCTGCAGCCACAGACTGAACAAGGCTGCGCATGGTCTGGTTTAATTTAAAAGTTTTCTTTAAATTATTGTGCTGTTGTTTATATAGAAGAGCAGGATGTAGCCAAGAGTTTTCTATATGGTAGTGCAGTCTGCATGCTAAAAGGGTAGAAGCAGGCTTCTGTATCACCCACGTTCAAAAACTCCCTGTTCATATTATGTGAAAACTACTGTCACAGCTTAGTTAAAGACAAAGTTCTTACGAGCTTTCATTTACTAATTACTTCCAGGCTCACGCATTCCCTATTGTTGAGAGGCAGCTATATTTTAATGAGCATTTCTTGTGTGAAGTAGTTTCCTAGGCTATTCTGTGCTAATCTAAATTTGGACTGAATCACTATAGATGAAATGCAGCATCTGATTTGTTGACTGTAATGATTCAAAAAGATTGGTTTTTATTAACATACATATTCTTTAAAAAAAAAAATTGGTAGAGCACAGAAGTTGTGATGTTCTATGCTGCCAAAACTATGAGAATTGACTGTTTTGCTGTTTATGTTGCCTTAGTATGTCTCATAAATTCAGATTTTAATTCACTGCCCATTCCATTATGTTCCCACTCCTCACTTTCTGTTAGCAGTCACAGTGCACCATGTCTGTTGAGCTGCTTTATCCTCCTAGAATGATACAAAATAGACAAATTCTTCTGGAGCAGGTGGCACAGTCATATACCTGTGTTCTGCAATAACCCTGTGCATATTATCCACATATTTTATTTTGAGTTCTTGTTTTCCTCTTACCCCAGTGGTCCCACTTAGTGCTATTTTTCTCTGCATCAACACAAAGCTAACTTCATCTCAAATTCAGTGTTAAAAAATTATGGAGTCAACTCTCAAACTGGGTTTCAGAACTAAGTCATAAAATTAGAAAGTACACAAAGCATTACTCAGAAACACAAATGAATTCCTTACTTGGGTATTAACCCTCTGGAGTGCACATGTGTCTGTGTTGTGTGAACATAAACTATTTCTCAAGACCAAAACCCAGTACATTTCTGTAGTGTGCTGTGGATCCTGGGGACAAACAGAATCCCATTGGATGGGGTGGTTGCTATGGTAATGAGTATTATTTGTGACTGCTTATTGTAAGAACTTCTCTTTATGAGGGGGCTTTTTCCTTCTTTCTTCCTTTTTTTAAATGCTCTTTTTCTTGCCTGAAAAAGAGATAGGAAGTGGCATTCCATTTCCACACTGTTTTGAGGCAACATATGACCCCTACTTTAATAAACAGAAAAAAGAGTCTTTCAGACATAAGGCCTCATTTATATGTGCAAGATATGTTGAATTTTAGAAGAGTACATTTGAGTTTTCCAAGCTTTTCTGTGGAAGTAAATTTTGCTTCTGCTGATAGCACAAATGCTTTAAGCAGAATAAAATCAGCTGGGAAATACTGAGTGCTGTCATCTTGCTTCTTGTTGTAATTCAGTCTGGATTCATAGGAATCCAAAGCAAAAATAGAACAGTATTTGCAAAAATAGAATAACATAAACATTTAATGGATTTTTTTTTTTTTTTAAACACTAGCAGTTGTGGAAAGAATACAATGTTTTGCCTGTTCATAACAAAAGAGAGGACTACAGGCAATGCAATACCTTTGCTTTTAAATTCTTTCTCCATTTTGGCATCTTGCTACTATTAATTTTAAAACACATTTGCAGGTATGTTCTGCTTAAAAGTGGAACATCTATTTCCAATCATTTCAATAAAAATTGGGCTCACTGAAAAATTTTATATTTTTTTTAAAACCCTGGCAATATATTTTTTACTTTGAGACTGATAGAAATGTACTATTTTATATAATTTTATTGCTGAATCATCATTCTTTTTTGTTGGGTTTTTTGATGAAAATAAATTTGAAGGAAATTTGAAAAAGCAAACTGTTTTCAGTGCAACGTTAGCAACCAATCAATTTGGTTTGAGAAGATATTGCAATTCGTTCTACTTATGAAAATTAAATGTCACAATTATTTCTTTAAATAATTTGAGAAATTGCTTTGCTTTCAGTAATTTTCTTCATATCCTAAGAAAAACCAAAGCTTCTTGAAACTAAGTATTAGCACTTAAGATGTGAGTGTGTGAATTTAGCCATTACTTCTGAGTGTGAATGATCTTTTTTTAATAGATAGGAATATTTTCTGCTCTTACTGAAGCTGGCAGTTCTAAATAAAAAGCATGGGTGAAAATTAGGGGATTTTAGGAATTCACGTCTGAAAATGGCTTAAACTGAAAACTTGAGATGGTCCCAAACCCACTCACTGGAGGTGTTCTGTCTTTTGCTTTTAGACATGGTAGTTGATGCTTATTAAAACACAAGAAAAAATTGTTTTAATGGCCTAGAGAAATAAGTGGTTATTGCCTTTAGCCATTCTCCAAACGATTTATGAGCTAATTCTGGGTTTCTAAAGAGTTTTTAGTGAATCACAGAACATGCTGAGTTGGAAGGGACCCACAAGGATCACCAAAGCCCAACTCCTGGCACTGCACGGCACCACCCCAAGAATCACACCATGGGCCAGAGAGCATTGTCCAAATACTTCTTGAACTCTGTCAGGATTGGTGCTTGTGAGCACTTCCCTGAGGATCCTGCTGCCGTGCCCAGCCACCCTCTGGGTGAAGAATCTTTCCCTGATATCAAACCTAAACCTCCTCTGACACAACTTCAGGCCATTTACTTGAATTCTGTCTCTGGTCACCGGGAAGACATTGTTGAAACTGGTATTTTACAAAAATTAAGTAAGGTAAGTTCTGTGTTTTCACCCAGTAACAAGTTTCTGAAGAGTGGCAGGGTTTGCATGCGCAGGTTATCTTACAAGATCAGAGCCTGAATTTCAAGCTCTTCATGATTGACCTTGATTCTCAGTGCTATATTTAAGTGGCACTGGTAATCCTATAAAATAAATTTTAAAAACTAGTATCATAGCACCAAGCAGAACTGAAACATAAAGTAAAAAGCACCTTAGGCTTTTTTTATGGTAGAGTTTGTGAGAAGATGTGGAGTTATGATAGTATTTCCTTTCCTAGTTTGTGAATTCAGTTGTTTCAATAAATTTGTCAAGTAATTTGACATTAAGAGTAAATAATGCCTACAGATAACTACAAAAACTGCAAGCCCGTGCAGACATGACTTTTGCTAATTGGAATATTGTTGGGTAATTTCCCAGTTTTGATGATAAGAAACTTGTCTCTCTTTTGGATGCTATCATCCCTCCCTGTCATCTGCAATAATACAGGCTAAATGCATCTTGTGAAAGCTCCTTTTGCTGTGTTAAGATACTTAACAGCTTTTGTTAGGATTATTAAAAAAGGCACACAAAAGCTCTGTTCCTTTTAGCTGATGTTTCCATATGTGTTCTAAATCAGTGAGAAGCAGCTGAACAATTTTTAAAACGGTCCTTAGAGAGATTCACTGTCAGCACAGCAGAAGGGAAGCTCTCAATGAAGAAAGGTAATCATAAATTTGCTCTGGTAGTCCCTCAAAAACGTAATCTCAGAAAGAATGGGACTGTTTGAATTTCTAGCAATAACTAGGAATGATTTTAGGAGGCATACTGCAAAGCTACATTCTTTTAGTATGTATCACCCTTCCCCCTGTATAGCCTTGCAAAAACCATAAAACTTCTTTGCAGAAGAGGTGTGGTGTAAGAGCGTGATGGAGAGATTGCTACAATATCTACAGTGAGTGTGGGGGCAACCTAATCACACTTCTGCAGCTCAGTGCTTGAAATAACACGTCCTGCTAAGACAGCTGCTTAAACTTGGCACAGCTAGACTATTGCTCTGGGTGTGAGTGAGATCACTCATAGTTAAGAATTTATTGCAAATCTAGTCCATGCAAAACTGGGCAGAGCCAATGCACTTGCTCCTTTGCTTTTTGGTCTTTTTCACTGAAGTTATAACTTATGTTTTGTTATCTCTTTGGACATCTTTGCACAGCATCTCTTTTCTAGATGTTTTGACCCTTAGAGATGATAATAATCATCTAGTGTTTAGAATCACAGAAACATAGAACCATAGAATGGTGTGGGTTGGAAGGGAGCTTAAAGACCACCTTGTTCCAACCCACTGCCATGGGCAGGAACACCTTTCGCATTCCCAGGTTGCTCAGAGCTCCATCCAGCCTGGCCTTGAACACTTCCAGGGATGGGACAACCAGATTTTCTCTGGGCAGCCTGTGCCAAGGCCTCCACACCCTCACAGTAAAGAATTTTTTCCTAATATCTAATATAACTTACTGTCTTTCAGTTTGAAGCCATTGCCTTTTATCCTGTCACTAAATGCGCCTGTAAATAGTCCCTCTCCATCTTTCTTGTGGGCTCTCTACAGGTACTGGAAGGCCACAATTAGGTCATGGATCATAGGTTTCATTCTCAGGTAGTGCTGGTTCTACGTTTTTCCAGGACCATCCTGTCTTCCACCTTGATGGCATTCTTTCTTGAAATTATTAGTACTAATATGGAAAGATTATTTTTTATTCTTGAACTCTAAAACAGATTATTTACTGAAGATAAAGTGCAGAATAACTACAGACAGGAGGTGTGCAATAGTGAAATTATCTTGAAATAAATTATACCAGTTGAGGGGAGTGGGGAAAAGGACTATGAATTTTTTTTGTTTAATGCTGGGGTTTAAAGAAGTTCATAAGAAATATCCTTTCCTGTAGAAACATGAACTTTTTTTTTTTAAAGTAAACTCTTGCTGATTTTTCAAAATAATAGGGATTTTAGTTGTAAACTTTACAAAAGCAGTGAGATGGCATTAAGAATGGTAAGGTACACCATTCTGCATCTGCACTTGAATAAAAGGAGTTTTGGTGTCTGAATTTGTGCTCTAAAAAGTCAATGTCTAAATTGCAGAATAAAATGCAAGGGTGGGAATCTGTAAAAAGAACCCAAAACCTTCAGTCAGAAATGTCTCTTGTAGTAATATTTAGCTTTATTAACAATCCATGTCAGCTCTTTTTGTTGAATGACTCATAGGATTCATGCTTTAAAAGAAAAGGAGCTATATCTCCAAATCATATATTCAACGTATGACTATTAACAGCAAATTATTGTTATTTCTCAATGGAATTAAGTTTTGCTAAAACAGTGTGGTATAATCCCAAAACTAAGCCAGTTTCTTACTTTGATGTAGCGTGTGTCCAAATGTCAGACATAGGGCAATAAAGAATAACTAGAATTTGTCCTGGTTTTTGCCAGGACACAGATAATTTTCTTCCAAGTAGCTGGTATAGTGCTGTATTTGTATTTAATATGAGAGTAATGTTGAGAACACAGGGATACTGCTGAGCAGGACTTGCACAACATCAAGGCCTTTTCTGCTTCTTGTGCTGCCCCACCAGTGAGAAGCTTGGGAGGCACAGGAATGTGGGAGGGGGCATGGCCTGGACAACTGATCCCAGCCCACCCAAGGGATATTCCACACTCTGTGGTGTCATGCTCAATAAACAAACTGGGGAAAAGCTGTTTGGGAAGACTCTGGTCAGGAACAGGCTGGTCATTGGCCAGTGGTGGGCGGTGAGCAATTGCATTTTGCACTTCTTGTATGTTCTTCTGTTTTTGTTGTTGTTATTATTATTGTTATTTCTGTTCTGTTTAGCTGTCTTTAACCTAACTGATGAATTTTACTTTTTTTCCCCTTAGTTCTCTCCCCCATCCCAGTGAAGGTTTGGGAATGAGAGAGCAGCTCTTTGGTGTTTAGTTACCTGCTGGGTTAAACCACAACAGAATTCTAAGAGGAAAAAAAAAATCTGAATTGTTGGACTGTTGTCTTGTGAAGAAATATTGTAAGGCCAAGGATATATTTATCTTAGTTTATGAATGAAATAAGCACCATATTCCTGATACATTTCTATGGCTTCCAAGTGCTATGTTAGTAAAAACCAGTACTGTATAACAAATACCTGGTACCAAGTTGTTGCAGATGTTAAAGAACAGCATGTAGTGGCAGTGGTACAAGAGCCTGGGATTTAGGAATACAAGAGATTTTAAAGCCACCTAAAACTAATATAATAGCAATGAGCATTATGGTTTTATTTCATCGCTGAAATAGAATGAAATAAATGAATACCTGTTGTCATTTGCCTCATTAAAATAAACACCATGATTTTATAAGTATGCTGACTGGAAATGAGTCTATAAGGTTGATAAATTATTTAATGTGAACTGTGTGCTAGCATGAAACATATGTTAAGTATTGTGGATTGATTAATAAGAGGAGAAAACTGAAATAACTAGGAAGAAGAGAAGTGACACAGTGGTATGTATTAATGACATGTATTAATTTTTAATTACCAAATATGCGTTTTCTGTGGCTGGCCTGTGTTTTCACATGTACAGCTAATTAATATCAAGGTTTCTAAGAAATATTTTTTAAACTGAAATAAACAAAAGCAGTAAAAGATCAGTGTTTCTGTCATTGGTTGGGGGTTTTCTTTACTGTGTTTGAGACCAGAAGCTGAAATACGTTTTTACAGAGTAGCAGTTTTCAGACCCTCTCAGGAAATGAGTTCAAACACTCCAGTCTTACACTTTCTATCTTCACTTTCGGAGTCTAAACACACCCTCTGGAGGTGTTGCACAGCGTGAAACCGTGCTGGTGTTGTTTTAGGTGCATGGTTTCTGTGTGTGCACACAGCTCAACAGCTCCATGCCCCCCAGCATTTGCAGCTGCACTGAAATCCAGCCCAAGGCAGATGTAGTGTTGTGGTTTGACCCTGGCCAAATGCCAGGGACCTACGACATCTGCTCTCTATGCTCTCTCCTCCTGCAGCTGTGCAGAGGAGAGGAATCAAACTAACACAAACACACTGGACTCATGAGTTGAGATGAGGCACTGGTGGGGAGGGGACGCATGAACAACATGAGCAAACAGGTGAGAAACTTAAGTTGCAAAGTGATTTATTAACTTAACAGAGTCGGAGGATAAATAAGCTTTTAAGACACCATTTCTTCACTCACCCCCATTCCCTCTTAAGACATTGTTCCTCAGCTCACCCCTCTCCCTCTTTCACACAACCAACAGCCCCGGGATGGGGGCAGGGTATGGGGGTTTCCCTTTGGTCAGGGTCAGTCCACC
>VZTX01005721.1:26397-95395 GCA_013400915.1 Pardalotus punctatus
CAGAGAGTGGCTCTGCTGGACAGGGTGAAAAACGTCCAGAACCTTCGCACAGGACACGCAGGAGCCATCTTTGTGACCCTCCCTACCCACTAGCAAAAACTGGGCCAAGTAAAACCACCACAGGTTTGTTGTTTGTTATAGTATCAGTAGTGGTTTCTGCCTGTGTTACCCCAGCAGGAAACTCATGGCAGAAAGCAGTTATTCCTCTTTTTTCTCTTATCATTGCTTCAGTTAAGATAAAGCAGTTTAAAATCACATTGCTTTAGAATATCTAAAATAGAAGGAAAATTCAGTCAGGACTTGGGAGAAATGAAATGTGAAGGAATCATTAGACATGAGCTGAAATGTTTTTCCTGGGAACTCAATATGGTATAGTGAAGGCTTGACAGTTCCGGATACAAATGCTTGTCTTTTCTCAAAACTACAGAGGGATGGATGTGGAACCCAAACGCCATGGCCTGGCTGGGCAGTAGGTAGTCAGCTATCCTGACATTTTGCTATCAGAGGTGAATACTCAATCTTCTCTTTCACCTGTTCAATCTAGAAAGCAGAAGGATTCGGGAAACATACATGTAAGATAAATTTTGTTTTCATTGAAAAGATGTGAAGAAAAGTTGTTTCTGTAGTGGTGCCTAAATTATTTTTGCTTGCATATCAGAAATAAGATTTTTTTTTAACAATAATGGTTTGTCATCTCAGTTGTAGTATTTCTCTTTTTATTTTTTTTAAACAAGCATAATTTATATGCACAAACAGAATTAAAAGATGGTATGAATTGAGTTAAAATTAAAATTGCCAAAAGGAATTATTTAATCATATAATACATGTCATTCTCCAACATCACACTGAATTTTTAGATTATTTCCCTGATCAACTATTATTTAAGACTGTCATATAATTACCGACTCACAGTGTTATAGTGCCTTTATGAGTACATTGCATAAAATGGTATGCTCAGACTTACTCCTTGTTTCACAACTAATCATCTGCAAGACCACTGCTAATTTGGCTGCTTCAATTTAGCATTTATTCCAGCCTAAGTATCACCATTATTTTCAGGCCAATTATGTCTCCAAAGCTAGACTTCTCTGTATAATTATAACTTGTGTTTCCTGCTAAATAAGTAATAATTGCATCTTTCCTGGATAATAAACACCTCAGGATTAAGTCTGAAACTTGGGGTTTTTTTTATCAGGATGTAGTTGTTCCTGATAACCAGGGAAAAGGTCACATTGAAAAATTGGCTTGCTGCAGGCCCCTGTCATAAAAAGCAGCTTATTATTATTCAATGACAATCTTTGAATTAGACCCCCTGCTATCTGCTAGTGCATAAAATATCAGCTGCTGCCTTCTGGTTTGTGGTCAAAGGCTGTAGACCTACAGCACAGTTGTCTAATGTCTTCTAGCTGTTTGTGGGTGTGCCATGTGGCAGAAGACTGATGAGCCTGCAGATTTTGCCAGGAATCAGAAAATGGAATGGGCGTTGCTCTGCTGGCCAGCCCATGTGCACCATTCCAATTGTTCTCTGCAGTGCCAGGGAGTATTGACACTGCTGGAAAGCTGGCACCACCATGGGGTTTAATTTCATCCAGGTAGAACAATAAACTATAAAATAGGAAACAGTAAATCTGCCAGAGGGAAGGAAGTGTGTTGTCCTGGGACCAGGGAGTTCTCACTCAGGCAGGAGCCAAAACAATGGCAACAGTGAGAGGGGAGGTGTGGGAGAAAATGGCACTTTTGGGATGGAACCAAGTATATAATGCAAGAACATCTAGAACATACATGTGAACAAGGTGACAGACTGTTAGGAAGGGGATGAGGCCAGTAATTCGTAACAGGAGGAAGCATACAGAGTTCATGGCATGTGGGTGAGTATCAAGTAGAAGATGGTAGTTTTTGAAAGTTGGACAACAGAGTACTCTGAGTCCCAGCTTTGAGCCCTGGCAGGGAGCTTGTCATTTGGGAATGGCAGAGGTTTTCTAAAAACAGAAGGAAGTGTTTGAAGAATTTACAGAAAATATTGGAGAGGAAAGAAAGGGAAAAACAAAGGCCTCCTGGAGATACTCAGTGAACCTGAGTTTGAGATGGGCAGAGAGCACACAGGTCCCTTGTTCATACCACTGCTGGATGAGTGAGATGTAGGTGTGGGCTGCGGGCAGAACCCCAGCAAGATAAATAATAATTAATGCCATCTGTATAGCTAGGTTCAGACATTCAGTGGCTTTAGGTGGAAAGCCAGGAATTGCTTAAAATCAAATCTTCAGAAATTGTATGTGTTTGTATCAAAAAATCTTTGACATTTACTATGATTTGGGGTAAGACATTAAAACGACACAAAGCTTTTTAATGGGCACTTCTTAATGCATGTAAATGTTTAGGTAAGGATTGTCTGCTTCCATTAGGATTCTAAGATCAGAGGTTTTCCTATCTGATTTAAATCAAAGTCCAATGGAGCAGGTAATGAGACAAAGAGCTGAAATATAATCTCAAGGGCATATTCACAGATTTTAATAATAGGAATCCGAGTGTGAGATTCATAGAGTACTGAGTACTTGGGATATAAGTCACTTCCTGTAGCATCCAATTAGAGGGCTGATCTTTATTTACCACTCACAGGTCAGACAAAAAATAAATCTTGCTTGAATTAAATGTTAACCTTGGATAATTTTGCTTAAGTGTTTTTAATATCATTCAAACATTTTATAAATTAAATACTAAACTTTCAAACTGAAAAATAAAAATCTCAGGCCTTTATTTCAATGTCACTTTTGAATCAAAACAACTGAAATGCCAGTGAATATTTGAAGTTCTTTTAAAGCTAAATTCACAAACTCTGGAATTTAGAAGTTTGGTTGAAAAATCTTTCAGCAGATCAGCTGTGAAAAATCCCATACACTAGGATTCTCTTCACTAATCTTATAAAAAATTGATCTGTGATCATGCCATATACCTTACTGTGTTCAGATTATTACTGTTTCCTGTGTTCTTTCTCTTATATACATTAATGATAGATAAAATATAGTGAAAAGCAAAAATAGTCAAACAAATATATTTGCTTTAGATTTACATAAGTTTTCCTGTTGGTATGTACTCAAACTCCTTTAAGCATGATGGAAATGACTGCGATAAATCTGTATGAGGACACTTGAAGAGTGTGAAGCTCACAGATATTTGTATCATCTTTTTATTGCTACAAACTGACATCACTTCACTTGGATCTCAGAAAAGGTAGCAACGGAGAACGATTTGGCAAAGTTCACTCCCTGTCTGGGTCTAATACATGACAGTAGCCTGCTTGGGAAGGACACTTACAACATATCCAGACCCCTGAATTGAATGTTTTCAGGAAATATTTGAGAATTAAATGTGAATACATTGTTAATGATCTATTTAAAATGCATTTCCAAAATAATAGCTACAATGCCCTAGGATATATTGATATGAAACTTTGATTTCCTCAGAACATACTCCCTTCACCCCTGGATTTAATTCCTATCTATTCAGCTTGTGTTCATCAACTCTGTCTACAGCTATTCAAGGAATTAATAAGATAGATTTAATGCAAACACATGCTCTTGTACATCTCCTTCAGTTATAACAACAAACAGAAAAAGAAGGATGAAATAAAATTTCTGCAGAGAGGATGGAAGGCTTTGTGAAACCTGCAGTACATAACTAGTCTCATAGTACCTGAGTGGTAGATAAATGTCATGGCTACTAGGTGTGGAATTGTTGTCTACATAACTGGAATATTTTCTTTGTTTGTTAAAAATAGAAGAAATATTAAACAATGGATTTAATACCTTGTCCTTCTTTCAAAGTCTTGGCTTCAATGCTGCTCCTTATTATCTGCACAAGTAGCTGGTACCCATCCACTGCAACGAGTAACTTGCATTGCGTTTTAGTATCTCTGATCCCTCAGGCATGGATATATTTGTTCATGACATTTTTACTGCTATCTCTCC
Source organism: Pardalotus punctatus (assembly GCA_013400915.1). Lineage (NCBI taxonomy): Eukaryota > Metazoa > Chordata > Aves > Passeriformes > Pardalotidae > Pardalotus > Pardalotus punctatus. The sequence goes on from VZTX01005721.1 coordinate 30,363, forward strand.
ATACAAAGCAACATGGCACAATTGCAAGTGGTCTGTCAAACAGGCTATATTGACTAACAGTAGCACATTTCAAGCCACTATTCAGAATTCATACCTACAGGGGTGAGCACTGTGTTCTGAATACTGCTAGTTTAGCTTTGGTCAGGATCTATGTTTAATTTATTTCAGTTTCCTATATTTCCTGAAAATACATAAAGCTTTGGGTATATGATTATTAAGCTTTTCATGAGGAATATTTATACTTTAGCAGGGTTTCTACTGTTTATGGTCTGCTTTCATTATTTTGTGTATATATTAAATAGATAGATAAACACACTCTATGCATTTATATTTCCTATAATAACTGCAGCAAATTCAGCTTCTTGGAAAACAAATACATCATGCCAAGACAACAAAAAACACCCAATAAAACAAGGTCACTGACAATATAGGTAGAAATTGTGACCTATTGTAGGTTGTTATATAGTACAGTGAGAAAATTACTGAAGTTTATAGATCTGCTTTTTTAGAGGGCCCAAATGCCTGCAGGTCCTGTTGATTCCTGCTGGGGTGGATATTCAGCACTTCTGTAAATCTGACTCTAAGTGTTTGCCTGATGTCTTTAAAATAGTCATCGCTTATGTGGCAAGAACATAAGTGTGAGAAAAGTACTGGTCATCAGCTCAGTATATTCCAGAAACAAACAATCTGTAATGTGTTGCCCTCCTATGATTCTGCAAGAGCTGCTTATAAACAAACACTCTTCCTTCCAAACCTCTGCTCTTATTGCTGAGGATGCTGTTGCACAAATATGTTCTGGTGTGATAAGTGGATATGTAAATTAAAGATCTTTTTTAAAACAGGAGGTGTTTAGTGTCTTCCAGTCTCAGTTTTGTTTTCTTCCATGCTGACTGCTTCATGCATTAAAAAAAACCAACAAACAAACAAAAAAAACCCTTTTAATCAGAATTAAAAATATTAAAAGTATGTCAATTTATGTATATATTTTGTCTGATTTGAAGACTGAGAGATCTATCATTTATTTCTGTGCCATGTATACAAGATATACTGTCTTGAACTAGATTATGCTATCCCTTGCTTCACTGAAAAGAAAATTTTAGATTTGCTATCAGAATATTGATGGGGAAAACCTCCCATGTCTCATATCTTTACTAATGGCTGTAAATCAAAATCTAAGGTGAGACACTTCTGATAAGCTAGGCAGAACTCATTACATTTGCAGGTAAGGAGGGTGGCATTTGAAAAGGGCATGTAAAAGAGGTCTGATTTCAATACACTGTGAAAAGAGGCTCATTGCCTTCCATGACTGGGCTAATATTACAGAGATTGTTTTTTCTATGTTTCCCACAATTCATTTATGTGGCTGCCTGAATGGTAAGTGAAATCTGCACTCAAGCTTTCCTCTGGAAAGTGCACAGGAGCATCGTAGCCCTGTAGTATGAGGTCAGATGCATGGATCATCAATCTCAGGAAACATTCAGCAGCTGGGGAATGCTGTGTGTATTTGAACTGCACACAAAGGATAGGTCTAGTTTCACATACACCTTCTCCTGATTCTTGGCATTTCTCCTGCAGGACACCAACAAAGGCTCTGTGCTTCAACATTTGGGATTTTAGTGCTGATTTATTTGGAAGAAGGCTGACTGAGGAGTGTTCCCTGATTGCAGTCTACTTTTTCTGGTTGCAAGATGGAAAGAAACATGTTGTCCATCACCAGAATGCATAGCATGGCTTTCTTGAGGTTCACTAACTTGGTTTTGTCTCCAAGGTGAAGTTCAGATCTACTGTTTTCTGCCACCTTTAAGAAAAGTATTTTCCTACACAAATACCTATAAAGGTATATAAATAGATGAATAGGTACAGCAGCTGCATTAGCTCTTTGGTGAAATACATATGATACAAAATTTTAGACAGCAAGAAAAGCTGTCTGGTCACATGACTGATGTGGAAACCTTTTCACTCTTCTTTCTGTTTACTTCTTTAAATGGGGTTAATGTTGTGTTTAACCCTCAAAGAGAGAGACACACACCACAAAAAACACAATACAAACTCTTCCTTGTGAGGGAGACTGAGGTAACACCACAGATAATCTGTAGATCTGAGGTATCACAGTTAAGCATTTGTTGACAACTGCTGGGGGCAAAGACGTTGACTGTACACAGACATGATTTAAAGATATGAATGGGTGGGAATAATACTACTCTGCAGAGCAGGTCATATGCTTTTACCAGGCTTGTTTACAAAAGCTTTCTGTGACAAATGGTTTGCTCTGTAGCAGGTAACCTGCCCTCATCTTCATGTATTCACACTGACACTCCAAGGTCATATGGAAGATGAAAGAAGAATTCAAACATTTGTTGACTGAGGCACTATTTAAGTGAGCTAATCTATTTAGGTTAAATAGATTACAGTTTTAATGGCTGTTTTCCCAGACTTGCTGTACAGAGGAAGGTTTGAAGAGACTTTCTAGGTTACCAGTTTTTCAGGTTTTAGTGGTACCCACTATTACACAAAGATGACATTTTGACTCAAGAAAGGACAGTCTGTCAAAACACAATGTTCCTCTCCCCCATCACTGCCCATAAAGTTTAAAGATGTCTTTGCTGTGCATACATTTACAATGAATTAAAATGTTATTTGTTTACTTTGCATTTCTGCCAGCCTCACTTCCTCACCACACATGAAGTAGCAGCTTTGCCAAAGGACACTTATAGCTTTGCCTTCCCTACCACCTTCTTGTATGTCTTCAGTGGCATCATACTTCACTAGTATCATGTTTTGCTGTACTGAAAAAGTTCCCCATTTACTTCTGTCTTCTCTTTGTCTTCCTTGGTCTGTTTCTGGTCTTGATGCTCCTTCCATATTATCTCCTGTCTTTCTCTGCCTACAGTCTCTGGCTGGTGCTTTTTATTTTGCAGTCCCTTTGGCCTAAGATGGGTGCTTGTATCTGTCAAATCTTAATCATCAGTGAAACCCTTAAAATTAATGTTTTTCAAGGACCTGTTCTGGTTTATTTGCTTTGCATGTAGTCTCATTTTGTTCCTCAGTTTTTTTGGGTGTCCTTCCTCTCCCTTTTCTCTTTGGTCCTGGGGCAACAGGAGGCACAGAAAAGACATTAGTCTGGGTTTGTGAGTGTGTTGTGCATTACTGAAGGCTGTAGCACTGTCACAGTGCCTTTTCTACCCTTGCTCCACCAAGGATACAAAGCTGTTAAAGCTCCAGTTCCTATTTTGTGCTTTCAGTTCTGACAGTTCTGTCAGCTGGACAACACAGCAGCTGTGAAGCACCTATTTGCAGCACTCCTTTCAATGTCACCAGTGGCTGTTCAATTAAAAAGAGATCGAGGAGGAACATATTGGTCTAAGCCAGGCTCTAATGAAGTTGATACATGAGGTCCACAAATGATTGCTTCCTCCTCACGCTTTCTTACTTGCTCTTTCTGCTCGCAGGACCAGAGCAGTTTGTTGTTCCCTTATGGAGACACCAAGGGCAGAGGTGGTGGAGATGCTGCTTGGGTCAGAAGACTGAAAACTTGAAGCTGACTTGCTGAAAGACATCTTACTGCATCTGAAAGATACATTTGCTTCTTTACATAACCACTAGCAAATCACTTGTTCTCTTTGAAGTGGACAGATTTGCCTTGCTGGTTATGAAGCCTATGCTGAGGTTTCACGCTCAAAGCTGTGTGTTTGGTTCTGTGTATACAGTGTGTGTTCAGACAGTGTATAATCCCCTTGAGACTGGTTCCTAGAACTGTTCAATTTGTGGATACCATAATGAATTTTGTTTTAGTGTGTAGCTGAGTTTTCCTGTATGAGGTTATTTGCTCCTATCTTACAGTCTCAATGCATTTACATTATTAACACATAAACATTTTTGTGAATGGCTTGCTTTCTGCCATACATTGTACAGGCACCATCTTTAACTTGAAGGCTCACCTCTGAGGTGAATCCTTTTCCTGAATGCTTAAGAGAAGAATGTTAGAGGCTACTGGTTAGAATTTTTTTGGGGAAAAAAACCCCATAGAGCTGCTTTGTTTGTTTAAGAATAAATTATTTTACAGTCTTATTTAGTGCTTAATGCTTTCTAGTTTTTCCTTGCTGGAGAAAAAGTAATAGGAAGAAAGGTCATGTGGAGGGGAAAGAATCAACAAAAGTAGTGAGTCTTTTTGCACAGTTGAAACAAACAAAAAAAACCCTATACCAGAGGGTAGTGCAGATAAAAAGCATAGTTTTGGTGAATATCATGGGATCAGAAACTGTATGACCACATTGTGAATAGTGAATCTGAGAAAAAACCTCTGGAGGTATGAGATTGTTTCACAGCTAGTGAGTAAAATCACACTGTGTTCTCCTACTCTACACTTCCTTAGCATGAAAGACTTTTGCAAGCATTAAAATCTTAAATAAATGGTATAAATTTATTTAAGATTAAATATTAATAAACTATTTAATTTGATTAAATTATCAAAATTCTGTTGGTTATGAATAACATCAATAAATAATTTCAGGAAAGAAATTGCTCCTTCTGTTAGCCAATTTGAGAGCCCCTTTAACATTTTAGGAAACCTTTTATACTTTGGTGAGGTGACCAGTGGCATATATGAAAATGCTGCAACACCTCCAACAGGTCATTCCTTATGTGAAATGCTTTAAAACTTCTCTTCATGTGATCTTCATTAATTGCAGTATATCACTTGTCACCATTATGTGCTCCTTCAGTGACCACCCCCAGTGCTCCCCTTATTTTACCTCCTACAATGCAAGAACTTTATTTTTAATCACAGTGCCACTTGCATGTTTTAAGGTCAAGCAGCTACAATACTGTGGATATGTATAGGTATTCCTGCTGAGTCTTTGTTCTTCCACTGAAACAGCAACTGGACTGAAGCAGCAAAGGGATAAGAGAAGAAAATCTTCCCTTAAACACCTCTATCTATCCTGATGCCCCTCTCTGAACCAAAATTTCTATGGGTTCACTACTTTTTCAAGAATGTCAGTTTGGCACTCTAAGCAAACAAATGAGGGAAAAAAATTACCTGAAACAAAAAAAAATTTCATGCTTTCAGTTAGAAGAGGTCTGGTTTTGTATTGTAAATTTTTATCCCCAGCAGTACAGAAATCTTTAAACTGTTCCCCTAAGGGTTTCTTGTAGAGAGTTTCCATTCTGTCAAAAGACTCTTTTTAGGCAGTTATTTCCAGAGAAAATCGTGTCTGAGCTACTAGACATTAAACAGTGTAGTCCCACAGGATCTAGGGTGACTTGGATAAGGTTAAAACTAAAGGCCGTGACAGCAGTACAATCCTTCTGTGCACATATGCATGTATAATGTTGAATATGAGTATTTGATTTAGCCTTGGTGCAACCTCAAGCAGAACAACTTGTCAGATAAATAAATTGGGCTACAAATATGTCAGACTATGTCTTTATCAGTCCTTCCAAGATTTTAAACCGTTTACTCTTTTCACCTGTTCTCTCCTTTTCTTTAGATGCTCCATAGTATTGTCACAGTGACAAGATAATTTTGCATGCCCTGAAATAAATTCTAAAATTTTTTGGAATTACTTCGTGTTTTTTACTTCCTCTCTCCTTCCTCCTGAGGATCCTGTCAGTGATTGACTTGTGGACTTCACTGGGTGCAAGTATAGCCGACTTTATTGTACAAGACACATCTTTATATACTGTTACTAACCAGCAGCTCAGCAGTTACAAACTCAACGACTCTTAGGATTACATGTTTCGCATTTCTAAGGGCTACAGATTACAATCTCTCCGCCAATCCCCTGCTACAAGCTATGCATAAGGTAATGACAGCCTTATCTTGTCCTTTTGTCTTGGCTCCCGCCCAGACGCTGTTTGTTTGTTTTTCCCAAGGTTTTACACTAACTAAAGCTAAAAGATCTCTGCAGCTATCTGTTTCTGTGGCAACACTTTGAAACCCCACAGATCCAAACAATGGGACAGTTTTGTCCCATTGTTATACTGCATTAGCATCTACATCTCAAGCAACTCTTCTGTTTGCTTTTTATCACTGGTCTTAATGTACCTTGACTGCTGAACAAGTTGTTTTTTTTTTAACTAGTTTTCTTTTTACTCCCTATTGACACTGCAATTCTCCATAGCAGGTTTACTTACCGTGCCGTGTTCAATTTTTCTTTTGGAAGAATTTGCTTCTTTTTTGTTTGTTTGTTTTATTTCTGGATGCTGCAACTCAAACCTGTTTTAAAGGAAGCCACTGTTCTTTCTGTTAACAGGAATTATGTTTTGCAGACACAGTGGCTATAATGCACTGTACAGGGACGTTTGCAAACTTTCATTTTATATCAACAGGGGCTTGGATGTCCCAGACTGTTAAGCCTCAGATGACTTAGTGCACGCCACAGCTGAGATATTACCTGAATAAGCTCCTCACCTCAGAGCCCAGCCACAGCTCTGCACACATCCCTCCACGCTGCCCTGGGACTCTGAGCAGCCTTGGGGGTCAGCATGCTCTGCAGTGTGGACCCATAGGCTCTTTTGCATATTTAGCATTTTTTGCATATTTATTTTTACTACTTGAGTTGAGAAATCACTGCTTTGTCAGAGCTATTACTTGGCTATTCTTCATGGATCACAGTCATTTTTTGGAGGCAGCTCTGAGTAGCATTTACAGGCTATTATACTGCTGGGAAAGAATTTGCATATTGTTGTTACTAGTATGATACACATAATGATATATAATAAAAAAATTCACAGCTCAAGACTGTGGCAGATAAAAATAGAAAAATATTTTATGTCATTGCTATGTGGACCTGAAAATAACACTGTTCTGTAAGAAACTACTTCCACAATACAGTATCTGCTTCATTCTACCAGCTAAAACCCAAGAAATTAAGAGAAAGACTGAAGAAATAGAAACATGACTTTTTAAATTTTGTTTTTTATCCTTTGCCTCTGATGTGAAGTCTCTGGTGCTGGAGCTGTGCTCCTGACAGATCTCAGTAACTGATAACAAGTATCGAAATTTCATCTCTGACCCTGATGTCAAAGTAAGCTCCCAATGAAAGCTGCATAGCACCCTGTAACAAAGGATATACAGTTGCTATTCATCTGCACACTGCTGTTATCTGAATGTCAGAATATGCTTTTAAAAGTCTTCAAGAGTAGGTTTCTCATTAATTCTAGCAAACAATTGTTATCTCAGCAAATCAGAGTAAGAGTTCTTCATGTACTGCCTCTTCTATTTGTGTGTCTGTGAGGAGGAGGGGCTCTTGCTGATCCCACTCTGTCCACTCGGTGAGAATCCTTGATTCAAATTGAGATTCTTGATCTATCTTCCTGCTTGATGAAGAGAGATGACTCTTACTCTTTTTTAGCATTGAATGTATCCTGTGGGATTATCTTGCTTGCACTGCCATGCTGTGGGTGGAACTCCTTCAAATCCACACTTGCCATCAGCTCAAAGCATCAGTCCTGTCCTATTTACAGCCTACATTTCTTCCCACAGATTGTCCCTAGGATGATTTTTTAAAGCATGTGGCCATATTCTCCACTCTGTTGTTACTACTTATTGGTAATGTTGGGATTGTGCTGTACTCGACTTGCAATCATGATGAAATTGGCAATGACTGGTGATGGAGCAGAGTAACAGCAGATGAGCAGGTTTTGCAGCAGCAAACACACCCTGAGTACCCAGCACAGAGTTAATGTTGCAGATACACATGAACATTTTCTTGCTAGCACAGGTATTTACACTCTTGGAGGCATAGCTGGCTCAAACTCAATTTCACAGGAATTATGTGTATTTGTTCTGATTTCCAGCCAGTGGCAGCTTGTCTTCTGTCTGGTAATATACAAAATTAGGATAAGATTTCCCTGCCCCTACCATATCTACTGTGATTCACTCCGACAATTGTCTTTCCCATGGAATTGTCAGTCACTGTGTATACTACTGCTCTTCATTTAGTTACTGGTGGCTACTTATGTTAATTTTTTTTCTACCTTTGCACTGTAGCTTTCAGGTTTGTTTGTTGTTGTTTTTTTTTTTTTTTTTTTTTTTTTTTTTTGTTTGGTTTTTAGCTTTCATGCTGTCTCCTTGACAGTGGATTATAATGAATGTCATTTTGGCCAAGGCTGCTTCTTGAGTTCTTGCAGGCTGAGCTTGAAAATTTGCTTTCTAGTGGCTCTTGCTGCTTCAATCCCTTTATTCATCAGATTACTTTCCTATTTATCTAGAGAGATGTCTGTTTCATTGGTGACAATCTAATTTGTTTTTCACACTTGTTTGTAAATCATTACTTGTGATGTCTCATACAGAAATACAGAGTACAGGCTGGTGTGTTGGCTCTTTCATGTGGTACTGGACAAGGGCATGCTGGATTTTTTTTCCAGCACTCAAACAACCTGCACTGGGCCACCAGTAAATGGTCTTTTTGCTCCGAGTGATTTGATCAACCCATGCATGATGCCAGATTTCCTTATAGGAAAAAAAATTAAAGAAAGAATATTTAGCTAACAACTTCATAGTGTTGCTAAAAAAAGTTGCACGTCTTCTTATTTCAGAATGTGGAACAATGATGTTATTTACAGAAAAATCCAGGCCAAAATCCAACAAAAGATCTAAAGAAAAAAGTAGCAAAAAAGCCTGAAAGATAAAAGAAAAAAAAAGGCAAAAAAAAGCAGCAGCAATTGACTGTATACTGTATATCCTTTAATATTGTCTCAATATTTTCTTTTCAGTAATCACATTTTGGATTTGTTTTTCATTCCTTGATGGGACACGAGCAAGTATGTTTGAGATGTCTTGTAGGATGTCCTTCTTCCTTCCAAGTGTTTTCATTTAAAAATGTAGAAATTATTTTATATTTCAATATTTTATTATTTTTAAATGTAAAAACTCTTCGAATTTTTTTTATTGAAATATATCCTCTCCTATTTTAGTTTTTCAAATATTTTTCCTAATCACAGTAACTGCAGCTTGCTGTAAAGAAATAATTGCTTTTCAGATGGTGCAGCATAATAGATGTTCTCAGCAATGTAAAATTAAGTAATTAGTGTTACAAGTGATAATTAAGTATGATAATATAAATTGCTACAACTAGTCTAATCTAATCAAACCTGCAAATGAACCTCCCATGAAATAAAATTTTCAAAACCTTGTTTTGTACTACAGTATTCAGAAATTACTTCAGGTCTTTTTTCATTCAGGTATATTTTCATTAACAGGAGATTTTTCTCCTAACTGATGAAGTCTTTAGGTGAAAGCAGCATTTTTTCTGGCTCTGTGAGCATGTTTTTTGCTAATAAGTATCTGGCTTGGTTGGCATAAATTGCCCTTGAGAAGATCATCTTGAATAAGATTTGTCAAATTCTATATATTACTAAAATCTTTCCCCTTCACTCAGATAAAATTAGCATGTCATCTTGTGAGTGGTTGTGATGCTGACAGACGGAATGGCCATGTGCTCATGAGTCAGCAAAGGCTGGATATTAGTCAGATTTCTGTCCCAGAGTGCTGTGATGTTTCAGCTTTTGCTTATGTATATCTCATCATTGCTGTGTTTGAAAGGTGGATTAACTCTGAAAAATTCAAAATAATTTTCCACTAAAATTACTTTCAGCTTCTGGTGATTCATATTCCAGGGTCTGGGAGAAAGAAGATAAAAGTACTAACCCCAGTGCCTTTATCCATCAAAACCTCTACAAAAGGGAATTATGCACTTCCCAAAAATGTTTTTGTGGCCTCAAACACTTTCCAGCTAAATAATTCAGCCCTTTGAAGAAAATGCCTTGGTGACATTCTGTGGTTTTCCTGCTGCAGAACTTTGTACACATTTTCTGCTGAACAGGGCAGAAAAACAGCTCAATTTGGAGGGCAGAAAACCATCTGAATAAACCATGCTTCAAGTACATGACCCAGTTTCTTGTCAGTGCAGTATCAAACTCTGTTAAAGGGAGCGTTCTGGTTTCAATACAGTTATCTTTTTCCTGGTAGTGAAAAGAAAACCTTGAAAGCAGATGTACCTAGCAATAATGATAAAGTCTTCTTTGCAAACAAATGAGCCATAGTAATACGGTGATTGCACAGCTATGCTGACCCCTGAGACAGCAGTGAAGTAAATCATCCCAGTTTCACCTTCTTTCGAAGGAATTGCAACAAAAGCTAGAAGGGAACCAAAACTTAGATTCTAAATGGGAACTTTAAATAAAGTTTTGAATCTAAACTCCCTCAGTTTTAGGAGAATTCTGGATTGGGATTGACTATTATTTATTTTGTTGCAAACTCCAAATTCTATTCTGTTCCATAGCAACATATATACTACTGGTGGGGTTTCATTGTGGGATTTTTTTCTTTTTTTCTGGTTGGTTGGGTTGGGGTTTTTTTCTTTTCTTTTTTTGCTTTGTTTTGTTTCTTAAATTGTATTGTTTATGTTGTGTTTAATTTCCAGGGGCCTTCTTTTCATGGTACTTCAAAAATATTTCCAACCTACTTTCTTGAGTTTCCATTTAAAACATTGTAAGTATTAAGACAATAGCATTCTGTTGACATTACTGAAATAACTTGAAGACTGGGAAAACTAGTGTTCTATTTGATGTTCTTTCAAATAAGGAGTGTGTTTCTTTCTCAATTCAGTGGGAAGGCCAAAAAAGACTTCCTTTTCCCTGGATGGATGCAGGGCCTTTGCTATCATCATATTTTTCTCATTGTTCTCCAACACTTTTTCATATAAAGGTAAAAAGCTGTCAGTAGTCATTTAAACTCTGCCAACTGATTTTGCAATAGAGAAAATGAGGAATTATTGCACAGTTCTTATGGCTCATAAAATGTGGCATTTTAATATGTATCTGTCCCTCAAGTGAGGATGGCAACAAGCACCTGGGGGTAAAAACAGCTAAGCAGCTTTTGCCGTTTTTTGCTGCGTAAATAACAAATTGTGACATTGTGGTGCAAGACCAGTGTGTCCTTGGATGTTTTTTATAATAACACTCTACGTTGATGCTCTTTCAATTCACAAATTCACATGTTTTCTGTTTTGTGCTATGGGTAATATTGAATGTATTTCAGTTAATTTTCTTTCTTTTTTTTCTTTTTTTTTTTAAACAACAAGACCCTTTTGTTTGTGCATTTAGTGTTATCCAGATGATATAAGATTTATTACAAGATAACTGCGGTATGTATGAGGAACTTTGATACTGAAAAACAAGTAACATGAGACATGCTTAAAATATATTTTATAAACTACAGATGAAATAATGAGAAATCTGTTTCACTTGTTTGCATCCAGACTAATTTCTAACCCATTTTAAACCCACAAATTTTTACTTTTTGTTTCCACTCCTAGTTAATTGCTCTCTAGCCTAGTGCTCTAGCTTTTATTTTGGCTTAAAGTCACAAATGTAATCAACAGGATGTAAACTGCTGTTGCAGATATGAGACTAAGTGCTAAGCCCCAGAGGCATGTTCTTAATTTGTAATCATACGTTTATTTTTAAACAGAGAGAGGAGTGAGACCATCTATTTGACTGGTGGGATTGGATTTGAAGTATTCTGCAGATTTCATATCTCAGTCCTCAGACTGCATGTATGACGTTATAACAACTAGTGGAAAAGGTTTTTTTTTGTTGTAAAATCTGGACATTCCAGGGTGCTTTTTGGTGTGGTACAGTTGCCCAGGAAGGGCATGAAAGTGGCAGTTCTGCTAGTGGCTTTACTCTACCTTGTCAAGAAAGACACATTGTTTATTTAATTTGCTTTAAAACTTTCCATTATAAAAATATCAAATAAGTAAACATAGACTGCATAGTACTGAAATAGTGCATGTTGTGATGTTACTTGTTTAATAAATATCATATCTGTTAAAAGAATCAGAAATTACTTCCACATTCTACCACACATGCCATCCAGTAACAGTACAAGTATATAGTATCCATGAACAGTATTAGTTCATGTAATAGGTGCCACATTTGCCCTTGGATAAACTGAACGTCTTTTTTGTTATTGAACATCAAATCACCTCATCCAATGCCTTAGTCTTTCCCTCCCTAAGAGATCCAGGGATTTCTTTATTTTCTTCATTTACCCAAAACTTCTTCATCATTTCTCTCTGCACTTGGAGCATGGTAATAACATTTCCTCTGGTATGAAATGTGTTTGGATTAGGTGTTCAGGATAGTGATGGGTAAAGTGAGCAATCTGGGTGTGCTTTTGCTACTCTCTTTCCTACCTTAAAGAGACATTCTTGGGAATGGCCCTTCACTAGAGACAAGAGATACATGCATTAGTGTTTCATTATAATAAATACAATCTGGTCCTGTTATGGAAAGGATGTAGAATTAGTCTCCAAATTCAGGGTTTTTTTTAAAAAAAAGGTGTGGGTTTCTTGATGACCACAACTAACATTTGTCCTGTAGTCATTTTTAAGTCAGCTAAGTGAGCTATAACTCATGCTAGAAATACTGTCCAAAAAGTGGTGTGAATACCTGGTGAAAATCACTGTAAAATCAGCTATGGTAACTAGGCTTGAGAATTTGCAAATTTCCCTGGAGACAATTTTCATGTTATTGATACATGTTGACAAAAATATCAGTATATTTTTCAGAATGCTTTGGGTTCTTCTACCAACAAAAGGAGATAAAGTGGTACAAGAAGGACTGCATGGCAGCCCACCTCCTTGGGGTCCATAGCTGCTTCCCAGGAAAATGACAACAGCCATGGGCAACTCTGATCTCTTGTCAGACAGACAGAAAGGAACAAACCTTGACTCAGAGCAATGTAGCAAGCTTACCATGGCTTCTCCTCAAATTCCCCAGGTTAAAAACAAGATAATTCTAAAGTTTGATAGATTTGGGGTTTTTAAAAAGATTCACATTTTTAATAATTTTTCAAAGTTTATTGTCATTTGAGAAATCCTAAGTTTACTACACCTTAGAATTTTGGAATCATAGAATCATTAAGGGCCCCCAAGCCTCTTTTTCTTCAGATTAAACGCCTGCAGCTCGCTCAGCTGTTCCTTATAGGATTTGTACTCCAGAACCTTCTCCAGTTACGTTGCCCTTTCCAGGACTCACTACTGTTTCTAATGGAAAACACATTTGTTGTGTTTAATTTTGTTTGCCTTAAAAAAAAAAAATGTTGTTGTTTGTTTGCTTGCTTTTCTGCTTCCTAGCTCTGAACTGTCACTCTGAATTGGATAACTTTTCCTCAGGAAGAGTTATTAGTCTCAAGTCAACAGTATTTGTGCTTGACCCATAAATGTTACTTTCTTCATTGTGAAAAAGAGTAAGAAAAGGTAGTAATTCATAGCTACTTCATTACTTATTCTCAGAGTTGTAGCAGAAATGTGAATTTCATTTCTGAATACAAAAATTTTAAAATACCATAGAATGTAGAATATGACTATGATGACTGCTTGTTTTCAAATAGATTTGTGCTTTTTACCTCAGACCACAGATTTATACAAAGCAAACACAGTAACATATTTAGGTTGGGAGCCTGTTTTCAGAAAATTGCTTACACTGTTTTACTAACCATTCCTATTTTTTAAATAAATCACTCAAGTCACTGTAGCAAATCATTGGAACAGTTTAGGCGTATTCATTGAAATACTATTGCTTCAAGCATGTAAAGCTAATGAATCTGTCTCCTAAAAAACCACATTTGTGGTGGCTGGGGAAGAACCCCTTGCTTTTTAGATTCTTTTCTGCATTGCAATTGATGTTTTCCAGGCTAATAGTGGAACAGGTGAGCAGATGAGTTCTGGTGTATTCAAACAATCTTAAGGTCTAAAGATCATTATAAGAAAAGAAAGTATCACAGCCTTTGTGATTAAAATCTCACAAACTGGCTTTTTTTTTTTTTTTGTTAGTATTGGGTGCATCTTTGAATTAACTTCTGTCATTTTACTTGAATTAGTGTTTTGAGAAGCTTGGAAACTGAATATCCAGATTTATTCATAGGAGGAGTTATTTAAATGATGGACAATGATGTGAAATACTGTGTATATGACCAGCTGTAACAACCACAGATGTCTAATCCTGATATCCTTTATGAAGTTTTATGCTGCTGTCTCTTGCTGCTAACTTTGGAGGAAACAGCATCCTTTGATTCTTGAACTGATTTCTCTTCACAAATGTGCTGTGATATGATGGCAGATGACCAAATCAAAATCAGCATAAAATTAAAACTTATGTTAAAATAAAATGTAGAAGTACAATAGCACATCCAAATTGTACAGATTTATTCCATGCAATAGTATGTAGCTGCTAACTCTTCAGTAAACACAGCTTGTCTCAACCTTAACCACCACAACACCTAGAAATTTAAAGGCAAACCCACATATGAACCACCTGGACAAAAAAGCAAAAGACTTTGCAAACAGTGCATATGCAATAAATCCCCCAAAACCCAAAAAACCCAACAAAACCACAAAAAAACCCCAGCAAGGAATACAAAATGTATGTGTAATATATGTCAGGTCACAGCTGTAAAGCAGACTCTATGTGTGGTGTGAGTTGATGTAGAAACACAAAATATGGTGACAAAGAAGGCACCATTGCTTTGCATTTATTTACTAATGCTTACAAAAGTTGTAAATTTATATAAATGCTAAAGATTAGCTGCTGCTAGAGCATCTTTTGAGATGACTCATAAGATATAGCATAGAATTTTAAATGCAAAACAGAAACAGCAGAAAAGCTGAGCTTTCTTCTCACATCCTTGTCTCCTCCAGTGGTCTGTTCATGAAATCTTGGATTGCCTGGTGTAGGGGTAACCATTTATTAATTGAAGCTTTCAAAGCTGTAATCCACCTAGAAGAAATGAAAGACCAGCAATTGTCCCTGATCAAGGGTTATGCATGCATTTCTCTGCTCTTTGAAACATACCTTTAATAAGGGCTTGTCAAACTCTGTTACTATGTGTACTGATAATCAGTGGATCAGAGAGCTGCAGAAGGTGGAGGAGTTGGTTACAAAATAGCCCACTCTCAACACCAAGCTTTCAACACATCACTCAATACCAAGCTTCCAACACATCACTCTCAACACCAAGCTTCCAACATACTGAAAAGCTTTGTCTTTTGTTCATTGCATTAAAACCCAGGTAATGTAATTAGTAGGCTTTAGGTAAAAACTTCCACTGAGAGATGTGGAATTTGACTGGATTATGGTGAGGGAATTTACCTTCAGAACGTGATTTCATTGGCCAATTTTCTCAAATTAATTAGATTCTAATGGTCCTTGGTAGAAGCAAATAATTATTGGGAATGAGGAGGACATGCACTCCATTCTCTCTGAGAGGTGCTTCTGTGTTCGGTATAATCCCCCCTACATAATTGTGAAAAGCACCTTATCCAGGTTTACTTCCAAACACCTGCAACCCAGCCATGCTGGGTTCCAGCATTGACAAGGACAGAACTGATGACTCACGTGTGCCAGTACATGTTTTACTGCTGTTTGACTAAAGATACTGCTAAAGGGAAATCTAGGGGGAAAAGTGAAAACAGACTGGAAAACTGTCACTAGATCTTCCCAAGCTGCAGAGTTTCTGCTCTCCTAAAGTCTGACAAATAAAACTGGATAAAAAAGACAAACAAAAAATGTTTGGTTTACCTTTTGTTTTCATTTACATTCTCTGCACATAAGTAAAAAGTTTTAAATTCTTCAGATGGAGGTTTGAGTTCAATTACAGATCTCTTGGAGCCCAGGGACTGTTCATTCACAATATATCCCTGCAGGTAAAGGCCACCTGGATAGAATAAAGTAGCAGGCATCATGTATATTGCAGATACTATTTTCATAATTACTGCCAATTAGAAGCATACCAACAAATCTGGCAAACTGAATTTTCGGATTCCTTCTGTTTGGTGCATTGACAGAATTTTACAGAATTTACATTCAAAATGTGAAAGTTCAGTTTCTTTTTATTTTACTAAAATTTATATCAAAACAGTGCAAAAGAGGCTTCCTGTCTATCAAAAGACAAGCAATAGAGATTTATTTATCTTTGCATTAAATAAGACACGTCAAAACATTTTTCCTAGCTTTTGACTGCCATTAATGAGGCTGCCTTAAGCTGCTGTAAAGTTCTTTGGAAGGGGGGCTCTTGTTGCTGATATTTTATTTTTCTTTCCTTTAAAAGAAAAACCTAAAGGAATATGAAGTTCAACATGAAAAAAAAATTCCTAGAATCAGGTTTGGTTACTCCTGCTGCCATTAGTAACTGAAATGTCATTGCAGGCAACACTAGCCAGCTGTGAAGGAAAAGCATTAGACAGAACTTGATCTTCAGGACATTTTCATTGTAGGTGTTTTTTGCTTTGTTCTTTTTATTTATTTTTTTTCCTCAAGACTTTACTTCAGTGCAACTTAAGGTGTAAGTTTACTTTATAAATACATGGCGAACAGCCAGAAAGATCTGCAGAACAGGGTCTGCATTTTGAGGAGTCTGACATTTAAGCACAACAGCATCAAATTAATGTTTTAGCATTGAGAATTATATAAGAGAATGAGAATATGTGGTGAAAATGCAAATAAAAAGCACAGTAATGAGAAAAAACCACTACCATATAGAAGAATTTTTATATAGTAGGATATTTAAACACCAAAAGAAAATATTTGGCAGTAGGAGCATAGGCTTCAGTGCCATAAATACATAATACTTAATTTCTGCCCCTCTACTAATTCATTGCTTTTCTCTGGGCAAGCTTTAGGTTTGGTTTCATGTAGAGAGGAAGTCCTTGGTCATTTCATAAGTGTGGCCTCTGGCGGATGATGAATGCTATGCAAATGGTATAAAGTGGAGCACCTTTTACCCAATCATAACAGCATAAGCCCTAAGAAAAGTTTTTCCCTTTCGATCTGAAGATGGGCTAGCAAGCAATATTCCATCAGTATTTTCTTTCTGGTTGTTCTGACTACTAGCTTCCTTAGCACAGGGAGAAAGCATTTGCAGGCCCTCACTCATCCCCTCTCTGTTTGAAGTGAGCTCTGCTTAAAATTGACCGCAGAGCCCTCATGCTGCAGCTTTGAGCATGGTCAGCCACACTCTCCTGCTGTGGGAAGGGCTCCTAGATAGCAGGTTTAGCTGCAAATGACTGTGGCCACATCCCAGACCACCAGGCTCTCCTGCAGTAGGAAAGTTCTGCATTGCATAGTGAGGGGTGGGCCAGCTTTAACAAGGCCATACGAAAACCTGGTAGTTTCAAGGAAACCAGTCTGAGTTCATGATGTCTGAGGATGCTTCCTAACATGCAGGATTTGACAGCTTTCAGCAGACTGCCATTGGTGGGACTGCCGCAAGCCACCATAAAGTGCTTTAGAAGGGTGGGTGTTTTTTCTGACACCTGCTTTTGAGATAATGTGCACAGAACAGCTCCATTTCAGAAAGAAAAAAATCAGTGTGGGATGAAAAGGAAAGAAGACTAAAGTCAGGAATGAGGTGGCTAGTAAATAAGTAGAGACAGAGTCTGGTCTTCCTTTGTTCACCTTCATGGGACAGCATGAATTTCCTGGTAAGAAATCCTTATTAATGTTAAAAGTACTACTTAGAAACTGCAGTTAAACATTTCTACTTCAATAATCAATTAAAATCTAGCAGCCATCCCTACCTTGGGCAGGGGTAGACCGGAGAGTGGCATAAAAGTACAAACAGCCATCCTTCAGAATGCAGTAGTGCTGAATCCAGACATCTTTGCTCCTGTCCAGCTGGTGGAGAAGCCCCAGGCACTCAGGGTTCTTGATAGCCAACGGCGGGAGCGTAGTGTTATGCAGTGTGACATCTACCCACACATGGTTCTGTAAAGCAAGCATGTAATGAAATGTTCTAGTAAAAAATTAAGGAGGATCTGCTGGTATGAAAAGACACAAGCTCTAGTCTTCTGCCAAGAAATTAGTTTTTGTTGTGAAAATCTTTTGAAATGTTGGTCTGGCTTTGGCTGGAATAGGGTTAATTTTCTTTGCAGTAGCTAGTATGGGGCAGTGTTTGGGTTTTGTGCTGAAAACAGTGTTGACAACCCAGGGATGTTTCAGTTATTGCTGAGCAGGGCTTGCACTGAGACAAGGGCTATCTGCCCTTCACCCTAGCAGTGGGCAGGCTGGGGGTGCACAAGGAGTTGGGAGGGAACTCAGCCAGGACAGCTGACCCTAACTGAGCACAGTGACATCTCAGACCATACTACATGCTCAGCATATGAAGCCTGGGCAAAAAGAATGAAGTGGAGAAAGTTTGGAGTGACGGTGTTTCCTTTCCCAAGTACCCAGTACATATGATGGGGCCCTGCTCTCCTGGGGAAGGCTGAACACCTGCCCAGCCATGGAAAGGGGTGAATTAATCCCTTGTTTTGCTCTCCCTCTGTGTGTGGCTTTTGCTTTACCTATTAAAATATCTTTATCTCAACCCATGAATTTTCTCACTTTTAGTCTTCTGATTCTCTCCCCCCTCATGCTGGGAGATAGTGAGTGGGCACCTGTGTGGGGCTGAGCTGCTGCTGGGGTTAAGTCACAACAAAATTCAATGCTGAAAATGAAATTACAAAAACCTGTATGTGATGGCAAACAACGTCCAATGTCTACTCTCTTCTTACAATAATGATTTGTCTTTACTGCATCTATTTTATTTTTCAGTACGTGTTTTGCTGGTACAAACAGGATTACTTCACACCTGTATGAAGAAGTTTTTTAAAAAATTGTCTTGTTGATTGACTTCAGTAGTCTTTACCATATATAATCTGGCAAGACAAAATTCACAGTCTACTCTCTGGGTTTCAGAGAAAATGGCATGGTGTCTGACACCAGGAAACTGCATTCAGGCTTGGATAGAAGCACTACAAAATGTGTGCAGATTCCTTCCCTTCCCTGTATAGAAAGCACAGAATTTTCCATTAACAGAATTACCTTACTCTCATTGAGATGTGAAGAAAAAGCTCAACTCATGAATTGCCATTGTATGGGATATTTGTATAGTAAGATAATCTAAAAAGAAAACCAGGAAAAAATAATCTTTTGTTTTATAAGACCAAGTAGTCTAATGTGAGATTAAAGCATTTCTTCTTTAAATCTGAACAGCAGTAGAATCTCAGCCTCTTCCAGTGTGTTTTGCCATCTGCAATGCACATTTAGAATTCCCCATCTACCAGTGTCATTGTAATTTGAAATCCATGGGGGCAATGTGCGCTATACCAATAGTTTCTTGTCTGTTTCCACAGAGGCTTTCTTTATTATTTCTATTTATTATTTATATTTTCTTTATTTATTTATGATATTTCTTTAGTATCCTTGACAAGGCAATGACAGAAAAAAGACCTGGAACAATACAGCTATTGCAGCTAAGAGCAGAAGCGGACTCCAGTAACTCTAGATGTATTCTTAAAGCAGTTATCCTTGTAGATCCATTAAGAGGGCACTGGTGTCACTATAGTGGTCTACTAAATCACTGTGTTGTGAGCTATCCTGTAACACATGAGCTATTGCAAAATGTCAGTCACAGGAAGTATAGCAAACAAAAAAGAAGGGAAATATGAGCTTTTTCTGTTCAACTCAATGGACAGTCTGGTTAGAAGGAAGGTTAGGAAATGAAAGCTACATTAAATAAAACATTTGTTTCAGAAAAGGGTATTGTTTGCTCAAAGACAAAATTTTAAAAAAAGATAAAGCAGTCAAAAATAAGATGCAGTAGCACAGAAAGGAGCAAACTTACTATGTTGTTAATGGACGAATCTTGAGTGATCCTTCTGTATGTCTAATGTTGGAAATTTTATACAGCAGGTTATTTATGCATGCTACACTAAAGAAGGACTTTTTTGATGTGTTTTGTCTATGTGCGCCTTTATTATTCTTTTTGGCTCAGGCTGTTTTATTATTTTTTTAGGTTAGGACACCCACTTTCAATTGTTTGATTTATTTTTGCTCTTTTCAAGTGTGTGGAATCCTTCATATGCTTTTGAGAAATGCTCAGGAAGAATATACTTGGAAACAAGTTTGGTTTTGCACTTATAACCTCATCTGAAAGGTAAAGCCGAAAGAAATATAAGTCTGATCAATTTTACCTCAGTGCAAGAAGTATGAAAGCACAAGGAAGTACCTTTCACTGTTTGGAAACCCATCATTAAACACTGCTAAAGGAATCACTCATGCCACTTTTAAATTTTTCACTCATTAATGCATGTTTTAATTTGTACCTTGCAATTTTCATAGTTTTTAACTGATAATTTTGCTCCATTTACAAAAAAGGTGGACCTTGATACTTGCTCTTCATTTCAGCCTCCCATTCTTTCTATTAGAAACAAGTTGGTTCAGCAGCTAAACCTTTTTAAAAAATTTAACAGGTCAACAGCCTATTTTTATAAAGGTGGTCTGTCTATCATAGGAGAGAGTAAGACTCATGGGGCCAGAAAAGGGCAGACTAAAATGTCTTTAGCCTCTATGGTTCTAAGTCTGGAAATGCTAAAATTAGCTTTGCAATTCCCACTTCTGGGGTCAGCCACAGACTATTGATACTGAATTATGCTGGGCTGAACAAGGTCTCTCAGTAGCAGCTCAAGATCAATTATGACTGTATTTTTCTCAGCCACAGTGGCCAGCAGATAACACAACACTGTAAAAGATGGGTAAATCAGTTTTTATCAGCTTACTTATCATTCTTTATCTCTGAGAAAACAGAAGATAAGAACTCAGCAATCATGCCTCATCCCCACCCAATAACCGGGGAAAGTGGGTTACCTGCAATCAAGGCAGAATTGTGGGGAATACTTTGGAAGATATGGCCCTTCTCTCCTTTTAACCCAAACAGTATTATCTAAGGCATAGCACATGCTTTTGAGGGTCATCTCTACCCTATGCATCCTTTCTGCCTGCTACGCTAGTTTCATGTTCTGTTTCCAAATCAGCTTATTGTATCTGGAGAGGGATTGATTCATTCCACCATATGGCAGCAAAACATATAAGCTGAGTCATAATTCTGTATATTGCTATTCGATTGGAGATGGTTCACAGCCCAACAGAACAAAAGGTGTGCAGCTCCCATGTTGCTGTCTGTACCTGACCATGTACAAATACAGCTACTGGCTCTCAGTCATCTGCACAATCTGCTGCACATGTTTCTCATCTAAATACAGCATTACCTGATGGACAGGATGCACTGCTTTATCCATAGCCTCCAGCCACCTATAATATGAAAAAAAAAGTGAAAATAACTTAGATTGGTAGAGCAGAACAAATATGCTTCACTGCCTCTTTTAATTCTTGCTGACATATGCAGCATCTAAAGGGATGCACAGTTTTCAGGACACATTCAAGGCTTTAAGATAGAAAAGTAGTGGATTAAATCTAAATAAACATTGCTGAGTCTCAAAAATATAAGTCTCAAAGCTTGCTGTGTAACACATTGTAATAAATAAAAGCAATAATGCAGGGAAGGGAACCCTTACATCAAAATATATGGTTCAAAACATAGTTCAATATGTCAAGATAAATGATGACTCTTCTTGTCTTTGTCATAACGCAGATAAGGAATTTGTGGGAAACATAAAGAACCCTGTAACTGGAAACTACAGACTAAAGCAATCTATTTGTTGGCAAAATTATTCTGTTGTGCTATGGATGGTATAGTATTTGCAAATGGAAAATGCTCTGATACTACAATGGTGGGTTAAGTAGTAAGATGATAGAAAAAAAATTCACAGCTTTAAGTTTTGAAAATTCACTATAAAAAAAAAGAGGAAAAGAAGATTAGATTATAGTGCTTTTTGAAAGTTATTACTCTGTTGCTCATATGGATGATTTTAGTCTCTTTGTTTTGTCAGCTGTTGTCTTCAGGAAATGCAAAAGAGTATTTTTATAGTCTAACTCTGTCAAACCCAAAGACATTGCCTCTTATCAGAACCAACATGCTTTTGTAACACATTTGCATTTTAAAATACTAAAATGAAAATGTGACAGAGTAACAGAAAAGGAGATGAAGATGGGATTATATTTATTCCTAGCACTGTCCTTGCTGGGCAGAAGAGAGACTGATAAGCAAGTTTACATCCACAAGCAAATTTACGCTTCCATTTGATATAACAGTGGGAGAGAAGTCATGAGAATAGCGGTGAATTTTTTGTTCTCAAGATAAATCAAGAATTAAGGAGGATAGCAAAACATGAACATTAAAGTTTTTTTTAAAGAAAAAGGCTATGAAACTGAAAAATAATTTTTGAAGCTTCTGCAATTGAGAATTAGAAACACTATCTTCCCTTAAGTTGCTGATTTTTATTTTTTTTCCCTAAGGATCAAGGTAGGTATTGTGAAAATCCTCCAAAAATTCAAACTCCTTCTCCCCACACTGGAATAATAAAACAGATGCTGTTAAAATGAAAATCACTTACCTCTTCATTTCTTGGTTGGAAGTTGCACAGAAGTAGAAAATCCTGTTTCCAGCTTGAGGAATACATTTAAAAACAAATGGTTTACCCAGACTGGTGTCAACACCAATTTCTGCTCCTTCCAGTTTTGTTACCTCCAGGGGTCTACACTTCCCTTCATCCTGCAATTAGAAAGAAAGAGTCCCCAAATTTCAGAACTAATATGAAACTGATCCATGTGAGATGGGAATAAATTTAGGGAATATTCAAAGTTCTAAAGCTCTTATGCTTTGGAACCATCGTACAGTTTAACAATCAGCAGAGCAATCACAAAAGACAAACTAATCAAACACCCTCTAAATTTGCATGCCTGTTTTTTCTCTCTTAATTGTTTTTGGTTCATCAGAAGCCATATCTGCATGCAAAAAACCTTTCTAGCTATGTGTAGATATTCCAAATACTGAGGGTGCAGCTGAGTGATATTGGGATTTTCAAAGTGCACTGAGGAATCTAGGATCATGGGTCTCTGTGCTAATCAATGCAATATTTGCAGTTTGGTTTATGCTGAAACCCTCACCTAAGGGCAACAGAGACTTAGATTTGAAAATAGTAAGCATAATGTAAAAGGCTGGATCTCAGTGCTTTTGCAAAGTTGCTGTAAATATCACTATGTTCATAAACCTTCCCACACAATTCCGACAACCTTCAATGGAGAACGTTTCAAAACCCTTTTGGGTGTTCCTGATTGTGTCAAAGCTCTCTGAGACTGAAGGGCAGTGCCAATGTCTTTCCCTGTGGTTAAAATAAAGAGCCATTAAGCTCCTTAATGCATGTGGGTAGGTCAAGCAGTTTATCCCCACACTTTCCCACCCACTCAAAATAAAGGTGCACACATCCGAACAGTGAACTCTAGCTGTATTTCAAAATATATTCTTAACCCCTTTACTTTGAAGATCTGTGACGGGAGCTCTAAAAATTGCATCAAATTTGGCAAGAATAAAATGAAAAACGTAAGTTAATGCTGGGGCCTATGAAGAGCATTAGTGCAGTTGGCAAAATACACAGATGGTGGAATCTCATAGAATAAGATTAGTTGATTATTGGAAGTTAATTAAATGTTATCAGTAGGAGCTAAATCATAATTGCCCCATGTAATTTTTTCTTAGCATAAAAATAAACAAACAGAGCCTTCCATGAAAAAAAAGTGCACCTGTGGGAATTAGATAGTTAAATACCTGCTTGTATGCTCACTGGCACATGTAATTATCCCTTTGTCATACATGATTTTTCTGTAGGAACAAAATAGTCCCTAAAAATAACAAAAGTATAAATAAACATTAATAAATAAGTTTCTTTTATTTTTATGCTTTCTTGTATTCCTAATTTTTTTTAATGCTAAATAAAGCTTTTTAATAGAAAACTGAAGAAGATTAAGGCAATCCTGAAAGTTGTCAGTACTGTGGAACTACTTTACTAATAATGCCTTCAGACACAAAATAACATTGCATAGACAGCATAATCAAAATATGTATTCAGGGTCCAAATCCCGCTCCTGTGTAAAGCATGGCCAATGCTGTGACAATGAAGTGCTATTCAGTAGGATCCTGTCCATGGTCATGAAGGCAATGATAACTTTACTGAAATGACTGACCACTATTACTGCTCATCTCAATAAACTTATTTTGTAAATACTATCCCTGGTGTCTACAATGAATGTAAATAGAGGTTGTGTGGCACCAAGAATGTCCACTGTGTTTCAAACAAACACATCTAGGAAGACAAAGAGATGGATTTGAGGCATTTAAAAGGAGACCAAATGCCCTTCATTGACTAATAGAGAGCTGTGCTCCCCTAATTCTAACCCAGATCACAGAATCATAGGATTGTTAAGGCTGGAAGAGACCTCCATGATGACCATGTCAAACCATTAGCCCAGCACCACCCTGTTCACTGCTAAACCATGGCCCATGTGCCACATCTGCATATTTGTAAGGGGTGGTTTTTTCACTCTTGTGGCTTTCATGAATAAGAGGTCATTCCTTTGGCAATTATCCCTTTGCTACAAAATATGCCAAAGGTATATTTCTGAAAAAAAATTATAAAAGTAATTTCTTATGCTTGAGACTGAAGTGCACCCCATTGATGATACTGCCATTATGGAACCTGATATACCTATGTGATGTGATGCTGCTTGAGATGATCATGTTTTGTACATATTTTAAATGAACTAACTCATATTTTAGCTAACACTGTTCTATTCTGCACTAAACTAAAAAATTCTTTTTCTTTTCTCAAAGGCTGTAATCAGCTACTTCATGAATTCTAGGCAGTCTGCAGCATGAAACATGAATGAAGTTCTCTAGGTAGAAGGCAGGAAGCAGGTGCTGCTTTGGTAAATGTCATTCTATGAACAGGAGAAACATCTGAAGTAACCCTTCTCATACTGCTAGTTTTCCTAAGATGATTTGAGTTCTAGGTTAAATGTTTCTGCCCAAAAATTTAGAATATTAAACAATATATAATGATGAGAAACTGATATCAGGAAGAAATAATAATAGAAAATTAGATATCTCCTTGGTTTTTTTGTATGAAATGCTCATTAGGGTAGTGCATATAGCCCTATTTAATTTGGCACAAGTAATTCCAGAATTCCAGTAATGCCATTCATAGTATTTTCTGAGTGATTCACTGTATTCAAATTTCATTCAAGCGCAGTTATATTTGCTATCCTAATTAAGCTTCTTCATCTGTTATTAAGAAGAAGTTGAGGAGATATATGCACATTTCATGCTATTTGCAAAAAAAAAAAAAAAAGGTAACAATGGAATAACTATGAAATAACTATGAAATGAAATTAAAATTAAGATACAAAAGGGTCTGCAAGTTCTAGTAAAATGGAATGAAAGTAACTTTACAGAAAACAATATCAAACCATAGAAGGAATCTAAAAGACAGCGTGAAAAGTGAGCAGTGCTGTAAAGCAAAAATGGAAGTCTGGCTCACTTGGAAGACTGGCAGTAGGAGTGTGAGGCAGCTGCCCCAAGGTCACTGGTTCAGATTGGTTTAAGGTCAGTAGTGGCATGACCGAATTTTTGACTGTCTTTCAAAAATATCTTCCTGGATGTGTTCCAATGTTCTTAAAATAGACATCTCTTAAATGAGAGAGGAAACTGAACTTCTCTCTTTTTTTTTTTTTTTTTCTTATTTGTCTAGCTTTCTCCATCATAGTTGATGTGTTCACCACCCTCTCTGGCACTCAACATTTTCACCATCTATTATTTTCTTGTTCTCTCTGACCAGCTCCTGTTTGTGCTTTGATACTGCTTCCTTAGTATATCACTAAAATCTTCTCCCAATGTCTTTTTTTTTAATTGCTGTACATTGTGGTTGGCTCATTTTTTGGTTATTTAAGGAAGTTATAGCTAAAGCCTGTTTGCGTTTCCTCCTTCTTTGAGCTGGGCACATCAGTGCAGGGAATAGACTAAGGCTTTTAATGTCTTTTCCCCTTACATCTATTTTCTTTTCCCTTGAGGAAAGGGCTTGCATATATCCGTGAACAGGGAGCTCTAGGCCCCAGAACTGTTCATATGGCATTTTTTGCCAGTAGAGATGAATTTACTTAATTTTTCATTTTGTTTTGCTTTAAATAACTTACATCTAAACTAGAGAGAGTAGAATCATACTGAAGAACAAAACAATATGGGAAAAAGTTTTAAAAGCTTCTTTGATCTGAAGAATGTAATTATCCAACACCAAAGAGTATTGGCTGTCAGATGAAGTACAACCAAATGGTCTCACAGAATGATTAATCTTCACATTCCAGTAGGTTCTTTTCTTGAGGTTGAGCAATTTCCTGCAATGAATTGTACAAAAGGTAATGAACAGTTTTCAGGACCAAGTCTCACAGGAAGAACTATTGATTTGAACAACTTGAATCAGATCAAATAATATATCTGTGTATGACTTTCTCTGGGTCAGGCTGTGCAATCTTTCAGGCCAAAATTAACATGCATATTATCAGCAAGCATTACTTCTCATTTATCAATAGAAATAATACAGAGAATGTATTGGAGACAGTGGATTCAGCAGGTTCTTAAATGTAAATTGAAAAATATAGTCTGGAGTCATGGGAGTCACAGAAAATGTAAAGAAATCAGATTATACACAAGCTCCATATAAAGTGGCAGCTTCCCGACTATGATGACAAAGCTCCAAGCAAGAATGAAGAACAAATAGAAGTGATAGCTTATGAGCAATGGGTCAGACCTAAATCTATTTCTAGCTAAGCCTTTTATATAAAGTGATCAGGCTTAGCAATGAATACACAGGATTGTTCAAGAAAAACAAAGGACTGAATGTTAGTCATAGATTGAAATGCTGTGAAGGCTCTGTACATGGGAGGCAGGGGATTTCTTTCTTGGTGTAACAATTTGACTCTATATACGACAGAAATGAAAATAATTTTAAAGCATTTTTTTCCCTTCTCTCTTCTATTCTAGTGGAAATGAGGATATGACCCAACATCTGATGATTTAGGTGACATAATAGCTGTTTACCAGGTTGGGGCCTAATTGTTTTGGATGATAAAAAATGCATATCTTTGTTCTCACTGCTCTTCCCTCAGCTTTAAGATGCTTTGTCTTATTCACTCACACTATGCCTAAGGGCTTCCTAGAGGCATTAAGCTTGTGAGCTTAAGAAATGCAAATCATAATTCTCTTTAAAACCGACAGTATTATATATAATTATAATGAAGACTGACAAAAGGCACATTCCTGTCCTTCACTGCTGCCACACTAAGAGTGTTTCTCAAGAGTATGTGTTGCAGTTTTCTTACAACGTATTTCAGAGCATTACAAACATGAACCATCATGAAGGCTGTTTCTCTGAGACTTGGGATTACATATGAAAGTTGATTTGCTTTTTATACATAGTTCAATCTCTCACTACAGCTGAATGTCTAAAGCATGCCCTTTTCTACGGTCAGGACAATAGTTTCCAGCTTAACTGTTCCTACTTCCTTCCTGCTACATCTTCTTTTGACTTTCCTACCTGGAGTCCATACAAAATGCTGGAAGCAAACTCATACTCTTTAGACCTTGATTCCTAACTACTATAGTTCTGCATCATTCTTATCTGAAGGAATTGGAGAGTGAAATGGAATAAATGACAAATGTAATACAGGGACCTGACAGAGTTGGTTTAACAAGAACTCAGAAGTCTTTGATTTCTGGAAAGGACGTCTGCAGTGGAGATACATTGATAACATTCTCCTGTTGGAGACAGGCTTCTTTGGAGTTTCTCTTAGATGTTAACCACAATGATATTTATAAATATTCATAAATTTATGATATTTATTTATTTTCTTAATTTCCTTTCCAGGTGTTAGATTAGTTGCCTGTCTTGCTATCCTCTTTACTAGGGTCTACTTATGTCAAAGGGGCTGGAAATAATTCCAAGAAATACCGCAAGACAAAAACCAGAGAGGAGCTTGTTATACATGTTTTTTTATTTATCCAGTCTTACTTAGCAAGAAAGCAATGATGAATTGAAACCAGGAAATTCTGGCTTTCACTGGCACTTTTAGTGGTTTTGTAAAAGCCAGTATTATATTAATTGAAGTCCTTACATGATGGATATTTGTAATGAGGAATTTTGGGAAACAAGTTTTTGACTATAATGCCTTCTTAATCCTCGTGCTTTCCTACTGAACCTCAAACACTGTTTGCACTTTAGCAGGTATGTCACAATGATAAATAAATGCATGCTCCAGTCTTCATCCCTTTAATGGCCCATTTGTTCCTGCGTCCCAGAAATTATATTCCTTCTCTTTAATGAACTCACAAGGCCAGTATTTTTTTATCCTGAAGACTGCAGCATATTTTACGGTTTTCAAGTTAGCTGTTGTGTTCTAAAAGTGACTTGCTGATGACAGCTCAGAGATTTAACATGTTGAAGTGATGCTCTGCTGCTGTGAGGTAGGTTGCTTCTGCTATCTCACTGTCATGTAGAGGTGATTAAGACTTCTCTGCCCTATAGAAGTCTTCACCACAGACATTTTGTGGTGACTTCCCAGCCCCTTTACAGTGCTAAGCAGCAAATGGTACTTTTAGAGGAGCAAACGTTGCTATCTGTAAAGAAAAGATCAGTACTTGTCTACGTTGATGTGCTTTCCGCTTTCCCTGAAAAGATGTGTTAACGTCAAGCAAAAGAAACTTGACTGCTTAAACTTGCCTTAGGGAAGGATTTAAGTGTACATTCCTGTCTGTCTCCTCATAATTTCCAGATATCTTCCCTTTCAGAGAAAAACAGGACATGTTAAAAAGTAAGGAAATAGCATGTTTAAGAAAATCCAGTGTTCTGGACAACAGTGGATCAGAACGGTAGAATGTATAGTGGAACTCCATGGCTGCCAAGTGTAGGCAAATGTATTACAAATAATTTATCTCTGCTGATCTCAGTAATTTACAAAAAACAGGGTTCTAGCACAATGTGCCAGATACCTCTGCTCTGAGGTGGCAAACACAGCTACAACCACTGAGGTGAAAAATATGTTTTAGCTACTTATATGGATTGCAGAATCAAGGACAGTGGCAGCACCTGTTTGAGGGAAAAGAAAGTGACCTTGCATGTGAAGTGACTGAATATCTTGCAACAGCCATCACTTCACCAGCGATTGGCTAGAGATTACACCAAAAGAGCAGCAATTACATGGGAGTGTTAAATGTAAGAAGATCTAGAAATCTTCTTTTCAAGGTAGGTGGGAAGATGAAAGTCCATGCTGAATAATTTCTGGTTGTAGAATGCAATGATGAAGAAATCTAGCTCTCTGTTTTTGTTGATATGGACTAAAGCAGAGATGAAGCACCCTTTCCTATCTCCACTACAAAATATTATATGCAACATTTCAGGCTCAAATAGAAAGCCTAGTTGTCTTATGTAAGTGGAAATTCAGGCATGACCTTGCTGGAGTCACTGGAAATACACCAATGTAAGTTGATGTTCTTAATAACAGAATGAAGACAAGTAAATTGATTATCCTGGCTGGTTTGCTCCATAGTGACAGACAGTTCACCCTGAACTTTTTTTTTCTCCTTGAATTATTCCTGCCTTCAATTAACTGTTTCAAAGAACATCTTAGATACCATAAGTGGAAAAACTTTTCCTCCAGAATGAGGCAAGGCCTGGGACATAATATTGCCAATTTAATCATGCAGCTGACATATAACATAAAAGCTATGTTAAACTGTGAACTTTATTTGTAATTCCCTTAGAAATAAAAGTGGGATGAGCAGTCTTCTTTTTATGTCCTGAGAGAAATACCGAAAGAAAGTGCCAATGTGTACACTTGAGATCCCTCTTATTCCATGTGGGAATTGGATCTCTCCAGTGAAGAATTGTATTTGTATTTACATATCTTTCTCTCTCTCTTACTAAATGACTCTTCAGAGTCTTCTGTAAGCACATGAAGCAATGAAGAAAGTCCTTGTCCTTTCATCTGCTAAAATAGCACCTCAGTATTTCAGTGTATTCTTTGGAGTCCAGAGACAGAGAGAGAGAAAAAAAATGGCATGAAATTTAGAAAGTAATTGAATGGCACTAGTCTTGGATAATGCAAGAAAATAAGCAATAATTAGCTGTTACTATAAAATATGTATGCAGTGCTTTAAGTTTATTTACTCTTTTTAAGAAAAAGCAAATGCACATAGTTTGCTTGATTGAAATATTTATTTTATCAGTGTGATAAATAAGCTAGTTGAGGAACAAATTAATTAAAAGAAACCTACTAGTTGAAAGAAAGATATAAAAATGTAAGAAAATCTCAGTGAATGTAAGATTATGGGGCACCTTCTAATCCTCACTCAAATTGATCTAACACTTTGTCATCAGAGATATTTAATTGATTGAAAACTGAAATATGTTCAAAAAGTATAACTAGATATCCATTTTTACATTTCAGCAGTTTGATGATGGATCTGGTTATGATAAAATAAAATCTTCTCTCCAAAAGAATGCTCCTACACATTTGTATCTTTTCTAGTATGAATTTTTTTACTTGGTTTTGTTTTGACACCAGAATAGCTAGTGCTGAAATAAAGCACTGGCCAGACTGTTTTGTTGCATAGGCAGTGGTTCTGCAGCATATTCTTGATTAGATGGCTTGTGTGTGTACCATAACAGATGCAGAGAAACAAGACTACCAGATATTCTGCTGGAAATGTCAGGTGGATGGAGAACTGTAGAAGAACACTCAATAAGCCTCCTTTATAAACCTCACAAACCCTGTAGTGTTGATGTTACTCAGTAAATACCACAAGTCAAGGTAATGATCTGTAAATTTGAGTAAAAAATGGATTCACTTCATAATTCAGGACACAGTTTGATTCCTCACCAGCCATACTCCTTACCTTCTTGTGTTTGTAATAGTGTAGGCAACCATTATGTTTCAGCACAAACCACCTTTTTCTCCAGCCCTTCAATATCGCAGATTGTGTTCTTTTGTGCAGATATCCTCGACATGTAGGTCTGGGGGTGTTGGGGTAACGGCTGATGTCTGATCCCACTATCATAGTCAGGATATCAGGACCTAAAATATTACATGTGAAAACATAGGTCAAAACTATAATCCTCTCAATATTTCTGAATACCCATGTAGGGTAAGGATCAGGAAGGCAGTATTCTATCCCACGCCCATGTCCTCCCAATGGAGCTTCTAGAAGCAACAAGGAAGAGAGCAGCCAAGGAAGCAAATTAAGTCAAATGATATTTGGCCTTTTTTTAACACAAATTTAGGATTGAAACTAATTTTGTGTTGAGGACTAGTAACGGAGCCAGCTATCTGAAGACACCTCAAAAACAATTTTTTGTGATCTATCTTTGCAGGCAGCATCTTTGGTGCTTGTGTATTTTATCAGAGAGGAGAAGTGATTGAATTTCATTGCTCAAATGGGTGTACATAAATTGAGGTTTATACAAAAATTGCTGAGAATGTTCTTAGGGGCACCTTCAGTCTCTGTCATCTTACATGTGCTCTTGAGAATTCTGTATTTTCCATGCCTTGGAGTATTCTAACCTTTTCTGTGCCCCTTACTGAGGAGGGTGGCTGTTGAGGCTAACATGTGCTAAAGCATCTACTTATCATTTGCAAAACGTAAGCACTCAGAAGAGATGATAGATTGCAAGATTAGAAAAAATACATTACCTTCATCACCAATGAGATGTTACATCATAATATTTGCTGGCAGTATCAATATATATATGATTTTGATGCTAAAGGCCTGAAATTCTTATTTTATCAATACTAAAGACCAGGTGGTAATGCCTGGAGGTGGAGAGAGAAATGTGACTATGACACATTTTCATCTGCAAAACATTTGCTGGATTTCATTTTTTGGGGACACTTGACTTTGGGAATGCTGTCTGTGTGCCAAGATTTAATCCAGGGGGTGTTCTCTGAGGTGTTAAAAATACCGGTAATCAGAGATTTATCTGCTAAAACATGCAACATTCTCTTAAATACAACAGCATGAATGGCACCTCCATAATTAAAGAACATGGCATGGGTCAAGTTAAATTTGTCACTGTCTTGTAAAAGTATTTTAATTTATTGAGTTTCCTATGAGACTTTGTCAAAACTTTATCTTGGATAAATAAGAGAATGTCAATAATGTAATTTTCAGCATGCAAACGTGGCCATTTTTGGGTTCTAGGAAGAATATACATGACTAATATTGCTGACTCTTTCTGTGGTGATGTAAAAGGGTGTCTCATTAAATAAACTCTCTGATCTACTGACCAGACTTAAGTCTTGGAGACACAGAAATGGAAGGAAGGTGTGAAATCTCTCCCTGAGGAAGTATAAGGCATAAATAAGGCATTTGTGTCTCTGCAGTCACTTTCAGGGCTATCAGAGAGGAGAGCCAAAACCATTAACGTCACATATGCTCTTTGGGGAATAATTTGTGTATGTTTTCCTATGTGTCTAGAAAACAAAGCCTAGATAAAAAAGTGACTTTGGCAATACTACTGTATTAAATACCAATGCATTAAACTAGTAATTAAGATTTCTGTTGCATACATCACCCAGTTTGTCTGGATGTTTTTGGAGCAGGAAACATGACCTATTAATTTAATTTATTGTGATCTCAGAATTACCTTTCCTTGCCAGATTGGCAGCTTCTGAATGTGGCATGCTGGTGACATCAGTTCCATTGACTGCTATCAGAATATCCCCAACCTGAAGCCCTGCTTCTTCAGCTGCACTATCTGGAATTTAAAAAATACAAAACCAAAAACTAAACCAAAACCAAAACCAAACAAAAAAACTCCCTCAAAACAATACAAGAAAACCTCACCAAAATTTATTCAGAGCTAGGATATCAAGCATGTCTATATGACCAAGCTTTTCCATCAAATCAAGCATTTTAACCAATCAAGGATTATGTTTTAGGGCCTCCATGATGTCGACTTGGAGCTGGAACAAGTTTTACTGAGCAATCTGTTAGTCATCTGTAAATGAAGCTTCAGGATTTGGATACTGGTGCAGCACTAGAAAATCACTGGCAATGGAGAAATTTAATTTAAAATGCCATTAGGATTTAAATACTTTAAGATGCAAACAGACATTTCAGTATCTGAGAGTTTTGGCCTGAAGTGCAAACAAAGATCTGATGCAAAACTCAGTAGAGTCAGTAGAAAAAAAAAAAAAAATCTATTATTCTGATGAGCTTTGAATTTAACCCCAAAACAGTACCTTCTGACCTTCTGTACTGATGTTTCTCTTTGCTGGTTAACAGAATCTGGATATAGCATTTTGAGGGTTTTTTGCTTTAGGAAGAAATTACATGGTAAGTTAAAAAGGAGGCAGTGAAGGAAGAACTGAATCAGATTTTTAATGCATCACCTTTTGTTTATTTGTTAACCATTGGAAAGCACATGCATTCCTAATAAAACAGTGCTCAGACACATGCCAGCCAGGAATGGAAGAAAACTAGGGAGGTGATACATATTCTTTATTCATGGGAACCAAAACACAGTTACTTAAATCCCAGTTACAGATTTCTCAGATACAGTATTTATCTTCTAATTTATAAATAAACACTCCTAATGTACTGTGAAAAAATGGTTTTGGAAACTATTATTCCATGTCCTTAACATTTAATGTATGCTTTCAAAGATATTGTATGCTACGATGCAGTAAATGTGATCTTTCAGTGTATTTCTGAGAATGCTTAGAAATTGTAGGAATAAGATAGTAAAAGCTTAATAAACAGGCACAATAAAGCCATGGTCCACCCTCACGTGTAGTACAAATCATTTGCAAATTTGCAAATGTCAGAAAATCTTGGGTTGTGCTGGCCTTGAGCATCCCATACCAGACTTTATGACTATAAGTGGTCTGTAAAATATTATAAAAATATTATTATAGAATCATAGAGTGGTTTCAGCTGGAAGGGACCATAAAGGCCATATAGTTCCAATCCCCTGCCACAGTCAGGGATACCTTCCACTTGACCGGGTTGCTCAGAGTCCCACCTAACCCGGCCTTGAACTTTTGAAGGGATGGGGCATCTACAGCCCCTCTAGGCAACCTGAGCCTGTGCCTCACCACCGTCACAGGGAAGAATTTCTTCCTAATGAAATGAGTTATATTTTGAGAAAACACAATTTTACTCTAAGTTCATCTGAAAAAACCTTCTTTGTTTTATGTTGTCACTGTTTAAAAGCAACTGCATTTGAAAACAACATACAAATAAACAAAGGAGTGATATAAAATGTGAGTAGCTATACTTAATTTTAACTAGTAGGGATAAATTGGTAAATGTCAGAGCTATTATTGTATGTGTGACCTATGATTTTATTTGTACTTAGGTAAAGAACGTAAGATCTTGCAGGCCTCTGAATTCACAGGCTTTTCCAGGGTTTTCAGGATGCTGGACCATCTAATACATATGGCTGGTGTGACAGTGACAGCTATTCTCAGATGCCTTGCCAGAAGGCATGCACTAGCCTTCTTCATGTGGGATGGCATTTTGCATAATATCTTCTTTTTTAGTAAGAATCTATCACAGTCTCCTGTACCTTCTGCTCCTTATCTAATTCTACTGTGCCTGTCCTGAGATGCAGAGCAGTAGAGCAAGCAATGGCCTAGATTTGGATGAGCCAAGACCTTAGGCAGCAGTAAAATTACTCTGACTGCCCATGTCTCATTCTCTCTGCTGTTAGTGGCTGACTCAGATTTTAGCCAGATTTCTAAGCTGACACTATACACAGAGCCAATGATTTCAGAGACATTTCAGTGGAGGCTCCCAAGATCTCATTCCTGAGTGGAAGTGCCAACATCATTATTAAGCATGGTACAGCTCATTCCTCTCTAGAGGCAGTATCTTACATTTCATCTTTGTTGAAACTCATATGCCATTTTTTTGCTCTCTTGGGTTTTGTAGTTTCTTTTGGTGTTCCTCATCATAATTCCCTGAAGAAGTTAACAGTCCACCTGACAGACGGTTCAATGGATCCAAGAAGAAGTGTCCCCAGTCAGTAAGATTTTTGGAAAAATTAGAAGGAAATATTAGATTTTTGGAAATATTAGAATCCTCCTTTTAATTTGTAAAGGCCTAATGTCTCCATTCATGGATGTTAGCCCACAAAAGTTTTGGACGTTACCTGTGGAGGTAGGCTGAATGCAGGCATTTGTACAATGTATGAACTGACATGGAAGGA
Source organism: Pardalotus punctatus (assembly GCA_013400915.1). NCBI lineage: Eukaryota > Metazoa > Chordata > Aves > Passeriformes > Pardalotidae > Pardalotus > Pardalotus punctatus. The sequence goes on from VZTX01005721.1 coordinate 65,402, forward strand.
GACAGAGCAGTGTATTGTGATTTACCCCCAGGGATAATGGGGCCTTATGACAGTTGTTCATGAGCAGTTCATGCTATTGAACACCTTGCATGGAAATTATTGTGTACATGTATATTATAAATTAATAGAAAACAGATGTTCTATCCCATCTGGGGTGGCAGAAGGCTGATGCCTGAACAGGGCTTACCTAAAAGAGAGGCTAGACAAAGTTAGCAGAATAAAAAGCAGATAAATTTATTAAAGGCCTTTAGGTGCATTCAGGGCAGACGAGGTCTACTCGAGAGGCTACACCCAAAATGGACTACTAGTCACGAGTTCTTCACATTTTGTACGTTCTGTCTATTAACATATCAGGCCTTAATCCTCCAAATACACCTTCAGGTGATGATGTCCATTACCCCAGGTTTGCTCCCCCCCAATCCACTGTTTACATATTTTGGGGCCCTGAGGCAGCGTGTCCTTGGATTCCCAGCTTAAAGGAATCATTTTGTCTAAAGATGCTGGGAACCGAGGTTTTAGCACTTTATAAGAAGCCCAGAGCTACACACAAAAACTAGATACACGAAGAATATAGAAGATAAAAATCCTAAGGCATCATTATCCTTGTATATAACATACTATCATATATTTATACATTTCCACAGGACAAATTAAACAGTACAAATGCAACTTACTTGTATCAACTTCAGTCACAAGGATAGGCTTTGAGAACTGGATCCTGAAACCCCAAGGGTAACTGCCAGTCCCTTTAGCGATCTTCACTGTTCTTTCTCGAACTGGAAATTGGAAGAAAGATACCCTTTTTCTCCACAAGTTCAGTTTAGCAAGCAGCAGTCTGTTTTTAAAATATTTTGTAGGCACTGAGTGTTACTGATTTTACAAATGGTTGGGATGGTTTCCTGATTGTCTAGTGCTGGTCCTCAGAGAGTGACACCCCTCACACTGTGACTGATCATATATCATTCATACTAGGGCACAGGCAGACAGCAGTTTAAACTAAGTGCCTGGACTCTGTAATGATGAGATGGAAAAGTATTCAGATATTCCACTCTACTGATGGTGTTCTGGGATTTTGCCATGCTTGAAGTTATGGAATTACATTGCCTCTATGCTTATCTCTTGAGCTTTAGTTATGACCTTTTATCAATTCCAATTTTTTCAGGTAATGACATTTTGCAAGACAATAGCCAAATAAGAACTACTTATTTATTTTTTTAATAATCTTTTAGATTCTTGGGTTGCTCCTTTTCCTGTCTTTAGCATAAGCGACCAGCATCTTCTCCAAATGATGATCCCCTGGAATTCTCAGACTGCCCAAAATAAATAAATTTTTATGAGATTTATTACCTGTTGCTCTAGCGAACTTACTTGCCACTGGTCTAGGTCTTTTGCTCAGACATCTAGGGCTGTTATCTGGAGAGACATCATCTCCTCTGAAAACCCAGGAAGCAGAATGAAAGTTTTCTGTATAAAAACCTCTGTCCTCATTTTCAGAATATAGTCCCAGATCTACTGATCGAGCATCCTCTGAAGTTACTGTAACGATGACAAAACAAGTAGAAGTTATGTCAGTAGGGAAAATGCATGAAGAAAAAGAAACTGTCTGTCAGCATGGAAGAAAGTGCCACACGCTTCTTAATAAACTGTTTGTAATATTTCTACTGGGTTCCTCAATTTTGTTGGTGTTAAAGGAGAAGCCTGCAAGGATTTATAAATATAAGATCACAGTACTGGAGGTTAATGCATGCTGGACTTGAACAAGAAGTGAAATCTTAATGGTCAAAACAGGAGCTGCACCTCTTTAAGACAAATCTGGCTTTAGCTAGTTCTTAAGCCATCTTATGTGGTCCATTTGATTAGGAAGTCAAAAAAATCTAGAAATTTAGCATGAGTTCTGTGCATATTAGAAGACAAAAGAGGAGATGAAGGTATGTTACATGACAGGAGCATTGATGACCATTTTTGCTGTTTGCTTAATCTTAGCTCTTCAAGACATGCAAAGTTTTGTTTAAAAGGAGGTGAGGAAATAGTTTGGTGGTGGTGTATTCTCCTTTTAACATAGAATTTCTGGCTAGTTTCTTCATAGACTGTTGTATATTTTTATGATGTGTTACCCTGAGGATTTTCAGATTCATATTTTATATTAACTTACATTCACAATGTCTTGCAATGAGTTCACATGGAGATGGAGGAGACCTCCAGTTCTCTGCTAAAGTTCAGGCTCACAAGGCAATAGAATGTCAGGCAGCTAGCTTGTGACAGGATAGAAACAGCAAGTTGAATGCAAAGAAAAAGGCTGTGTAATAGTATGACAACATCCCAAAGCAGACCAGGAACTGGAACTTCAAAGTGAAGCCTGGAAGGTGAAAGTCATATATAATATATCATCAGCCACTGTGCTAACAGAAACTGAATATAGAAATTTTCTGAGTGGAAAAAAACATCATGTACCTTTCAGTATGAAATTCCTGGTATAAGGCAGCTAGATTTAATGCAGCTGGAGGAATGATCTGTTTGCTTTGCTTATCCTGTTTGATGCAAAATGATTCCCAGTTTAAAAACAGAGAAGATAAAAATTAACCTTTATTTAAGGTTATATTTGTTTGGGAAGTCACTTCCTGAATATATCTAAGTGGTACTCCTTTGTCACTTAGAAAATACGCTCTATTGTGTCTATGTAGACAAATACTCCACTTCCACTGGCTTCTCCCTTATTATGCAGAAAGTATGAGATGATATGCTTAACTGCATAAGAAGCTACTAGCAAATAGAGAAATAAGTAAATGTTACTATGTTCATATGTTTAAAGTTCATTTAGCTTGCTACCGTGAATGCAAATATTAAAAAAACCTAGACTAGCACCAAACAACTCAGTACAGCACAGTATTTTGCCAGTTTAATGCTGAATTTTTATAATTGTAGTAGAAGTTAAAATGTGAAAAATAGGCAAAACTAGAGAAATACATACTGCGATACTGACAGTATGGAATTATGCCAAAACTTTTCATCTTGAGTTTTTGGAACAGATGTCAAACTGGGGTGTCACAAACAAGCAAACTTAAGTTCCTCCCAGATGCTGGAAGTAAGAATGTAAGGAGCTGCTGCTTCCATATGTCAATCAGAGTTGTCTCAAGTCGGCCAACATGAGGGAAAAGTCTAGCTACCAAACCAGAAGAGACAGAAGTCTCAGGTCTGTGGCATAGTATTCAAAATTATTAGATGTGAGAATTTTTGTCAGAATTGTCTACACAGTCACCTCTTCTGGAGACCTTGGGTTTATGCCATGTGCTACCCAAAGCTTTGTCTCAAGAAAACTAATTCTAGCTCTTGCAACTTGTTCTTTTTTGACTTGTTTGATTTCTTAAGTATATATATACACCTTCTTTATGAAGGCAACACATATCTGACTTAGTAAAATTTATGGTCCAGCTTTATATTCAAGAGACATTACTGTTGAAATCAACAAACAGTTTACCCTGATGTGTATAGCTTCTGGTAGGTTTTCTGAACTCAGGTGGTTTGACATGGCAATTTTCTAATCTTATTACTATGGCTTTGAATCTGTTTTAGGGGTAAACAATGAAAACTGCTACCAATAAAGAGCCTTTTTATTTCCATGTGAAATGTCAGCCATCCCTGCTGCTTTGTTAACAGGCATTAAAGCCTTAGGGCTTGGCTCAGTTACCTGAACATAGGCGGCCAGTACTATATTAGATGCCTTAATGTATCCTGCTTGCTGTTCAATTCCTGCTTCAAAAAGGCCTGGGTTCCCTGCTGGTCACATATCTCAGGTCCCTGTTGGTATCCCAACTGCCAACTGAAATCTATGTTTAGGCAGTGAATTGAGGCTCTGTTGATGTAGGACTTAACTCTTTGGTACAGGGACAGAACAGATTTACATTTTATCATTTACTAGACCTGCATTGAAGTCTCACAGTTGAGAGTCTTCTATAGGTTTGCATTTACCCTTCTTCAAAGAGGAGGTTATATATCTACAAATAAAACCTCCTGCACCAAAAAAAATCATTGTAGTATAAAATATTTCCACAGGGAAGTGCATATTTCTTAATCTCTACAAAGTATTTCTTATACTACTAAAATTGCAAAACAGGAGGCGAGGCAGCGTCAAGTAAGAAGTACCACATATGTTCCCCCCTAGGTTGTGCAGTCCTTGCTTGGTGGCTCCCTCTGCATGAAATGTAAATTCACTAAGCAGTTCATCTTAAAACTTCCTTCCCATGCAGTTTAAGCCGATGAATTTGCATGTGGCAAGGTGACAGATTTCTTAAAGAGACAGTTATGGGTCACTGTGAACAGCAATCTAGGCAACAAGCCTAGATAAAAGATGGAGCAGGTGGTTACCGTAGTGAGGAAAGATTCCCAGCTCATCATGGCTTTGACATAAGTAGGTATCAGGATTATGATTTTTGATATAACCTCAAACCTACTGCCATTTGATTGCCTGTTTGTGCCTAGAGTATGTCTTAACATTGTTTGAACATATTATTTGAACATGTTCTACCATGAACACGCATGGTAGAATCAACTTTTTTTTAGTCAGATTCTTCACTTAACTAAGGAGAGGAGATGCCTCATGCTAGTCATGATGACTAACACAGACACTCAGATAGTGAACTGGAGATCAATTTCCTTAGCTGAAAGCCCTCTCAGAATGTCAATCACATAAAAGGGAAAGATCACAAGTGTAAGACTAAAGTACTCACTTGATCCCTCAGTGATTGTGCTGTTTATGGAGCTTCCTCCAGTTGAACTGCATTTCTTGCTGTCTTTGAACTGTTTCCGTCTCCTGGCCCACTGGTCTATTGCATCTTCCTGGGAACTGTCACTCACTCTGGTGTCTTTCTTCAAAGGTAGCTTTCCGGTTTTATTCATTTCTGATTTAAAATCTAAGTTATAACCAGATGTTTTTTGAGAGGAACATGTGACACAACTTATATAAGCAATTTTACTGTTTAATATTTCCACATTCTAAATACAAGAATAATCTAGCCAACATATAAATGAAAATACCAAATAATACTTAAAATATTCAGAAAGTATATATTTTTGACTAACTGAGGCCTTTATGCAGAGAGAAGTACAAGAGTCTTTAGTTAAATACCTACATAGCCATTTGTCCATGACTATTTTAATGCAGAAATTTGTAAATTGCTCATGGATCCTATTTAATGTGGTCATATATTTTTGAAGTGGTCAGTAGGTAGATGTATAAATTCTATTTGAACATGAAGAATCTTGCAAGACATGTATTCTTCTGATTTAGATTTCTTTCTAGTTAAAACAGAATAAATTTACTTGTTGTATTGTTATTTCAGGTAAAACAACTGGAAAACAGACTTTGCGTTATATTCTGCTCTGCAAATGTGACTGTAGCCCCTGGCAGGGGCAGGCAGGGAGAAGGTCCAACCTCCACAGGCTCCCTGGAGGATTGTGTAGGTGGGCTCACGGCTGTCCAGCCTCTTTCTGGCTTCAGCCAGATCTCCACCACAGACACACGTAACTGAGCCAGGGCATTCCAGGGCTCTGTTCCAGACTATTGCTGAGAGTCAGGAAGTCTATCTCTTGCAGGGCTGTTGTAGTGCCCTTTTCATGAGTCCTTTCCTCTCTGATAATCCTGAAGTCCCCAGAACACCAAGGGACTTCTAGATTGCATCTCCCCCATTCTGTTTTCCAGAGTTGCATCTCTTCTTCTCTGTTTTGGATGTTCTCACTCTTTGCTGAAAAATGCCACATTTGCTTTCCAGTGTCACTGAATTACTAAGCTCAGGAAAGTCCCACATTGCCCAACGTCTTGGCAAAGTAGTCTGGTGTTCTCAAACTAAAAGTGGTTTTTAATTCATATTAATGAGTTATAAAACCTAAATTCTTTTACTACTTCCTGGATGTACACATTTATTCAATTAAGGTAGGACATCCACAGCATTGCTATGAATGAAGGAAAATCAAAATATGACCCTGGACCAAAAGAGGGCAAAAGTTACAGACCAGGTGAGATGATAGGTATGAAAAAGAACACAAGTAGATAATTCTTAGCAAGGGGCAAAAGGAAAGAGAGAATAAAATAATAGAAAAAGTAAAAATGAAATAACTATACCTCACTTCTGTGCTGTGTCTTTCACCACTTGAGAAGTCAAGGGTTTTGGCATGCAGTTTTCCTTTAATATCTTCATTCTATACCTTGTTCTATAGAGACTTCCATTTCATCAATTCTCTATTTTATACATTGATACTGAGATATTGGTATTGAGATATTGATATTGAGAAATTGATCCATATAACAATATCTATGTAGTATATCTAAATATCATATATAGACTTCAATTCTTTTAATTTTTCCATTACCAATGCCAAAAAAGACAGCCATGGAGGTCATACCAATCTTTTTTGCAGGCATGGTGAACTAAAAGATTTAAAAAAACCAAAAAACTTCTGATGCTTTTAAATAGGGTGGTGTAAAATATTTTTCTGTAGGAAAATGTGCATTTTTCAACAGTATAAACCTCCTAACCTCCAAATATGCTGGAAACATTGTCTTATGGAGAGGTAAATTTGAGATACATTTGCATATAACCTGATTAATAGTAAAAAAAAAAAAAAAATTAAAGTGTTTTGAGTAATATTTCAAAAACAGACACACTTGTGCATATATATTCATAAAATAAAAGGCTCACATTTTAGTGTGCAACGTCTCAGGATGGCTTAACATTTTAATAAATCAAAATACTAATTTTAAATGACCAGTTCTGGATATGGGTAGGTGGGTTATAGGCAGGAAGACAAGAAATTTTGTAAAATATTAACTATTAAAAATAAACCTATTTCATATGCAGTTTTCTCTAGTATATAAAGAGAAGAGAAAAGCAGGTTAAAGGATCTCTTATGGTCATTCCATGAAAATGCTCAGCCAGAATTAAGACTGACATGTACTTAGAATACAGTATTCATATTGATCATATGGATATGAAAACCAGATTTATGTGGTTTTAAACATTGACTAGAGCTCTGAGTTCATATCACATGGCAACTGCTTTTACTATTACTTCCTGCAATGGTATTTGCCTCTCTTGCTAGATGTATAGGATGGGTGTATGGTTTCATGTAGGAAAACTGCTTCTTGATTAAACCTGCATTAATTTATTATTAGTTTTTTAAGTTTAAGTTTCTTGGCTCTTGAAGATGGTTCCTAGGATCCTGAGCTGAAAAACTGCCTATTATAACCCCATGGCCAAACATATCATACAACAACAATATAATTGTAAACTTTTAATATACATTTATTTTCCATGGAAATAGATGCAACAAAAGCTCTTGTGCAAAAGGCATGTAAGCGTTATTAACTTGAAAAGTCTTGTAACACCTACCTTTCTGACTAATCTGTTTGACTGATGATGGGGAAATGTCTGCAGTCTCATAATAATCTTCTTTAATTTCAAACTCTGACTCAATTTCTTCAAACTTGGATTTGACTAACAGAGCTAGTTGATTTACTCCAGGCTCTCTCCTTAAACTATTATCAGTTGACTGTTTATTGCAAGAGTTCTCCAATCCTTCCTTAATGTTTGAACGTTCTGTGAAATTCTCTTTCTTTTCCCTGCATGCTGAAGAGGTAGATAATATGGAAGCCTGTGCTGAATTATTATGGCAATCAGATTCAACAAGGATATCCCCAGATATGTCCTGTAGCTCTGAAAAGCTTTCCAATTCTTTATCCATGTCATGCTCCTTCGGATCTAAAAGCAAAGATGACAGCAAGGATTTTTCTTGTATACTGCAGGTAACGTTAGGTTCTTTTCTTACTGCAGAGCCAAAACATTCAGTTTTCAATGTAGTGTCACCTTGGACAAGTCTTCCTTCTACTTCTCCAGATATCACTGCAGGGTCAGTCAGTACTGAACCTCTCCTTTTATTTGTTATCTCAGACTCTGCATAAGGTGGATGAACATTTAACTCTAAAGCTGAACATTGTTTTGGGATGCTTTCTGTAGATGCATAATTAGTACTTTCTTTGTCATTAATGAATTCACCCGAAGGGCTTCTAGAAAGTGGAGAGACTTGTACCAGGTGATCTTTGTTCTGCCATTCAGTATGCTTTGCTATAAGGTTGTACTCTGATTTGTCTTTATCTAAAGCTTCAGTAGACTCAGAGTCTTCTTCCCATGTGGCTAGGTTTCCCAGAGGCTCTTCCTGGCCATTTTCTTTTTTGTCATGTATGGTACCACTAGAATGAAGACTTTCCATTAATGTTTCTTCTGTTTCTTCACCTTGCCCCACACAGTCTGCATAGTCATTTGGTAAACAAGTGCCACCTAGACAGACATCTTCTTCAGGCTCAGATGGATAAAGGGTAATATTATGATCAAATGACATCAAAGCATATTGATAGGAAGACTTAAGACTTCTCAAATTTCTCAGTGAGCAGGTTAAGTCAGAACAATCGCAAAGCTCTGTCAGAGAGGAGGTCAAGTCAGGACACAGTTCCTTATATTTGGCAGGAATATGTTTGCTCCTGTTACAGACATCTCCTTCTTTGGTCTCCTTAAGCAATACTTTTAAGGATGGCAGCGAATAAAAGCCAGAATCCCTTCTAGGGTGAACTGGTGATGGTACATCCAGAGTAGTATCTGGGAAAGACTTTCTTCTTGCTGTTTTTGGCCCTGTGTCTCTGTGTTTGTCACAGTTATTTCTTTCTTGACCTAATACATTGCTCTTACTAGCACATTCCTTCTCATTGTTTGGGTTATGCAAGGTATAAATAGCTACAAGACAATTAGTATTATTTGTTTTTGACAAAAGTATTTTATCCTTTGAAAAATCTTCCTTTTCATTGGTATGGTCTTCATACTCCTCTGTGTTAAGTTTACAGAAATAATTTTCTTGCCCCCAACCACTGAAGCCTGTAGTGAGGCTGTCAGATTCCTTTTTGTTATTAACAGGGCAAAAAGATACACCTTCTGCAATTGTATCCAGGTGCATTTGGTCAGAGTCAGCAAATTCTTTAGGTGGAGGGAGAAGTGTATATCCATCTGGGAATGTATAATCTGCTTTTTCATGAAAGCTAAAAGATGACTCACAATCTGTGTTACACAGTGCCTCTGTTGCAGAATAATCTGTTTCACTCCAATATGTATCTTCATGTTCCCTGTTGCATGCTTCACTCTGTGCTTGCTCACCAGCTTTGATGTTAACCTTGAGATTTTTCTTTCTGCTGGTATATTCCACTTGAATTTCTTTTCTTTCCATGTTCATTTCCAGGGAGGCACTTTCATTGATGGCAGTTTGAATTTTATGTTTAGAGGATCCCTTATATTTCCCCTTGTGCTCTGCTGAGTGGTCAGTCGAAGGGCACTGGTACTTTGAACATTTTGAACTGTGACTTTTCTGGTATGGTCTTTCATGACAATGTTTCTTGTTTTTTGAACTTTTCCTTTTTTCATCCACAGCTTTTGTTCCAGAATCAAATAAAGAAACATTCTTAATTTCTACTTTCACCTTAAAAGACCCACATTTTACTTCTGTAGAAATTTTTCCAGTGGCCAAGCAAATGGACTCTGAAGAGTCCGGCCTGCCCCACAGTGTAATTTTTCCATTGGATGAGCCTGCTGACTCACCAAAAGTTACTGTAGCTAGGATTTCATCTTGATGAGGGGAGAACATTTTGGGAGGGCAATTCTTTTTCTTCTTCCCTTCTTTTTCACTGTCTGATACATTATCAAGGTCTCTATCTTCAGAAGCATCTGAACTACTCTGATTCTTGTTTTCATGATCTTTTCCATCTTCTTCAGCACCCTTTACATCCAGAGGCTCTCTGAAGTGAGACAGATCCTCATGTGCTTTATTTTCAAGGCTTCCTATACTTTGCTGGCATTTACAAATGTGTGACAACTGTTCATCTAATTTAGGTAAACAAAGAGAAAAAACAAATTTCCATATGATTTGGTAAATGAGTGATTAGCTTTGAGACAATGTTCATAGAAAATGTCTATGTTATTTTTACGATGTAGTGTATTTTCCATGACATTCTTTTTAAATTTCAATATTAACTTCATTTGTCATAGTTGTCTGATAAGTAATGCGAAATCAGATAAACAGGGTGGGCCACATCAATTCACTCTGATTAGAGAAAATCAATATATTAGCACTTTTTAAAAATAAAGTTTTACTTCGTTAGGTGACAAGGTATTCCATTTGCTTATAGTAAGAGCTACATTTTAAATGCCTTTACTCCTTGTAGTATTTACTTTGTTCCTTGGACACACTGGACCAATCAATATCCCACTGCCTGCTTGCAGTTTGGGGTAAATTCTACAGAACTTGGCTTTTATAATAATTTTACAGATGAGCAAGAAAAGGGATTGACTAATATTATCAAAATCACACAGATCAGTGGCACATTGTCAGGAGATTTCAGCCACAGCTACATGTTCAAAGTAGAAGGAAATAATGTTTTCTGGCTGTACTAGACAAGATTTCATGGCATTCACATAATGACATAAAATTCTGTCTTGCTTGGGCATTTTTTAGAATAGGTCATATGCATTAGAGGATAATAGTTTAATAGTGACATCTACCTAAACAGGATTAGAACAAGCTATTAAACAAAGACAACACTGAGATTTACACCAAAAATGATGAAATTTTGCAGCAGCTGAACAACAATATGTTTGGAAAGACTTTGCCAGAAATAGCTAGGATAGCAACTTAACTAAAACAAACACCTAGCCTCACAAAGATATTACCTGTATGTACCTGCATTTAAGTGTAAATATTTCCAATTTGACAAACAGCTTTGGGAACAAAGGTGAATTTCTGCCTTGATGAGTGAATGAAGAATAGCCACATATGTGTCTGATGACTTTATATTAAATATTTCTGTAAACTTACATTCTCTGGAATCAGAGCTCTTTCTGCTCTTGCAGCTTTTTCTTCTTTTCCTACTCATTTCTAAGAACCCAGGGCATCTGTGTTCTACTTTTCTGTGTGGGAGGAAAAACATTGGATAATGAGAAAGCTTCTTTGGAATAATTTTGCTCTCTAACTCTTTCAGGTTTTCTAACTTTTTATAATTAAAAACAGAAAAGTTCTAAAGCAGGTACTAATGCATTTATTTCTTCTTCTGGTTATTTAGGCACAAACTTTGAAGATTTTCAAATAATAGCTTAAAAACAAGATCTCACGGTCACAGCTATAGCATCTGAACCAATATTTTTTTAAGTCTGTGGAAGATTTGAATGTGGGTGACTTTTCATAGTCTATGATTTTATCTGATTCTGGTTTTTAGAGATTAATACTTTGTTTTAAGCATTCATTTAAAATTCAATCTTATTTATATATGTAATGAAATACTTAATTGTTTTCTTCTCTTGAGAAGGGATTCTTTGAAGTGAGAAGTATTTGAACAACTAATGCATCATAGGCATGGTCTTGAAAATCAATAGAGTTATGTTGGGAAAAATCAACTAATTACAAGTGTTATTAGCCATAATCATCTTTAGATGTTTATTTATCAGAACATGAAAAACATCATTGTAGAAGGAGAAGGAATGAATTCTCAAGGCCACAAACTTACCTGGTATAATGAGGATGTAGGAATCTTGTTTTAAGTATTAGGATAAACCATTTTAAATGATTCTGTTGACATTGTAAGACTCATGTTACATGTCACTCTATGGAGTGATACATAGCTAACCAAACAACTGGAAGAAATTCCTTCAAGACATAGTCATTGTTGCTTCTGAAAAATTTTGTGTGAGGCCCAAATGACTGAACATGCCAATATACTTTCATTAGCTGGCTGCAAAATGCAAGCATTCTTCTCTGTCTTTTTGGAAGACACTCCAGGGAAACTGCCAAAGTCTTGTACTTATTTCACAGCAGGCACTTTGGAATGTTTACATTGTCAGTTTTCAGTATGAAGCTATACCTCTACTTTTTCCAGGAGTCTTTAGGCAAAGCTTGGCAGACAGTCAAACCTGCCAACTGAGCTCTGTTCTAAGTGGGAAAAATGAGCTTAAAATCAAATACAAGGCTTTAAAGGACACAGAGGCAAGAACTGGGACTGATACTTATTTGTAGTGTAGGGTAAGAGGGAGTACCCATCAATTCCAGATAAAAATCAATATTCTCTCAATGAGTTACATATGCAAGTATGCCACAAATATCAACCTCATATTTGAGGTGTGGTGTGTAAGATCTGCAGATTGATGCATGTACTTATGACTTTAGGAAGAGCAGTGTAACAGAGAACAGTAATGTGACTGTTACAGTTGACATTTCAGTTACATTTCATTAAGTTGCAACTGATAAAACGTTTTTTACTTCCACGAATTCCCTCAATTCAGCTTAAAGAAGATGCTCCACACTCAGTTCCTTCACCTTCCCTTTATCCTTCCCCTTACCTTCTTGACCTTCATGGCTGTATTTCCAAAATACTTGCACTTGTTATACTACTTTTTATTGTTCCCCAGGAATTCCATTTTCATGGGGTTTTCCCCCTATTCTATAGTCAGCAATTAAATGGTTAATCTCAATACAGGAAATGTGATTTCTAATTGCCACTGTTATAATGCTGTTATAAACTATCTGCAGATCAAAACCAGCTGCCTGTTCTACTTTAGTTTCTTCTTACATTTGATGGTTACTTTTACAGTTGTATGCACCCCAGATTTAACAAATTCTGAATTTTACTGAATGCTGAATGCAACATCAGTCCAGAGATACATTTAACACACAAAGTGTTTAAGGTCTTATTTTTAGGGAAGAATAATAGGCATATCTGTACTCAGCAGTGGATCTGATTTATGGCTTTGGGGATAAGGTTTGCATGGTTTAAGATAGATTGAAGAATAAAAAAGTACCTAAAATACCAAATATAATCACTGCAAGAAAGATGCTTGAATATTAAGGAGATAGAAAGCGTGACAGACATAAAGAGCAGTTAAAAAGAAAATAATATTAATTTCAGTTTTTCCTCAGAGCTGAAATGTCTGTTTTGCCAGGTTTTGTGAAGGTAAAATATCATTTGACTTTGCTGAAGAAATTCTATGTCTGAGATGATCAGTACTTCAACTCAAATTCATGTGTACTTGGTGTCATGGGACATTCTGAAAGTACTGAAGGTAGACAGTGTTTGCTCTCTGCATGACAGGATTTTGGGAAATTATCTAATACCTTCTAAAATTTAAAAGTCTGAGCAAGCAGCTGTGAAACCATGAATAGAAATAGCCACTGGTCAGAGTTGTTTATGGAGGTAGGATTACAGATATTGCTTTATTGTCAAAGATGAGATGATACATGTTAACAGGATGATTAGGCTATATCTTTTAAAAGTAATTTCTGTAATTGGTAGTAAGTAGGTAAAAATGATAATGATTATTTGCACTGTTCACTTGCAATTAATTTTACCAGCACTAATGTTTTATGAGTAAATCAATCAGCTTTTGGATATTAATCATTATATTTACATATTATTGATTTTTATTGTACCTGCATTTAATTGTTGATACCTTAAATTTAAAAAAAAAACATTGGAAAGAACTCTATGATGTAAATAATTTTGCTGTCCATACATTTCCATATGTTAATTTATCCTTTCTTCTCAAAGATCTACCACATCAGAAGAGGAACCAGTTCTTTACTTTGCAATTTATTTTATCCATGCATTGTCTTTCTCTGTTCTTGTTTCATTCATCCTGGGTCTGAGATATGCTAACAGAACTAGGAATCTCATCACATTCAATCCTACTCACATGAGTAGATGTAGTGACTTGAGCAAGGATTAGTTGTATGCATCAGGACTGCAGGGTAAGACCTTGCCTTAGGGACTATTTTGTCCACTGCCAAATGCTAGATTAGTTTAGCTGGGAATAGAGGCATTCAGCAGTTGCCTGGACGGAAGCCAATGTTCATTGACATAGTTCTCTATGTGATAGGTTATTCTTACTACAACGAGAAGTGCTTGGGTTAGCTCAGAATAACAACATCTTATTTTGAGTAAAAGATCACTCTAGAAATAAGTTTGTATTTACATTTTTATCACACTATAAATATAGGCAAAGCTCTGTCTAGAATGTGTTCATTTTCATTGTGGATAACATCTGTAATGCTGTTTCTTTCAGGTCAATGCAGGTGATGACAAACTGTGATAATAAAGGCAAAAAAAAAAACTTTTCAAATGAATGCCTTAGAGTTTATCTTGTTTTGCAGGAAAAGTTGCCTTAAAAACACTGCTTGGAAGTAAATTTGAAAATACAGCAGTTATTTTACTTTATGTTTATATACTTATATAGCGGAGATTTTAAGTGACAATATGTGTATTCTTAAGTTTTCTAAATGAGCATGTTCAGTGAACCTATAAAGATGAGACCGTCAGAAAAGACAAAGCAAAAAAAGAAAGGAAAATATGGAGAACATATTTGCTAATGCTGAATTGGAACGGTGTGATGACACAATATATTTGCAAAATATTTAAAGTTCTTTCAGGATAATATAAATGATCCTTTTAGATTGTAAGTCTCTTCTTTATAATTTGGTATCATGTGATGTAGAAGGTGCTGCTAAAATACACCTCTACTGAATCCTATAGTGCTCACAGACTCAAGAACAATGATGTCACAGCATAACAAAACATGCTTCTCTGAAACAAAGAGTATTATACTTCTCTTTCTTGCTTTGTTTCAACAACATTAAACCCTTCTGATCTGTTTCCTCCCCTTGGATACAGAATCCTACTTTTTGTCCCCCTTGCCCTATTTTTGTTCCCATTTATTTCCATTGTATCTCTTGGTATTTCACAATAGTCTTCTATTTCGTACTAATCATTGCTTTGTTATTCAAGTTACCAACTATGCGTGGCCTAGTCTCTCACTGATTAGTTCCTCTCCTCTGATTCCTAATGTTTGAATTTTTCTTGTGAATTTTACAATCATAGAATAGCTTGGGCTGGAAGGGACCTTAAAAATCATCTCATTCCAACTCTTCTGCCATGGGCAGGGACACCTTCCACTAGACAAGGTGGTTCCAAGCCCCATCCAGCTTGGTCTTGAACTCCCATGGATGGGGCATCCCCAACATCTCATGGGTGACCTGTTTCAGTGCCTAAGAGGGAAGTAACTGACACAAGTTAAAACCATGGAACCTAAATAGAATTTTCCAATTTATCTGAGATTCTCAAACATCTCTAGGCAAATTGTAAAGTTTACTAGTTGATTTCTTCTGTTTATTCACCGTACTGACTGTGTTTTGTGGCATATTCCCTACTTTTAGCTTTCATACATTGAGGTAGATGCTCTACAGATGATTTACAATGTCATTAGAATAAGGTGTGTAGGAGGGCATTCTAGTTCCAGAGTAGGCAAAAAGAGATCATCATTGATTTACCTTTTATTTATCTCATTGAAGTATATCTTTTTGAAGTACCTTCTGGTTTTGCCTTTTTCTCTTCATCAAGCTTCCACTATTATTGTATTTGAATAATTTCTGAACATCCATCTCTGCAGTACTGTAGCCAAATAACACTTTTCATGTCAAACATATACATGATGTGTCATCAAAAATGCCTGTCTTAGTAATGTATCTCACTCAGCTGGAATGGATCTTATCTTCATTGCCTGTAGTTTCTTCTATGTATTTTCCTGAAAAGACTGGTCTTTAAAAAGGTGTCTGCAAAATGTCTAGAAAAAAGGAAGCAGGCAGCTATTACAGGGACTGCAACAGTACCATAGAGCACTTTGCAAAATTAATAAAAATGTGAATTGTATGTTTGCAAAGAATCAGCCTCCAGTCAAAAGGAACTCAGTAGACACGTGGCAGTATCCACTCAGCTCTGAGAATATAGCATCCAAATGAAACACAGAAAAACATGGGTCAGTGAAATCAGTCTGCAACAGGTGCTGTACTAGGACCTACTGATCAACCATTTTATTTCACAAAATGTGCTGTGGTACTTTCAATGAGCACACCAATTAGGATCTTCATTTTTCAGATCACAAAAAGATTGCAAGCACCAGTCAATATTTCTTCAGTTCTGAGTCAGAAGGAAGGTTACTGTCTAAGCAACTAAGAATATCATATACCATAAATCAGCATATTTAGGGAACCTAAACCCCATGTAATTAGATTTTGCATTATTTTTGACTTTTCTATAAACAGAAAAGGATGCAACATGAAGCTTTGAAGAGATTTTGACCAATCTTTTGAAAAGAAATAATAGGTATACTATTCTCTCCATTATATTATAGCTGTCTCCCTGCAGGCAGGGTACTCTTCACTTTAGATTTAGAAAATGCTAATACAGTAGCAGTCACTCAAATGTTTTCAAGATTATTTTAACTGAGTACTGAGAATCCAAGTGCCAGTAAAGGTGCCATAAAATATAGATCAGCAATCATGGGCTGTATATATAGGCATTTCTGCCATTTTAGGGAGAAGTGAAGTCATAGGTTTCAGCTCTTAAATTCTGCAAAATCATATGTAAAACTAATTTCCTGTAAAGCTTCTGCCTACTAAATAAGTAATCTTGCTTTCTGGTTAACTATTTTGAGCTTTTGCAACAAAAGAAGAAAGAATTTGTTAATAAGGATAAGCATTTATTTCAGATGTTGGAGATATTTAATTTCTGCACTGTTTTTCATTTTTACCTTAATTTAAAAATGTGTACTGCCTTACACTACAACAGAGCAGTAGGTGGCCTCTGTGCTGTAAATGGTCCATACAGGATTCCATCATGGTTTTAACACAAGTACTAAATAACAGCTATTTCAACTTTATTGCAATAGATGTTCACGTATTTATTATCATATAAGTAAAACCATACTTATAAACAGAGAACAGAGTTTATTGTGCATTATATCTCTTTTCTACTGCTTTTCTTTCTTCATCAAAAGCTCTGAAAATATTTTTTAAGAATCACATAAACTTCCATTTCTGTTTACACTGTTGGACCTCTGCTGTTCTTGTTTTAGAGCTGAAAGGAAAACCTCCTAAACTGAATAGTAGTTGGATTAGCCTGTTCATGTCAGGGAGTTTGTAATGCTGATATTTAGAGTGTTATCTGTGGAATTCATGCTCTGTCAGTACCAAAAACAAGAGCAGGTAAGTGAAATACCCTCCAGATGTGATGCAGCAATTGATGATTAAATTAGCAGAAATTTCACTATAGCACACAACCACTTCCAATAATGAAACATAATTTCTATAGTCAAAGATGTTATTTCAATGAAATACTATAATTCTTTCTCAGTCTCTGAATTACTTCACTTTTTTTGAGCTCCAGAATTGTTCATCCATCTTAACAGAAATTCTGTAAATTCAAAGTGTTTGATTATACTTGAAACTCAACCCACTAAAAAACCCTGGCTAAGTAGTTGTACACGGTAACAATTTTCTTTGAAAATGAGGTAGTTTTTTATTTTCAAAATGTCTGGGACTATACAAGATGTATTACAATTATGTAAGAAAAATCTTCCATTGTTCCTAGAATGCAGTAAGAGCAAAACCTGCCACCCTATCCTAACTTCTAGGTTTTGATTTCTGGTGTTTTAAATTGGGAAACTCACCTCATAAGACACTATATTTTTGGACCATGCAGTTTGCAGGGTCACTTTCTCCAGATGATCAATTTACACAAAATAAATAAGGAGTAATTTGGATTTAGAATGACAAAAGAATTTGAGATGTTTATTTCATACACTCTCTTTTAATTGTAGCAGAGGTCTTGAGAAAACACCTACAGTTCTCAGCTGAATGTTAGAATGCTTCTCTCCTTAAAAAGAAATAAGGACATACTTTACCAAAGGTAGCTTAGTTTCCAGGATGATGAAATTGTAGGAGAAAAAAAATTACTATCCAGCCTTAATTAAGTGCTGCAAACTGAATTTGTAAGCTTCTCTCCTCAACAACATAATATTCCTTCTTGACTCTTAATGCTGTAGTCTCATCACAGCATTCCTCATACTTCACAGTGAAATACTGGCTGCAGAAATACAACACTTCTAATAAGCACAAGTTAATTCAGGTAGGCTTGAATTTCCAAAATTATGTACCACCAAGTATAAGGCACTTATATGCTAAAATAAGATAACCAATACGGCCTTAGGAATCAAATATCCATCTTAAAAGCCTCTACCACTCAGGAAAACTGTCATATTTTCTCACTGTGAAAAAAATCTGCCGAATTCCTATATTTTATAAAAGCTGTGATAAGTTGTAACTATTAATACCTACAGAATAGTACCTAAGAGTCTAATTTACAAAAAAAAATGCTTATACTTACTGTTGGTACGAGCCAATATTAATTTTCCTCAGAGGCTTGCTGTTATGGACTATCTGTGAATAGTTTGCTTTTCTAAGCTCATGAAGGATGGGTTAGCTGTCTTGCTAAGGCTTAATAGGATAAACAAGTTCAAATTTTTTTCCCCCTGTAGACTTACCCCCTTTTATACCACCAAACCCAGTCAGCAATGATATGCAGTATATACATATCCTCCAAATCACTGAAGCAACACAGGACTTAAAGGACTACCAGTTATTTAACTCTTTACAGCTAAAGCAGATAATAAAAATAACAACTAAACTTACCGAGCAGTTACAAAGTGTCAGCTTTGTATGAAAAGCCTTAATTAGTCAGATTACCTAATTAAAATTAAAGATGAAAGAGGGAGCAATGTTCACAGTCTTGCTCCACTTCTTTTTCTATTTCTGTCTGCTAAGCTCAGAATCTGATTAGTATATTTAATTCCATGAAGCATCATGACTGGTTTACCTTTAATCAGCCTGTTGACATCCACCCCTTTTTCCCTCACGTTGCAGACTTCAAGGTAATCATTTACCCACTTGCCAGTGCTCCTACACAAAACATAATGATCATATTAGAGAATGAACAACGGAATGATTTTATTTTTCACATTTGCACATTTCCACCATGAAAAATGAGTTAAAACAACTATGTTTAGAGGGACAAATGAAAAGTTTGTAAAAATATCACCCCCAGTATTATATTTACATAAAATGTCATTACATTGCATGAGATTACAGCTCCATTAGAATTATCAATTTTGGTTTGTGTTCAAAGACCTAATTATCTTTCTCAACTTTATTAAGATACTATTTCTGCTATTTCTAAGTTATTATAAAAATAGATAAAATACATAATATTTTCAAATTATATGCTGAACAGAAGGTAGTTCTCCTTAGTACACAGGCAAATTGGGACAAAAGGTGTCTCCAGAATTTTCTGCCTTGTACAGCTAATATCATGACTACTCTTTTTGCTCTGGTACCCTTGTAGAAGCAAGGGAGAAAAGAGAGAGATCATTATTACACAGTGCAGAAAAAAACACAAGTGTTTTAAGTAATACTATTCTCTTAATATACTGCATTAAATATGTGACAAAAAACAGAGTGCTTGCAAAGCTGCTGCTTGTCTTTTGGATAAGTCAAACTACTGAGATCTTCTCGAGATGTTACCCTGAGCCTGCTCCAGTCAGAACCACTACACTGTTCAACTACTGCTAAATTTGATTTGGCACTTTTTAAAGTTGCTGTCGTTGCCAGATAACCACAGCATTTGCCTCTTCAATTTGACATTTCATACCTAAACTACAAACAGTAACTGTTCTTCATAAAATGTACAGGTATTTTCAAATTTAAACTCAAGCCTTGACCGATGAACATGGCAAATTAGGCAATAAAAAGCCAGGAAAATTTTTCCTTTAAATATATTAAATTTATCAAAGTAGTTTTCTTAAACAAGAGAGATTTTTCTTCTTCCCTGCAAATGGTTCATCTGTTGCTGAGGGAAAAAGGAAAGCTTCAAGAGCCTTTACAAAAGCCTGGCTTAGATTTTGAAAACATATAAAGATAGAAAATTGTTGACACACTGGAAGCTATTAGACTTGAAAGATAATTAAAATATTACTCTCAAAATCAGAGATTAAGTGTTGTTTCCTTTGTAATAGAACTCTTTTTCTGTTTTTCTTCACGCAGGAAAGTGAAAAATTTCAATTTACTTATTAGCATTTTAATTGCAAATATTTCCTCTTATACAGATTCTCAAATAAAAAATTTGGCAGATTATTCATATCAGTATTGGTTATGGACACTGAGTTTGCAGTGTCACTGTTACGAGCCCATCTCTATAGCAACTCACAATAATTTTCTACAGAAAAAACTAGTATTCCAATGGGTCTTAGACATATACATTTAGTTACTTCAAAGCAATAAACCATTTATTTTTATGCTACCTATATTTGCTTTATGCTTTATCCTCCCTCTTCCAGTTGCTCATTATTCCTTTTTTTGCTCATCTTTCCCAATGTGTAATCACTACAGTAGTTGAAACTTCCTTTCATTGCTTAGCTTTCACCATTGTCTGCATACTTTCCAATGTTCTTCTTTACTTCCATGAGCAACCTGCAACCAGGCTTCCTTCTGTCCCAAAATTTTTTAAAAGAGGCTAATGACACTGATGAGATGCAGTCCCGCTGGTGCGGTCCACAACTCCCCTTCTCTGTAAAAGCAATTTTTAAAGGAAGCAGTGCACTGCTTCCTTCTCCTTTCCTGACAACTCAAGAGATAATCTGATTGTCTTTATTTGTAGATATGGGTGAAACAAGGGAGAGAATAAAGCAACGTAGTATGTCAAACACTCCAAGTCTGTCAGGAATGCTTCTTGCTTTAAAGTTTCTTAGGCACTGCCTTACCAAAAAAACCAGCAGAACTGCTTTAGCAGTTTGTAGTGTGACATGGATGGGGAAAAAAAAGAACAATTAGGATCTGTAGAACAGTTTTAATGATTCCAGTTTGCTAAGAATTCTGGAAAAAATATTACATCACTCACTGTTAAAAAAAAATTCAATTATTCCAAAAAACCAAATCACCATGTAATAGTAAGTTTATATTTATCATTATAATTGCATTTTCCACAGGTCATTTGCGTTTCTTTTGGTATCACTGCAATGACTGCAGAATGACAGACTACAAACCATTACACAATAAAATTAATAATAAAACAGCATACTTTTATTTTTAAAATACTAACATCTTAAATAACTTGATAAATTAAGGCACAGATCTGAACTCTAGCATTAAATACACATAAGTAGATATTTTAATTAATGGATAGCTCTCCCAGTCTTACAGCTGCAGTTAATATACTTTTCAACTGTAAGATTCTTAATAGCAGTAACAATCTTAGCATCTCTATTTCCATAAGAACTTTTGGATGTTTTGAGATGGTATGTCTTCTTCTTCCTCTTCCATTACTCCGTAATTTCATTTCTAATTATCAGAGAATGAAGTAACTCATTGCCTAGTGTCAATAAGTATATAATTATCTTATAAAGACACTAATACTTAAGCTTTTGGGGATGGTTCTTCCAACACCTTTTTCATAAAATATTGTGTTTACATCTTTAAATTCAGGCTGATATACAATCAGGTAAGTACAGGCCAAGTATGAATGGATGAATAAATGCTCTGCTTTAAGCATTAATGTAAATTAGGTTATTAATGTAAAATATACAAAGTACCACATATTCACCAGTTACATATGCTATTAACTTAAAAATAACCATAGTTGGTAAGACTTCCAGTAGATTTTTGTGACAGGTGGAATTTAAAGAATGGAGATAGGCAAAAATGAGAAAGAAATAACTAAGGCCAAATAGAAGGACATAAGTAGAGAATTCAAACAGCAGACAAGGTCAGACAACCCTCTTTGTAATGCTGTGACTCCTTCCAGTGGGGGAAAGACTAAATCAAGCATTAAAAGTGTAAGAGCAAAAGACTTAATAACTTGATCCTAGAACAAAAACCCCAGCCTGCACACAACAAGGTATCAATTCTACTTATTGCTTGCTTGCTTGGGATAATTACTGGGCTTTGTCCAAATCTAATTTAGGCCTGGAAACACCTACAAAGATTTGCATAGTTTAGTTCTGGAACCAAAATAAAGGCTCAGAAAATCACATGGTTGCACATTCACTACATACACAGTTCTAATTTATTCCTAATTTAGCATTCAATAGAAGAAGTAACTTAAAGAAATCAATTATTTGAATTAAAAGTTTAGCATTAATTCCAATCCAATGCTTTATCAACTGGTGTGCAATTGCTCGACCTGGTGGTACAAAGAAAGAACTCTGGTTTCCTTTAATGAGAACTTCCATGACCTGCAACAAAAAAAATGTTTTTTTATCTTTATAAGATAATATTATAAACCATATAGAATCTAACATTGTATTAATGCAGAAATTATCTTCCTATAATGATCCATCCATCTACCACTACTATAGCTATTAAAAAGACACTAACAGACCTCCAAGATGCAGAAAAAGTCACACATTCTGTGAATGATGACATTTTTGAGCTTAATGTGCCCCAAAGGATACCTTCTTCCTAACAGAACTGTAGAGACTGATTGCTAGTATACTGTTTAAGATTTTTGTGATGCTTTTTAAGGCAAGGACCACCAGATGGTGCTCTAGACCATGACCAAAACAATTATTTTCACATGTAGTGCCAAAAGAAATGTATTTTCTTGGTTTTCCGAAGCAGCAGCAGGCAACATGGAAATACACTTTTAGTACATTTCTGAAGTATATTTATTTCCAGCTCTACTCCAACCCACATGTGAGTAGCTGTATTCAGAACTGATACTCATTTAAAATAATGCTCCCAGTGTTAACAGAAACACAGTGAGATTATGCATGACTAACTTTGCCTTCAAGTTGACTTACAGTCAAAACACTTGGAACTGCTAGGCAGAAGCCCAGTGTTATTAAAAGCGCAGCTCCTAAGATGCCTGTGGAAAAACCTGTGAAGACTTAAGTTGTGCAAGCAATTTTTCCTTCTACTCATGAACTGAAATACTTCTTTCTGTGAAGGTCTTTTCTGTCTCTCTTATTTGACTACATTTTAATTACTGAGGGAAGCTAAGTGTAGGATTTCCTATTAATGCACAGTAAGCTGCATTTAATACCAGAGTACTAAAATAGTACTGCATGAAAAAAGATGTTCAAACTACTGAATTCCCAGGATCCTTACCTTAATTTCTCCCCTCCCAGCAAATCTGGTAGCATGCTTGTCTGGAGAAATTGTGATGATAAATGCTATTAAATACTACTTCTGTAAGAAAAGCACAGGCTTCCTAAGGAAGTGGGTTAAAACAACCTGGCTATCTCCCAAAAGGGAAAGGTGAGGAGTAAACTATCAAAAATGTCATAAAATGAGCTTGCAAGTGACCATGAGTATCAGTCTTTCTCTGGTTGTGTCTGATCTACAATATAATGCAACCATGTATGATAAAAAGAAGAGTATACATGTAGAGTATAGATGTAGAGCACATGAAGAGTATAAAAAGAAGAGTATACAACTCATTTGAGCTGCTGAAAAAAGCAAGTATCTGTTGTATGCCAGAACCTATACAGTCACAGACAAATCAATAGAAG
This sequence comes from Pardalotus punctatus, assembly GCA_013400915.1. Classification (NCBI taxonomy): domain Eukaryota; kingdom Metazoa; phylum Chordata; class Aves; order Passeriformes; family Pardalotidae; genus Pardalotus; species Pardalotus punctatus. The sequence continues at coordinate 88,867 of VZTX01005721.1, forward strand.
AGGAAAATGAAATTGAACTTTACCTGTTCTCCAGTGAACCAGCAGGCATCCTCTATTTCATTCTCGTCAACTTTAATTTCTGTGGACACTGCAACAGCTAAGCAGCCAATCATTAGGGAGGAGGGCATTGGCCATGGCTGACAATGGACGTACTGAACATGGCCAACTTTGACTCCAGCCTCCTCCTCTACTCCTCTTCGAACAGCATCTTCTATGGTTTCACCTAATCAAAAAGGGCAAAGAACAAGCAGCTGATGAAAATACTCCACGCAATGATCACATCCTGTGCTTTGAACTGACTCAAAAGACTTTAAACTGCCCAAGGCAATTATCTATAAAGATCTAGTTCACAGATCAGGGCACGGTCCTCAGCACAAGACATAGAAATCTAACAAGGTAAAACCAGCCACCAAAGCAAAATGGAACTTTAAAAATAAAGTGTAATAATTTCTCCATCATAGTATTTATTTCCTGAATTGATAATTCATCATACACACAAATTATTATTGCTACTACAAAAATGTCAAAAATTAGGTAGAAAATACATCATTCCTATAATTATTAGCAAAATGTTGATCTGTTAACTTGCAACTAGCATTGTGTTAATTTCTGGATTTTCAATATGATTGCAACAGCACATACTACAACTTGAAAAATCAATATTTAAAATGACAATAGTAAGAAAATAGAAACTTAGAATACTTGCTCACATTTCTGCATTGTATTATTCCTGCTGCCTGACTCATTCTTCATTGTCTTAACACATGCAGACAGTATCGCAAATTGAAACTGCAATGGAAAGCTTTATTTCCAGATCCACAGGAAACAGTGGATATGTGTGTGTGGAGTGCTGATGGTCACAGGCCTACATATGCACACATGTACAGTTCTGTAACCACTGATTACAAGTTCATTAAAGCACACAGTCCATCCATCAGAGACAGAGGATTTAGTTTAGCTACAGTCACTTGAATTCAGTATCAGAAAATAATCAGGCCAGCAGAAGGAAAGAAGTGAAGAAATAAACATCTTGACTTTTTCAGATGATACCTGAATAAAGTTGTTCATGCTGTCACTGTATGTAAACCTGCACACACTTACTGAATATATTTATACACTGTAATTTCACTAGTGTTTAGATATATTCCCAATACAAGAATATTTTACAAGTTGCTCTGCAGGTACTTATATATTTTTCAACTATTACTGCTTGACACAGCTATCGAAATATCTCTTTACTTTTCTTTTAGAGTTATGTAATTTCTACTTATCTTCCATATAATCAATCAGGTCCTAAACACATAAGCAAATGCATTAACTTTAACATAAAGTTAAGTTACACTTTAACACTTCCTATGCTAAAATCTTTTGCTAAGTATCCTCAGCCAAACTGATCTGTTTTAAAATGTTGGGGTTTTTTGTCATTTCAGTGTTTGATTTAAGACTGCAGGAAAAGAAAACGATTTAAAATTTTTATTTTATTATCAAGTTGCTTTCTGCTTTTTCAAAATAAATCAGTGGCTGCAAAGTACCAAATAGGCATATTTTTATAACAACTCATCTAACAGAAAGCAAAACCCTGTAATTTGACATAACCCAAAATATATTTCTGCATAATTGTAAAGGTACAATACTGTTATTGAGAAAATACATTTGGCAAGGTAAAATGAAATTACTCACCAGGTTCTACAAATCCAGCAAGGCAGGTAAACATTCCTGGGGGAAATCTCTTCTGCCTACCTAAAAGGCAGTGGCTCCCATCTGGATGGATGACTTGCATTATAACAACAGGATCTGCAAGGGAAATATGGACATGAATATTTCTACACCTGAGGGACTTAAAAGCAGTAAAAACTTCCAGCCTATTCCAGACTAATGCATGTAAAGACAAAAATTATACTGAAATCATAATTTTGAGCAAGCCCAGAGTAAACTGTTACCTCATTTCACTTTGGGGTTTTTCTCCACGCAAGGCATCTCTTTATATTTTTGTGCAACATACATGCTTAGAAGAAGTAGTTTACTAACCAAGGCTTGAAATGCGGGGCAGAAATTACCTGAAACCAAAGCACACAATCTGCCAAGAGTATGAGCAGTATTAACCTAGCCATGCATAACCTAGCATACAGCAATAGTTTCTGTAGCAACCTCATTTATTATCACCTTCTCTACACCAGAGAGGTCTGAGGAATGTATTTTGACTGAATAGCAAAGAACTAGACACTTTGGTGACAATGCAAATACTAAATACTGACTACTCTCCACCTTGACTTTGTTTACTCTTTTCTATCAGATTCTCAAATGATGCTGCACTTTGACAAATTTTCTCACTTCTCATCTTTGTATCTGTCTTTTTCTTTCTAGCTTAGTATTTTCTCCTATTGGTCTAATCAACCCTGTTAATTTGTGACCTTCCCCCTCTTTATTTAAAGACATTTAATTTTAAGTAAAAAGTAAAATGTGACCCTTTGTAATGCTATCTCATTTATACTGCTGGAATTCCTAATTGGTATTACTTGTTGTAATAAAGATTGGCATTGTCACAGCAATTCTGTATCACAGACTAGTGCAAGAAAGAGAAGCCTGAACTACTTAATGCTAAATAGAGCTGAGACACACATAGTCTGTGGAGAAACAAGTATGTAAGACCCAGAACAGAAGTAAGCAGATAAAATAACTAGAAATAAATGGATTTACATACTTATAATAGTACAAATAAGCCACTTTTGAGCAATTATTCTACAATATTGTCACCAACTTTTGGATAGGATGTATTGTGAACTCTTTGGAGACTGGGACAATCTTCTTTTAAGCAAGTTTTCTTGTAACCCCCTTCTTCAATCTTGGTTGCACTCCCACAGGTTGGGCAGAATTGGTAGCAGTTGTGCCATGCCACAGATCTCACCTGAGCTATTACTCCTTTAAAAGAATACATTGAAAATGCACAGAATCAAATACTAATTCATGTTAAGCTTTTAAGGACATAGAAAATGCAAGCAGTGAGGTTTAACATAAAAGATCAAAGTAAGAATGTAGCTTGAATCATAATCATGGCTACAAAAAAAGCTGAGAAATATGAGTTATGCAAACCTCTTTCTTGGCAGCATAGCACACGCAATAGAACACGGTATTAAATAGCTACAGGACAATTGACACAATCAGAGACAAATTATCCAAATCAATATACCCCGTTTCTACAAAAGTCACTCTGTCTGGGCAAAGTGCCAAAATTGTATGTATCAAGTCTTTTCTAGATGACCATTTTAGAGCTAATGCAGGTATTGACATAATAATGCATTGCTCCATTTAAACTTAAGGTGCAAGTCAAGCTTGCCCTTCACCCTTATGTAAAACCAAAACTGCTAAACCAGCAATCATTAACAACGTTTGTTGTTAATGTCCACACTAACATTAATTCACTTTGGGATCCTGACTTTTCAACACTTCTTTGTCAGATGAGTATCCAACACATGTTATAAAGGACTTAAGTTCTCATTTCTTGTAATGGAAACTCAGTAATGACAGATTTTTTTCCTCTGTTTTATGTTAATAATGTTCATGCACAAATATTTAAATAGTAATTTAAAACCCATGATGATCAACAGGTTGTACAGTCTAATACTGTCATTGCAGAAATTAGCCCTTTGCAAATGCAGGTGTTCTTACATACAAAATTCTTCACAAAACCACTAACAGGCTTTAAAATCAAATATAGGATTCCTTTGCAGTGGTTTGAACTGTACCTCTGTGAATCCTAAACAGTATCTTTCTGATTACACATTTGGTACCTGCTGCATTTTATGCCTCTTACCAGCATCTTTTTCAGGTAGATGCAGTAGTGCTGGCATTGGTGGGTGAAGAAAGTAAGTCCTTGTGCTTCTGTTTAAATTTTTTAGCAGAAGCAGAATCTACACTAAGAGCAAACCAAGCAACTAACCCATCTTCATCCTCTTGCAGAACTCTCCCATTGCAAGCAGCCATCAAGTTCATGTTGAACTGAAGTTCAACTCCAAGAAAAATCAGGGTATGTTCTTCAGTTTGGCTCATGCACTGCTCCACATCCTTGTGGTTCAGCCTGCAAAGCTTTACTTCTGGTTGCTGTAAGCTCTCTCTTCCCCCACTCAAAGTAACCAAGGGGCTTAGATTTGAGAAGAGGATGTATACTGTAGTTGGATGGATTTGTTTATTACTTAGCCACTTGGAATCTGTTCTTTTATCACTCCTTCTGTCCAGAAGTAGCACGCCAAAATAATTTTTATATTCTTTCATGTCATTTGACAAAAAACTAGGCTTCTGATTACCTTTCACATCAGCCAGCAAATTAGCTATGTGGTTGTACCCCCAAAATTTAGCAATGTCCAGAGCTGTCTGCCTTGATTTATTAATGATGGATCTGTCACACCTACTGAAACAGAAAAGAGCTGTGGTTACCAGGGTATATGAGTTTAGGAAGGGTCCTGATTTTGTATTATTCTTACTTATAGCATGTACATCTGACACCATTAAGGTACAACAACTTCTAGACACTGTCTATACTGGGGTACCCTTTAGGCAAAATATTTAGCATCATGGTAAAGAAATATAATTATACTTCTTTTTCTTTTGCTAAGGCCATATTTCACATTTTTGTTGATCCATTCCAGATTATCACCAAAATCCATGCAGTAGTGCAAAAGCAATTAACTAATTAAAATTCCACACACTGTATCACTAAAAAAAAGGCTCAAAATAGAGCTTTGAAAGTCAGGATACAGGCCTGTTCCTCATAACCAGTAATTAAAATGGAAAAAAAAAGAAAAAAAAAAAAGACAAAAAAGCAGCCTAACAAGCATTACTTTCTAGAAGCTACTGGAAGCAGCAACAAAGCATTTACAGTAAAATATTTTATTGAGGTTACATGGCTTGTTGAGCCTGGAGAAAAAGAGACTGAGGAGAGACATCACTGGGGTCTCCAACATCCTCAAGAGGGAAAGCAGAGGGGCAGGTACTGATCTCTTCACTGATGACCAATGACGTGACCTAAAGTCAGAGCTCAAGAAGCATTTAGACAAGGTTCTCTCTCTCTGTGATTCTTGGGATGTCCTGCACAGCTGATCCTTGTGGGTCCCTTCTAACTCAGGATAGTTTACAATTTGCCATAAAATTAGAATCAAGAATATAGCCTCTGCTTGGTGAGAGAAGCTGGTTCCTGTAGGGAACTTTTTGTCACCCACACTTATAAAATTAAACAGATGAGGGAACATTGCCTCATGATATATATTTAAATATTAAAAACCAAAGAAACAAAACCTGAAATAGATTGAGGTTGACTAGGAGATCAAAAAACACACAATTTTTTGCTAATCTTAAATTCATCAGTAAAACAGAAATGTCACTGTAAACTACAAATTATGGAGCAAATGCTAAACTCATAAGTTTTTAGAACCAAAAGATTCAAGTAATATTAATGTTGCTGATACACAGTTACTGTCCCAGAGGCAAGAGCATTTTGAGATTTTACACTAAACTCAGTAGTTTTTGAGGGAATTTGAGTACAGTTTAGAAAACTATTCAAAACTTACTTGCAACTTTTTGGTCCTGAAGCAGCTCCTCTCATGACCAGTTACAGGACTCAAGGGAATGGCATGAAGCTCTCTCAGGGGCAGTTTACATTGGGTATTAGGAAAATGTTCTTTCACCAGAGGGTGGCTGGGAACTGGAACAGGCTCCCCACGGAAGTGGTTACAGCACCAGCCTGACAAGAGTTCAAGAAGTGTTTGGACAGCACTCTCAGTCACATGGTGTGATCCCTGGGGATGGTGCTGTTCAGGACTATGAGCTGGAGTTGATTCTTGTGGGTCCCTTTCAACTTACAATATTCCATAATTCTACAATTCTGTGATAAGAACACAACAGACTAGCTTTCCAGGATTATTCTCTGTAATGCTATGAAGTATGATCTTCATAGACATTCATGTTTATATAACCAGCAACTGTATTTGTCAAAATAACTAATCTGACTATGCACTAACTAAAATGAGACCAGTGAGGCCACAGCATCATCTCATGAACTATATACAGTTGCCTAAGAGAGTGACCATGAAAAGGACATTTAAAACTGATATTCACTTTTCTTTAATGAAAGGCGTAACTAAAAAAGTTGTTATCCTATTTACCAACTGGTAAATTCCTCAGCATCTCCAAAGATTCCTCAATACACAAAATGTGGCACTGAGACTCCTCTTCATACTGGAATGTACACTACAGTACAAACCAGTGGTTCATCTAATGCCCCATTCTGAGCCCCAGCAGAGGCCACAGGACTTGGGCAGGACTGAAAAAATAAGAGAAAAGGTGGCATGATTACTTGAGGCTGTGGAATGCTATGCCTGAAGTTAGCGCATTAACTACAGAATACACTAAACCTGCTTGTTTCTGTAATTAGGAGTGCGGAAAGGAACAGCCTGGCCTTGATTAATGTTAAGCTCAGTTGAACCATATCTGATTCTAACTTAGTTTTGAAGTGTTTTCTGTTGGGGAAGATGAAACA
>VZTX01005736.1:0-13926 GCA_013400915.1 Pardalotus punctatus
GATATACGCATGCGCGGAGGTCACAGCCCCCTCTCCCCCGTGTCGGCGCTGCGCCTGCGTAGCAGGGTGGGTGAAGGCGGAAGTGTCGGTGGGCTGGCGCGCAGACGTGGTGTCAGGGCGCGGGGGCGGCCCTGCGGGAGAAGGGCTGGAGTCGGTTGGTCGGAGGGAAATGTGCGTCCGCCGTGCGGAAGCGTGTGCGGCCTTTGATCCCAGCGGTGCTCACTGCGCGGGTTTGTCCGGAGGGGCAGCCTGGATCGCCCGTCCCAAAGGAGCGCTGGGAAACAGTCGCGTCCCTCAAATGGAATAACAATAGCTTTCCCGTAAATCATGCAGTTTTAAATGCGCCGCTGTGGTCCGTTATGTGTGAACTGGAAATAAGTAGGAGCATTCTGCTTGAATAGATAAATAGTATTTCTGTAGAAAATACTTATATTTGTTGGTATTCTGTCAAGCTTTGCCTTTTGAGAAATCCAGGAGAGCAATTCATAGAATCGCAGCATGGTTTGAGTTGGAAGGAACCTTATGGATAATCTCATTCCAAACCAGTGCCATGTGTAGGGACACCTTTCATTAGAGCAGGTTGCTCAGGGCTCTGTCCGACCTGGTCTTCCAGGAATGGAGCATCCATCCAGTTTCCCCGGGGCAACCTGTACCAGTGCCTCACCACCCTCACGGTAAGGAATTTTTTCCTGACATCTAATCAAATCTCTTTTAGTTTAAATGTGCTCCCACTAGTCCTAACACTATCTGCCTGTATAAAAACTCATTCTCCCTGTTTCCTACAACCCCATAATTAGAAAGGGGCTCTAAGGTCTCCAGGGAGGCTTCTCTTATCTAGACTGAACACAGCTAACTCTCTCAGCCCATCTCCTTAGCAGGGGTGCTCCAGTCCTGTGATCACCTTTGGACTCGCTCCGGCAGGTCCGTGTCTTTCTTGTGTTGAGGACCCCAGAGCTGGACACAGAATACCAGGTGGGGGTCACAGGAAATCAGAGTGGAGGGGCAGAATCACCTCCAACCTGCTGACCAGGCTAGTTAAGATGCAGCCCAGGACGTGGTTGTCTTTCCAGGATCCACATGCACCTTTTAGGCTCATGTGCAACTTTTTGTTCACCAGAACCTCAAAATCCTTCTCTGCAGGGCTGCTCAAAGTGAATCTAAATCTTGCTCCACACACAAATCCCTAGGAAAAGCTAATTTAGTAACATCTTGGCAACCATTGGGAAGAGTTGTAAACTCTCTAATTCCAACGTATTTAATTGTTCCTTTGCAATACGTGGCAGCTAAAAGAAAAACCTAACAAAATCCACTCAACATCACATGTCTAAAAGACTAGAACAAACAGATTTCAAAGGAAATCCTCTCAGATACCAGAAATTACAGTAACAAAGACAAGAAGATTTTGACCTTTTCAAACCATTTAATTTTAGTCAACAAGTAAGTCTTTGGCCTTCCAGTTTATTAATGCAAATTGGGTGACATTTGTGGCAAATGCAGCATGTCAAGAAGGTAACAAATTCTAAAAGCATTTGTTTTACACCATGTGTTTCTTGCAGACAGAATACAAAAGAAAGTAAGTTCTTTGAAAACCAAAGTTACAACAGAAAACTGTAAATCTTTATGCAGAAATACTGCAGAAATATTGAGAGATGAGATGCGATTGGAGAGCAACTGATTTGAGACACATTAACACTTGCAGAGGTAAGAGTCTTGAAAGTCTTTTAAACAGAATTCTTGCTTGTGAAACTCTGGCATAAGATTTCATCACTGATACTGATTTGGTGGCATTTTATGAATAATCAGAATCGGAAGTGAGCAGAACTGTTTCATTAACTGAAACAAGAATTGCATATTGGTCGGCTTGAACTCTAGCTATCATGATTTCAGGGCTCTAGTATTTTAAATTCTAGTGTTTAAAGTAGTGTTTCGCAAAAACAATATTCGCAGAAAAACAAGGCCAAAGTTGTTCTGATCACTATGGAAAAATGGATTTTTGAATGGATTTATATGGGCTGAGTGGAACCTTTGCAGCCACAAGGTAAAGAAAATTGTCCTATGTGTTATTGCCACTGGTACAGACACCACTTAACCTGTGAAGTTGCACTCTTGCACCCTCCTGTCTCGAACACTGGGCAAGTTTTAAGAAATGCTTTAGAGCAGACACATTTTAACTGCCTGTGCGAGCTGGATACAAGGCTGTCTTAAGCTAGATATGTATGCCTCATTATTCAGAAGAGAGTCAAGACTCCCCAAAAATGCATTTCTAGACTGTCAAATGTAGTCTCAGCAGCCACAGTTAAGAAGTTTAAACACTTACAGATAATTAAGAAGTCTGTAAGTGTAATGTTAAAGCAAGGCAACTGAGCTGCTGAAAGAAAATTTATTACAAGACGATCTACAGTTACTAAATGACAGAAGGTAATTTTAGATCAACAAAGGCCAAGTCACCTAATACATGAGAACTTGCATCCTATATCAGTTCAAAGTTATTTATGAAGTGAAGAACAGGAACACTTCATTGCAATGTGTTCTGTTTATTTCTAACGTTCCATTATTTGGAATACTTTTAATTTTTTTAAGGTGAAAACTATTAAGAGATTCACTTAAAGCCTAATTTAACATGAGAAGATATTGAAGAAAAATAGTGGTAAGATCGTCAAAATATGTTCCATAGAGGGGTCATTAATTTCTTTTTTACCAGACAGCATGTCAGAATGGAAATTTTCTGTTTAGGAGTATAATTCTGAATCTTCCAACTACTATAGAAGTATTTCCCAGCATTTTAAAATGTAGTGACAGAACAAGTGGGAAGGGCTTTAAACTGACAGTGGGTAGGTTTAGATTAGATATTAGGAAAAAATTCTTTACTGTGAGGGTGGTGAGACTAGCACAGGTTGCCCAGAGAAGCTGTAGATGCCCCATTCCTGGAAGTGTTCAAGGCCAGGTAGAATGGGCCTCTGAGCAACCTGGTCTAGTGGAAGGTGTTCCTGCCCATGGCAGGGGCTTGGAACTAGATGATCCTTAAGGTCTCTTCCAACCCAAACCATTCTATGGTGACTTTGTGGTTTAATACAAAAAATAAAGTGGGAGTGGGTTTACTTGGTGATACTTGACTTATGTAGTTGGCTGCTCAGCTTATTTGAAATAGTTCAGTGAATAGTGCGGCTAATGAAGTTTGGTTTCCTGTGGATTTCTCTCATATGATTCACAGATTAGAAATACATGTTTCTGTTTGAGGAGTGTGTCTGTTTGGGGCATTGATGGTATCTCTGGCCTACACACAGGCAGTGTAATTATAATCAGAATTTCCAGGCATAAGCACTTTTGAAACAGGCCAGTGGGTTCTTAATTAGGTGAAAAATCACTTACCGGCATAGAAGCAAACAGATTCACAGATCCATAGGAATTTTCATATAGCCACACAGCAGCATCATATGCCTTATTTCTATAAGACGCCAGAACAAAAGCAAAACACTTGTATTTGTGTCAGTAGTGTGTTCATTTCGCCTGTTTTACCATAACCTAAGGCAGAAAGTTATGACTACAAAGCAGTGGGTTTGTTTTATGTGCATGTGTATGTGTCTGAGTTTACTAAGTTGCCTCAGGACCCAGGTTTGGCTTGCGTTTTCTAGATATTAATCCCCAGCCTCTCTATTGTATTTTAAAAATATGAACAAATTGTTTTAACTGTGTATGAAGGTACACATTTTTAATACCTTGGTTGACACAGCTGTGCAATGCACACACATATTGCCACATGTACATACAGCTTTATGCATAGAAAACTTGTGTTTGAACGTGCTGTTTCAAATGGAACACAACATAAAACAGAGAAATCAAATTTGTCACTGCTAAAAGCAGGCACTTCTCATTTTATCTACTGTGTGACACTTCTAAAGTGGTTACTGCTCTGTTCAGTTAACTTGAAATATGCTTTCTGGTAGTGAGCACTTTTTTTTTTTCCTAAAAAATCAAGTTACTAAGCAGCTAGTGCCTTCTTGCTGAGCAGTTCAGTAGTGCTAGAAAGGCCTGCAGTGTGTTGTGATTTCATGTAACCACTATGTGTTAAAAGAATTTAAAAATAGATGTCTCTGATAGTATTATTTGCTTCTAAAAAGCACTGAGTAGTTTTGATGCTTTTTTCTCTGTATTGTTGCACGAATGGATGTGGGAGTTTAGGTGAACCCTGATTCCTGCCCAGGCCTCTGGCAGCAAACAGTAACCTTATTGAGATGGCCAGCACCCCAAAACCCACTGTCATTCATAGGTTCTTTTAATAATGACTGATTCTGTCTATTATAAAGTAAATCATTTATTAATAGACAAGAAAATGTACTTACAGCGAGTGAAGAAATAGTATAAGCTTAGGATTCAGTGTATCTTACCATCCAATTGCTGGTGGGGCACACATGGAAGTCCTTTCCCTCAATCTCCAGAGAAGTAACCATGGAACCTGTGTCCAGGCTCCGGGGAGAANTGTTTTAATATACAATAAAGTATCTGAAAAATAGTCATAACAGCATCAGCAGAACATAATTATATCGGCAATGGACCAGTGTATGCTGCAGTGTCCCAGAGTGGCATTTGTGTGTAAAAAAATCTTGGCTGCAAATTTGCAAAGCATTTCAGATGTGTAATGCATAAAAGGGAGAAATTCTTTGGTATGTTCTTATTAGAGCCAGCAGTAGATGATGATCAGTGGACTGGAGTTGGCAGTGCAGTTGGGGAAAACTGCACTCCTGTTTGTGCTGGTGTGCAGGAGCTGGACCACTGAAGGTCTTGCAGGTCAGAACAAGAATTTTAAAATTAATTCTCTATTTCTCAGAGAAACAGTGTAGTGGGCAGAGTAACTCTGGTATGTTTGGAGGCTTGGAAGCAAGGCTAGCAACCTGTCAGGAGCATTCTTTAAATGCTTGGGGACAGTGCCACAGGCCTCTTCTCAGTGTCTCAGTTCCTTGAGTATCAGGAAGTGTATCCCAAGCACTTGTAAGCATTACAAGCATATGTATAAAAAAAAAAAAAACAAACCAAAACCAAAAACCCAAGTGAACCAAAGTTGACTACAAGAATATTCTTCTCCTTACAAACGCTGCCTTTATATTCTGATTCTACAAATCAGAATATAAAGAGAGCATTTGTAAGGCTCAGGACTAGGAGTTCTCCAGCACTTCTTGATGCTCTGAGCACATGCCTCTCCATTCCACGCAAGAATGATGATTTGTAAAACTCTAAGTCATGAAAGGGGCCCCAAGAAGACTGACCATGCGTGCATGGGGATCAGGTAATTACTTGTTCAAATCCCCTGCTGTCAAATGGGAGATGAGGGTCAGGAGGCAGGTTTTCCCCTCCTCCAGTCCCTCTGCTATCCTTCAAGGTCGGTGATTAATTTTTTGCTTTCCCATGCTGTTGGGGAAGGGAACAGGTTAGGCTCAAACAGCTTTGTACAGGGGGCTGCATGCACAGGAAACCAAGCAGCCCTTCATTTTTATTTGTTGTCACTGTCTACCTTTCCAACACATAAATAAGTCATATGTGCAATCCTCTCTTCAGAAGAATCTTCAAAAGGTCAGCATTGGGAAAACTGTGACACAATGGGCCCTGAATAAGTTAGCTGTAGTCATAGTGGAGAGCACTGCTGCTGTCTAATAAGTGAGAGTTAATAAAAGGACGTGGTAAACCAACGTGTGAGTTACAAAGATCTTCCTTCACTAATGGGAGTTATCCAGTGTCCCATAGATCTTCATTATGTGTTGTTTATACCAAATAATAAAGTCTTGTCTTGCTTCAGTAGCATTAACTAGAAATGGTGCTCTGTGATCACGGAATAAAAGCTATTGAGGAATTTTGTTGCCTCTGCTTATTTCTCTCTGCATTTTTTTCGTGCTCTTCTCTGTGCTCCCTATCAGATTGTTATTTATAGGAGCAATTCTTCAATCAGTTTAAAATAAAGGAAATCTTAAAAACATCTTGATCCAGGCTTAGTATGAAGACATAGGGATGTTAGCATAATGGGCCAAATCAATCCCCAATGTAAATCCATTTCTTTCACCACAGTCATACTAAGGATAAATCTGGGTCAAAAATGTCCAAAAGAAATGTAGTCAAGATGTAAAGCTCAAATTAAAAAGTGGAACAGAACAATACATCTGTTTAGTGTTTTCAGCTGTGTCCTTGTGTGCCTTATTACGATTCCAACATAGCCCTGAAGTAAAAATGTGAAGAACTCTTCCATTCTTCTGCAGTGTGAAGTGTCACGGAGGCAGAGTTAGCATTAGTTCTCTGGTATGTGAAGGCGAGGTCAATGAATTTTATGAACTGACTTTGGATAAATTATGCTGTAACCATCTTTGTTTTGGTGTTGACGGGTACACAGTTTTAAATGCCAGGATCCTTCAGTTTTGGGACATACTGGAAGAAGCTGAATATTTTCATTCGTGCCCTTCTGTTTTTCTGAGATTAAGATGGAATAATAAATTAAAAATTGAAAAATATTTATATATAAAAAGGTAGGTATTCTGTCAAGCTCTCCACTATAGTGCTCCAAAGTGATTCTCTAACAGCCTGCAATACTGTGGGGAACAGGAAAACTGAAACATACAGGAAGTAAACTTGTTTTTACATCCTTAAACATTTTAGTTTGTTTTCTAAAGAATTCAACTCTTTGTAATCACCCTGTGTTTGCATATGAGTATGTGCATGATAGTTTCATAGTAATTTCATCTGGTTACTTCAGACCTAGTCCAAATCCTACCAAACCAGACTGAAAAATACTAAGTTCTTACAAGTCTGTTGAAATTGTGAAGCCAGGGGATTGTCCAGGAGAGACCCTCATTATTGCTACAAGCATGGATAGCCCTACAGTGTGAACTCCTCCCTTTTTAATATCTATGTCTAAATGCAGTCAGGGCATCAGCTGGCTGTCATATCTTATTCAGACAGTAGCAAATCCAAGCACAAGACAGATATAAGGGAGATCAGCGTTCATTAGCTCTGCTGCTAATGTGAGATTTGTACTCAGTCAAGTTTGAGCCTTTTGTTAGTAGCACCCTGGACAAGAAAGTTGACTGTTTCAAAGTATTTTTGAAAATTTATGCCCTGTCTTTTATGCAATAACTTCTAAATAATCTTTAAAGTGTTCTTCACAAATGTTAAAGGCAGGTGGCACCTGGCCTTGCAGTACAGAGAAAGACAGTGTATATGTACGTGTGCATAGAAATGTAACTGTATATGAAAACTGATATATATATATGTATGTACACATACTTAAATGTCTGTTCGTTTGTGCATGCGTGTGTCTGTATACTCTATATGTTAGTATTTACAGAAAACTCAACAAAATGCCGATGCCACATTCTCAGTTAACAATTCTGAGAATAGTCCTCAAATGAGCACTTTACATTTAGATTTCAGTGAATACTGCTGAGCTGAGTATTTTAAAAGTTAGCCACTTAAGTGACCAAAAAATAGATTTACCAAAATGATTTTATCTATCCCTTGGGCAAATATTGGTCTTCAGGTGGAAGACCTTCTACATCCACTGTTGGTGTAAGACAGTTGGAAAACTGTAGATTAATAGCAGTTTTCTAACCAGAACTGTTCTGGCAGTGAGGGATTCTGATAGGATTTTACTGGGGAAAGACTTTGCAGATTATGCAGGGGAAAAGGAAGACATAAGACAATGCATAAATAACCTCTTGGCTTTCAAAGCACACCTCTATTCATTGCTACTATCTGAGGCTTCTTTTTCTCCTTCAGTGAGTGTTTTGTAAATAGTTCAAGGTGTTTTGGTTTGGTTGTCTCTGGAGGACAAAAAAGGAAAAAAAGCCAAAAAAATTAAGTTATCTACAAAAATTGTTTGAATTCAGCCTGTCTACAGAACAAGGAAGCATTCGTAATGGGGTATTAGTTCAGAACTGCTTTGCAAATAGTAACAACAGTTATAAACAAGTTTGTAGAAGTCCAGAAGACAATAAAGAAATATTATAGTCATGAAAGTAAACAAACTTAATGATGTACACACTTGCATTTCAACATGTTCAGTGCAATCTGCCAATATAAATTCTGAAAGATTGTAAGAGAACATGAGGAATGTGAACTTCAGCTGCAGTAACCCTCCAGTAGCAGACAGAATTATGTCAATATTAAATTAGGAGGAAAGTAGATGGCAATATCTCTTATCTCTTCAAATGTCTGTTCATATCACATAAGCTCTATTTTCAGGCCAGTAAACCCATCCTCCATTCAATTCCATTTCCTAGCATCTTTAGGAACGTAAGTGTTTTTACACCAAGGTCTTTTGGGTGTGAGAGAATTATTTACCCTTAAAAATGAGTGAAACAGTATTGCTAAGTATGGCAAATAATGCCGTATTTAGAAACCGTATTGTAAAACGCAGGAGGGAGTTGGAGCATACCATCTTTAGACATATGGAAAACATAGAGCTGAGATATTCTCTCACTACCCTTTTGGTTCTATTTTCTTCTTTCTATCCATGTCTCAGGATTGTTTTTGGTCTTTGCCATATCTGCACAAATGCTATGAATCACTTGTGTGATGTATCACTTAAAAAAAAAAGAAGAAAATTTTTGGGTTTTTTTAGTAACAGTGCTTTCCTGATGCTTCCCTTGTGCAGAAAAATTGCAGTAGCTTTAGACCATCCTCTTCCTTGTGTCTTTCATTCTAATGTCCTGATAAAGAGACATAATAACTAAGTAGTAATTATTGACATGAATCAAACACTAGCCCTGGGAATTCTATCATAATCTCTTGTGGGTGGCTCAAACACTAAAATCCCTATGTTAAACTCTCTCCTTTTCTCTTTATCTATCATACACAATCATCATTTTGGTATACGTTTTAAAAATTTATTTTCTCTAAGAAAATGGATACAATCAGAGCAAACAGCTGCCTGAAAGTTGCACAATACAGGAGAAGTGAAGATTACATGCTGCCCTTTTGATATGTCTATTCAATATTTACTGTCAACTTCAACTAACATTTATATAATATGAATATTTTAAAACAAACTCATTATTACACCCAAGTACTTCCTGGAGTAAATATGCTGCAACCAGCTACACCCCTCCAAGTTCCTTTAAATACTAGCAAGTTGTCTTCAGAGAAGAGCAGAAAATTAATATATAATGGAAAATGAAATTGTTTTGATAGCTCTGATTTGATACATTGTTCCTTCATAGCAAGAATTGATCCTCTTTGTTTATCAGCAGAGTACATTTAGTATTGCCTTAATGGTCAGAGTTGGCATTTTAAAAAATGTTATAATTTTATAGTTATTACATGGCCATTTTACAGTTTTTATATGAATTTCAACTAAGGCATTTTGGTGTACAAATAGGATAAATTCAAGACAGTAGAGACCATCAGCTGGAAGAGTGAGATAGTTGCATGAATGTGTAAGGATCATGGCTGTACTTTCAAACTGAAGTTGGTAGTCAGAATAAAGATGAAATTACAGATCCTAAAGATTATAACACATGCCTAAACCATCTTTATCTTCTGGCAAGTCTTTTTTCATATCATCTTGTACAGGGCTGAATTCTTGTGTGACTAGCTGAGAGGTGGGGTGGCAGCTGACTTCTTAGATTTTGCTTCAAGACTGAGTTTTGGTCCAGTTCAATAGCCTATGTTGACCAAAATGATGATTCTTACCATGGAATATGCTATTGTTATCTGGAACTAGTGTGTTTAGCATGTGTCACTGAAACATTTTCAACATTAGTCCGTCTTCATATATTCATTATTTGCTTTTTTGTTTTTTGTTTTTTTTTTCCCAGCTACATAGCTATTTGTTTGCTTCCATGGTTTGTTCGTTTAGCCTGTACTGAGTAGACGTCCCAACTGCTAAAGCATAATGCCTGTGGTAAGTCACAGAGTACAAGAACACAGCAGAACATCGTGAGCTTTGGCTACAAACATCACCTACCCAAGGTGGCTCTGACTGCTAAGGAGTATGCAAAGGTGGAGCCTTATTAAAATAGGTTGGTTAACAAGAGATACTCAGGTAACCATTTTGAGGACAATCACTGGTCATGAGCAGGCTCTTGAAATATTTTTATGTGTTTACAATGGGCATGAATGTCTGCCACCATTTTCCCTCTCAGCAAAGAAGGAATACATGGCCTTTACTGTGGGATGAGTCAGAAATCCTTAGCTGATCAGCAGGGAAAGCTTAGTGTCTATTTCTGCTCTGGTCAGGAGAAGGATGGGGAGCTGGGTCAACCTGCAATGAGCCTACCAAGCCCACCAGAAGGCTTGTGGAGATGAGTGTAAGATAGCTTTTGGTGTTTCTAAGAGGGGAGGAATTTATTTTGTTTGCAATCTGTTGACTAGTCCTGGAAAACTGTAAGCCAAACAGCTCTCAGGTTATGTTGGGAAGAGTTGCTGGTGTATCTGCTCAAATGGATTTAGGAGGTTGCTGCTGGCTGGGTATTCCCTTGCTGAAAAAACATGCATATACAGTGTTGTTTCCTCTGACTGGACATGGTTAAAACATTTATGCCATATTTTTCACAACTGCAAATTGGGGAGCTACTGCTCTGTCTGCTCACTGTGAATTACTCAGAATATGTGGCTCACTCTATTTTTTTAAATTTCAAAAGTCAGCATGTCATTTTAGTTGCATGTACCCATCACATTCCCCCAACCCCTAAATTGCCAAAGACCATCAGTTGCAAACAAAGGAAATACTTTTAATAGCAGAAGGGAAAATTGCATTAGAACAGAATATGACTGGTGAAAAATTTAAAGTAATTATCTTTTAAAATAATTTTTACTGCTGTTTTACAAGGTTCTAGTTAGTTTCTAAGAAGGTTACTGAGAAGTCACGTAACCTTTGATTCAAATCTCATGTCCTCCTCACCTGTGAAGAACAGGGAAAAAACCCACAAAATTATAGAGGTAGAGATAGGTATCATTACTGGAAGTGAACTATCGCATATTCCTCATTCTGTTCTCACAATAAATAGGAAAATTGGAGTTCAGATGCAACATAAGAAATTTTATCTGCAATGTTTACAGGGTTAAGAGACTTTATATGGATGGACTTCTGTGTAAGAGGATGTCTTTGCATTTTCTCTGCTGCCTAACTGCAGCTATTACAAAAAGATTGTCAAAAGATCTCCTTGTGCAGGGAAAGGAAAAAACCCAAACAGAAAACCCCAAACCAAACCAACGAAAACCAAACCAACCAATCAAATAAACAAAAACCCACAAAAGCCGTAAGGTAAAGGGGATTTTGGAATGAAACAGAATTTTAATTTTCAAGACCGCTCAAGAGGTAGCTGTGGCACCTGGAAGATGCAGAGCATCTCCCCTGAGCCTACAGGGGTCCAGCAGCAGCCATGAAAAATCCAGCAGCCTCGCCCTGTCCAGGGCTGCGGGGACACCGGTCTCATCCATTTAGAGGGGACACGATCTGAAAGCTGACTCCAGGTGTATTGGTTTGCAGGATTCAGCCCTGTTCTAGATGGGCAGAGCTTGTTTTTCTCCTGCAGCATGAGTTGTACTGGTGTTTAAAGACTAGCGGAGCAGGGAAGGGTCAGAGGGTCTTGGGGAGGAACCAAAACAGGACAGCGCAGAAAACAGATTAAAAAAACACAGTAGGGATCATTTTACGGCAATAATCTTATCAGGATGCCATGATCCCCGAGGGTGCAGGACCCCCATTTTAGGGATGCCTGAGGAGATATGCAGCGGGGTATAAATGCTTTGCCAGGCAAACGTTTGCCTGGAAGATGCCCTGTTTCTGCCGTGTTTAAACTGAGAACTGCAAATCGACTGTCACACATGATTTGCCAAATTCTGTTTGGCTTTTAGGAAAATGTATGTTAATCCTTTACGGAGGGGGAGAGAGCGAGGTGTGAGTGGCTGCAGACCAGATGTGTGGTTGCAGCCACTGTGGAAATGCAGGATTTTGAGGTCGGGTTTATTTGTCGCGCTTTTGGCACTGCCCACCCCTCCTAAAACCTGTGAACGGAGTAGACAGAAGGGATGACACGTGGAGGGAAGGGGAAAAGGAAAATCTGGTGTTTCCTTTTGCAAACTTCGCAGAGGTTGTCTAGTTTTGTCCTGTTTTCCATCTGGAGGTGAGCTCGAAGTCCTGTCTCCAGCCAGGGCTGCCGTGCCTAGCATCGTCTCTCCCCTCTGCCTGGCGTGTGTGAAGCGGCACAGCTCCTGCTGCCTGAAGCTGTGGTTCTCCGGAATCAAATGTTGCCTGTGACAGGTTTTTAGCTTCTGGGCGGGGTTGCTGGGGCTGTAGGTCTCCTCTTTGCTCTGCCCAAAGGGATTTGCTCTTGCTGGAAAGGCTATTATTTTCCCTCTTTTGCATTTATAGTGTTGTGTGTATTATATTTGTAGGGTATACTTGTGTTATATATGTGTTGATATGGATCTTCTGGAGTGGCCTTTGGATTTCCATAGCCCCTTTCATGGCCTTAATGTTTTTCAAGGCAGTCTTTTTCTCCAGGTTCGGGGACTTAATGGGAGGGCAGCCAGGACAAACTCTGAAAATTGAAGAAGCAGGCAGAGGGTAGATTTCAGTGAAGGGTTTCCTTAGGGTTTTCTTGAAAGCCAGCCAGGAGGAAGAGGTGAGTGGCTGAGGGACACCCCAAAAATCAGCTCCCCTCTGGGATGGGCGGTGGGAGCAGCATGTGGTGGGGAGGTGAGACACCCCAATGTCTGATGATCGTCCTTGAGAAAACAGGTGGGCCACACCAGTAATCGCTGCCTGGGGATACTTCTTCATATTATGTAATATTCAAATATTACATAATATGAGGAATATTACTATAATGTATATGAATATGAATATAACATAATATTCAAACATTATGTTAAATATTGCCACTGCAGACTTCCACTCAAGTTCATATCTATATATGAATTTATTAAGAACCCAAAATGATGCTTGTCTCTGTATTTTTTTTTTTTTTTATATATGTTTTTTCTCAGTTTGTTTGGTCTTTTTTGGCAAAACGCTGGCTTTCAAACTGGGAGATCATTACAGTTGTCTTGTCAGTTAGTGTGATTTGAAAGTGAGCCTGTGTAGCGCTTTAGCCTGCCCTCAGCAATCGGGCTTTAGACTCATGAGGCTTTGATTGTAGGAGTTGCCTTATTTGCATTGATGAGGGTGAACCAGCTGCTGGAGCATACAGACCTGCACCTGACACAATCACTGAGTTCAGGATTAGCCCAGGGAATCAGGAATTCACTGTGCTACATGGCAATCTCAGCGCTACATTAGAGTCACTCATGCAAAATGACCCAAATTTGCAATGAGCACAATTAGCAATCCAAAGATCCATTTTAATTTAGGGGCTGACATGTTCTTGGGTTTTACTTATTAAATATAGCGATTATGTGCTCCTTAGTATGCAAGGCTGAGGAAGATCAGCTTTTTACTCCCCTGTGAGCCCTCCCAAAGCATCCTAACTGCAGTCCATGATATTTAGGACAGACAAGAAGTTTTGTGCTCTGTAACCCAAACGGTGGGTTTCTTTTGTTCTTTGCTTACACAAATAAAATAGAATGGGTTTAGGGTCTAGTTTTTTTGGGTTTTTTTGGGGCTTTTTTCCATATTTTGCTTTCCTCTCTGTTTAAGCATTGGCTTCCAATTTAAAGGACAAAATGTTGCTGTGTTATATATCTCTCTCCCCACATGCCAAATTGTTCAAAGCATTGTCATACCTAAATCATCCACCATTCCTCTCCGTGGAAGAGGGGTGTTTCACCGAAGTTAAACGACTCAGGTGAGAATCTAGCAAAGTAATTTTGCTCTTGATCACTCTGACACCCAAAGGTCTTGAGTTTAGAGAAGAAATAAACATCTGAGCTCTATTTACCTTGCTTTCTTGTATCAAGGTGTTGAAATTCCCACCTATGATGGGGGTGGGGGATCGGGTTGTGGGG
>VZTX01005744.1:0-22220 GCA_013400915.1 Pardalotus punctatus
TTCTCTGGAGCTTCTCTGTTCTCTGAGCTCCTCTCAGTAACCCAGGCTTTGCCTTTTGCATCCATTTAACACGTGCTAACTAAAGCTCCAGAAATACTCCTTCTTTGCTTCTGAATAAGTATTAGGGAGAATCTTCATCTATAACACCAGTATTCTGTCACCTGCTATATGAGTTTATAATTAACATCTCACATAGAAACTTTGCATCTCCTCTGAACTTAATTCTCTCCTCTCTGCCTTTCCGGGCTGTGGGCACTGAAATTATTTGGCAGCTGTTTGCCATAGCAGTAAATTTGGAAATAATTCAGTGAGCTCTAGTAGGAAACCATGGCTTCTGAGAATTGCCTGAGGCTTCTGCAATCCTCTGGTGCTACAAATCATCAGGACCTTGTGATGCCCCCCTGACTCCAGGCGCCAGAGAGGAGGAGTGCCTGATGTGCTGTGGTGTGGGGAGAGACAGCAGCTTCTGTCGGTGCCTCCCTCTTTCCACTGCGACCTAATTGTTTGGGGAATTGGGAGCACCATAAATAAAAGAGATTAAATTCTGCCCCTGAGACAGAAGTTTGGCTTTAAAAAAAATCATGAGTTCCAGAATAGTCATGCTTATGTGCAAGATGGCTGTGTAATTGTGGGACAGATAATCATAATATGCAGATAATTTGGAGCCTGTGATTGCTTGTAAATCCTGATTTAAGATGCTGAAGTTGTTCTTTTGGTGTGGCTTTGTTTGGGGGTGATAAGTGTTTCCATGATACCTGAGGTAAAATAATGTTTCCATGGTAGCTACTGTCCTCACTTATTTTTTTAAGTTACATTTGAACAGGCGTGTCTGATGATGTTTTTCTAAGTGTGAAATATTTACATATTCAGAAAGCATGGGGAATTGGTGTTTCCTTGATATGACTTTCCTTGTCTGGAATCTTTCGACTCTGTAGCTTACACATTACCCATTATTTTAGATTTTTTTCAGTATTTTTGTTCAAATGCTACAAACAATATGGAGATTTAAAACCCAGAAATTCTGGAGCAGTATCATTTTCTCTTGATAAATGTTTTCATTCCAGACCCAGTGTGCTGCAAGGGCTGCTTGCTCCCACATTGAATTCTTGTGAGCTGAGACCACCTCGTTGTGTAAGCAAGGATGCCAGCATTGCTGACTCACAGTCTAACTCATATTAATGAACCTTTCTTTACAACTAGTTGCAGTTTTAATGAGATTTGTGCTTCTGAGGCCTTCAGCACTTTCCACAATTATCTTGAGCTTGAAAAGTCTTCAAGAGAATGTTTATATTAACATTATCAAGTGAAAATATATTTTGCGGCACTGGGGATGCTGATGGGGGGGGTGAGGATTCTTCAGTTCATTCTGTGATCTTTTAAAATGTTGATTTTAAAGCATTGTGCTTCTTGCCACGATCATATCTGCCCAACAGTCAGTCTTGGTGACACAGTTCCATTCGAGGTGGCATCAGCCGACCAGGAGACCTGGCAGACCCATGGCTCACAGAGCGCGCTGGATGAATTCCTTGCTCTGCCTGGTTCCCCTTTTAGATCACGTGTACCAGAGCCGGGGACAGGTTCTGGAAAGCACAGCTGGGCTGGATAAGCCACCGATCAAATAGAAACATGCTACTCGTTTTTTGGTACAAAGAACAGACGCGGAATAAATGGTGGGAAAAGAAAAAAGGTATCTCCTAAAAATGAATGAATGTGGACTTTCTTGCAAGAATGTAGATCCTAACCTTTACATCTCTTTGTTGTTTAATAGGTTGTAAGTTAAGACAGCGCTTTCTCTGAAAGCAAGTGTAATTCTAGGTGTTGGGGAGTTCTTTCTTAGATGATAGAATAAATCTTCAGAGATTTGAGGATGAGTTATTTTCTAAATTTGGAGTGGGAAATGGAATGCTTGCTACTGTGATTTCATTCCAGGTAGAAGTCCTTTTTTCACCTCCCACTCCTGTTTCCCAGGATTAGTCTATGTCTCTTTTATTGAATGCTGCATTATAATGTCAAGATTTAGTTTTTACTAGAAAAATGAATACCAGTTATGTTCACTGACCTGCCTACCCATCTCACACCATTCTAATTTTGGTAGCTTTCTATTTGATCTCATAAGCTTCTCATTCTACAAGCTTGTAAGCACTTGTTTTGTTTCATGGTGTGACTTTCTTGCACTGACTTCAGCGGGGCTTCAGCTGTAGGGAGTGCTGAGAATGCCCATCAGCCATGGTGGGACCTGGCCCTTAATTTAGATTAGTCTGTTACAAAATCTTTTGTAGCCATTACAGGAAATCCTAGTTCTTCATCATGGTTTTTTTTTTTTCCTGTGAGTTCCTTCTTTTCTTGTCCCTACCATTTTGCCAGGAGCACTGCATGGCTGAGAATGGAAAGCATTCCAAGAAGTCTGAATTGCTGGATAAATCACACCAGAATTAGTTTGGCCATGTCCTTTGAAGAAACAAAATTCTATTAAATAGAAATTAAATCACTTCCTTGTATCTCAGCACGTACCTGAGGGCACAGGTTCTTGTATCCTTCAGTGGCAAGAATTGGGTAAGAACAGAACCAATTTCCTGTCCATTCTGCATCTCAGCATGTAGCTTTAACAGTGACCACTCAATTCCCAGATTTAGAAATGTTTCTCAAGATTACTTATTTAAGGGTGAAATTATTTAGCACTTATCTGGACTATTTAATAATATGCAAATTATTTTTAAAGTCTACAGAATCTGTAGTAATTTTATTTATTTTCACAAAAAAGAAAGCATTTCTGCTTTCATAGGATGGAGGTTATAGTCTTTGCTGGATTAGCTACATTATTTTTGAGTTGTTCTGGGAAAGAAAAGGTAATTTATAGTGTGTATTGTTCTTGACTTAGATGTTTCTTCATTGAAACTCTTCTTGAGATTGGTAGTGATAAAAAGCATTTGTCACCCAGTGAATGATCAGTGACACATGGAAGCAAGTTTATTAGATAAAGATTTTCAGAGCTGTACTGCTGCAAGACCAATATTATTCCCACTATTTGCATTTATAGAAGCAATAAGGCTCTTGAGATGTGGGTTAACTAAAATTCTGAGCACATCAAAGGTTTAGATTTCCAAAATTTATACAAAAATTTTATTTCAGGAATTTCAGTAAAATTGGTAGAAGGTCCTTCTGCATTACTGGTCTCAAAACTACACTTGGCCATATATTTGCATTTGTAATATCAAAATTTATTTCAAATTGACCAAAGCCTTCATAATTTCTTAGATGAAGTTAGTTTCAACTGCAGGTTTACAAGAAACCCTTTACTCAAACCACTTTCAGGCATTGTTACTGCATTTTTTACAGCCTTTTGCTATAGCCTCTGTGCTTGGGTGCTTGATTGCTCCTGGAGTGGATATTGACTTTCTGCTGAGACAGACATGGCAAGCTGATGTGTTTTGTTTAATGTTTAAAAGCTATTCAGGCAGCCCAAGGTTCATATCCACCTTGGGACAGGAGGGAGAGAACAGAAAAGCAAGATAGAAAGAAAAAAGAATCCAGAAGAAAAAAAGCATTTGTAAAAACAGTACTTGTTCAATAAATTCAAATCTGTCTCTGAATAACAGAAAATCAGGTTTTGAAAAGCTTCTAAATTGTTTCCTGAACTGAGGTCAAGGAGGAAAATAATACCATTCATAGTAGAACATGGATCAATACAAAATCCAAATAGGATGGTGCTTTTTATTGTGGTTATGTTTAACAGCATGAGTTGATGTGGAGATTCAGACCCTCTCAGTTTAGAAGCCTGAGTTTTCTGTATAAATAAGTGAGAGATGTGCTTCCACCAGGCCATTTGTGTCAAAGATAAATGCCTGAAGTTACAGGGCTTCTCTAAGGTACCTTTTGTTTGTTTCTGCATCTTAGCATGGCAATACTCCCTTGAAAACTCGTGCCTAGTTTAGAAATCCCACTTTGAGGCATGACTTGCCTTTGCCAAACTATTTTCTACTGATGTTCGAGGAGTGATCTGCTGGTAAAGACGCTGGTTTTCTAGCTCAGGTCTCGCCCTCTCCGCAGCCTTCAGAGATCTCCCGTTGCCATCTGGAAGGGGCTGCCTGGGGCTCCCAGGACAGGCTGTGGTTGGAAACGCCTCGTGGTCCTTGCAGAGCACGGAGCAAACAGCGCTTTCCTCCGTCTCCAACAGCAGCCTCAACCCCTCCAGCTCCTGTGGTGGGGCTGGAATTGGTCAACTACACCACAGTCATGAAGAGGTGTGGCTGTCAGTTTGAGTAGAACTGCTCACATACGAGTTCAGTGGAAGGAAGGAAGCAAAGAGACAAATAAAGCCATTCCAGAAGAAGAATTTCAGGGTCACGTATTAAAGCATGCGAACAAAGTAATGTCTTAAATTCCCAGATCCAGCATGGCCTTGCAGAACTGGGTGGTTTCAGTAAGAGCTGATGCGTGCGTATCTCCCTGCCCTGAAGTCCATGTTTGGGTGCCTGTTGGGAACTGATCCAGTAGACTCAGGGCAATTTCCACAATTTGGCAATTGCTGGACAAATCTGCTATTATAAAGTATTCAATTAAAAAACATTTACAATTTTTACCATCACTGAAAAAAGTTAGAAGACTTTTTTCCTTCATTTCATTAAGACAAGAAATTCTATAAGTTTTCTAAAGAAAAGCAATAAATCATGTTGTGGCACTTTACTGTTAGTATCACGTGCCAAAGTCATAATTCCTTCCCTCAGTTTAGCCTTTCCCTCCAGTCCATCTTCCCAGTGTGTTACTGTGAGCCACCTATTTGAAAATTGCCCATGTTGCCACTTCCACACAAGCCCATCACACCATCAGGACTAAAATGCCTCAAAATATTTCTGCTGGGAAAAAATCTGGGACACTGCATTAAACCACTAAGATTTCATAAATCAATGCTGTTTATTCATGCCTTGATCTGTTTGGTCTTTCTAAAATTATTTTTCGTATTTTAATTGGAATTAATTTGGAAGAAAGAAAAGTATTAATTTTTAAAGTTCATCCTATTTATAGAGTACCCACCAAACTGTGATATCTGCCATGCGTGGAGATCTTTCACTTGTTAAAAATTAAGAACTTGTTAGTGTTTGAAAGCAAAAAATGAGTAGCTCAGTTTTTATGTCTCCCTCCTCCAATTGGCCCAGCTTTAATTTCAGGTTATTAAAATTCAGTCATAGTAACACTAAATATGGTTAATTCCGTAGGAATTTAGATTAAGTGTTTTGAGCCTGCAGACCAAGTTGGATTAAATAATACTGCCATGTGCTAATAAATTTTTGTCTTCCTGGATTCTACCCACAAAGATATTACATTAGAAAATTGAGGCAGTTGCTAGGGTTTCAAGCCTATAAATTTGGAAGTATTTTAACTTTGAAAGATGTCAAAAAATGAGCCTGAAATGATTCTCTGTGTTCTATTCTCATCAAATTAATTCCATTTGAGAAGCTGCATCTGTAGAATTTCATTAGCATTGCTTCTGAACCCTGTTACCACCCGCTTTTTGGTCCTTGACTGATGGAGTTATTGAATTCCTCACTGGATAAGGTTATCCAGAGCCCCGAGGATAAAATTCTGAGAGAGTTTATTGCTCTGATAGAATTTGTATGGATTATTTACTATCACAAGACTGTTTCTTTGTTATTTATATATATGTTTATGACAGCTCATGTAAATTTACAAATAAGAACAGGGTAGTACAGGTCACTAATGAAGGGATTTTAGTAGTCACTCTGCTAAAGCTCTATGGCTTGCCATAGTCCTTCTGTATCATTTTAGCAGGTTGACTAATAAAATGTTAAATTTGGTGTTTGGTGTTTCCATGGTCCTCAAGGTGCCTGAAACTTGGATACAGTCTATATTTTGCACAAGCTTTCCTACTCTTCATCACCTTAGACTCTCCAATGTGTTAATTCTTCTCATTTATGATTTTTGATATAATAAGAACAGCTTACATAGCAGAGAGAGCCTTAATTGCACATTAAACTGCCTTCTTTGTGGAGCTGAGAGAACTCAGTATAAGGCAAATTTGAATTAAAGTAGTGCTGCCATGCTCAGAATTCATTATCTGTTTAAAAATCTTAGTACTGTTAGCTAAATTGATGTGGCTTTGAATGCTGATAAGGCTGGAGGCATAAATGCTCTATGTGCAACACTGCTGGGCTGTAGAAAGAATGGCTTAACCTGACCTGTGGCTTCTAAATATGCCTGGTTTCAGCAGATTCATGCCTGTAAACAGAAATGAAGATTTCCCATCAATACAGAGAAACAAAACATTCTTTGCTCATGACAGACTGGCTGTGCACTGCTCTGCAGCTGCCTCTGGGGTGCCCGTAAAACCGACACCAGCCTGCTCCCAGGAACTGGGAACTTGCTGGGAGCAATATCCTGCTGCCTGGTAGAAAATCAGAGCAGCCTTTTAACACTTTCAAGAGCCAAACTTCTCTATTACTTTACTATAGGACTACGTTATAGAATATTGATGCCCATTTAGAAGTAATAAAACAGTTTAACAACTCTAAGATCCTTTTTTTTTTTTCTTAGCTAGACACATGGACTCCATCTACTATGCCATAGCACCTCCTTATTGATCTCTATTGCACTGCATGAAATAGGCCAAGCTGTCCTGGAAGGCACCTGGGCTGGCTCCAGGAAGATGATGAATTGATAGGTTAAATTTAATTGATGTGGTGTATTATTCTGAATGGCTGAACTTGGCCGTATGTTACAGTGCAAGCATACCTTTTATCTTTGTTTTCCTGGGTCTTAGGCTATAAAACTCTGGGCTACATCCTTTACTCAGGCTTACTGTACATTTCTTATACCATAGTGCTCTAATATCCTGCTGTATGTCACTGTCATCTAGGCTGCAAGACTAATGCAAGAATTCATCTTGGCTGTGTTGCCCATATATCCTTTGCACAAGGCAAAAATATTTACCAGACTAGAGATAGAAGGAGCAGTTGCTGAGTAATGTATGTGCAAAATGATCTATGAATGCAGACCTCAATTGACTGGAAATGAAATACTGTGATAAAAATCCCATTTTTGAAATCTGTGGTTGTGCCAAGGAGTGCATTGCCTGCTCTAGGTTTTTATAGAAGTTGTACAGTTTAAGCATTATTTTTTTATATACTAACTGGAACATTGAGAAAGTGTACTTGTGGGTTTGGAAAAACAGTTATTTTAAGACTATTGCCAAATTACTCAGTCAGACTTTATTGTATGCACTTCACAGCATTCCATTTCTTACGCCATTCTGGATTAGAAAAGCTTTTAAACAAGGGAGGGAAGGTGTCAAGAGATGGCAGATTTGAGGAAATGAAACACATTTAGAAAATAAAACATCTGAGTTACTTCAAGCTCATGATCCACTTCAAGGAAAAGATCCACTTTTGAGACACTTGCTCTTTAAGCTGGCAACAAAACAGCTCATGAAGAAAACGCTGTTTGGCTTTTAGATGGGCCATTGTTATGCTGATGAATGTGCGAAGTTTAGAAAGCATCCCACCAGACTTAGAAACTGATACCCATACCGGCTTCCTTCACTTGGGCTAAGAAGGGGAAACTCTAAATGCACCTTCTCTAAAAGAAAGTTGAAGTATCCAAAGACCAGAGTGTGCCCGAACAGAGGCATGGTATCAATTTAATTTTCACCTGTCTTTTGAACAGGTATGGAGGCACCTCAAAGTGGAGAGCATCATGGAAAACAGGACAAAACGCAAAGCAAGAGGCAAAGGCAGGAGAACCTTGCTCCAGCCTGTGGGCTGGCAGCACGGAAGGTAAGAGGAATTTCTGCCTCAGAACAAGTCCTGTGTGCAGACCGCTGTTGGGAATTGCAGTGCGGCAGCTCTTTTTATTCCTGTGCTCTCCTCCCTGCTCTGCCGGCCCAGGGCACAAGGGATGACTCCAGCTGGGGACTTCTGTTTTCTGACATTTGTCCTGAAGGTCAGGTTCTGCTCAATGAAGGGTTACCCCCTGCATGGAGCACCCGTGGAGCTGCCAAGGATTTGCAGGAATTGGCAGTAAAGGGAGCGGGGCAGGAGCTTGGGGCCGCCAAGTTCGGGTCAGAGCTGTGGCGGGGGCTGAGAGCTCTGTCTTGGTTAAACCTTTGCAGGAATGCCCTGATTCCTGGCATGTTGTGATAAGTTTTGGAAGGCTTTCAAACTCTAGGCATGGGATGTTTGAAAGGATAAAAGCTTTAATCGCTGTGGGTGGTGTTTGGGGACCCTTGGCCCCAGAAAGGAGAGTGGGACACCTCTGGGAACTTGTGTGAAAAAGCAGGTGGGCCTTAAAAAACTCCAGCCCTTGTGGTTTTTCTTTAGTTCTGCCAGAAGTTTAGTGTTGCTCTAAGTATGATGCATTATGGAGAAAATCTCCTATCTATGAAAATACTTTCTCTTCTAAAGTGGCCTGGAGCCCTTCAGCTCCAGGCTGCTGTGGTCCAACCTGCCCAGCCAGAGCAGCATCTGGGAAACAGCAGCTCCTGCTCCCAAGGGGAGATTCACTGCCAGTGACCTTTCAGCCCTTCAGATATTTCCGAAATGTGCTCCCCTGAGGTGCAGTTTTTTAACTACCGGCATCGGAACGTGTTCTCCTGCTGCCTTTGCAGCTCTGGCTCCTTGACAGGTGAGAGCAATCGACGCAACTCCTACCACGCCAAGGCTTTGCAAAGGTCACGCACGCCCCAGCAAAGCCTGTCCCTTGCCTTTTAAGAACAGTGGGAATCAAATCTTATCAGTAACTGTGACCAAGAGAGCTACAGGAGATACAGCTTAATATTCTATTACGGATTAGAACTGCTGGGAAAACCTCTGAAGTAAAATAAGGAAGAAACAAAGAAAAAACAAAAACAAGCAAACAAAAAACAAAACAAACAAACAAAAAAACCCAAAAAAAACCTCTTTAAGGCTGAAGTCTTTTAGCATCTAGTCTCTCTGTACAGACTCTTCTTGATAACGTGGTGTGGTATTAATCTCTTGGGGAAAGGGTTGTGTTGTATGTAAGAACTCTGAGCTGCACCTATTTGGAGGTTTAGAGGCAAGATACACTGTCAGTGGTAGGAAATTAAAAGTTTGTTAGCAGCCCTGGAATCACACTGAGTAGGACATTTCTGTTCTCTGTGGAATATCCAAGCATCTGCTTTTCAATTAGGAAATTACTTTTCAGTGTAGTAATTGGAGTTGGCCCTGCTAAAATTGCTGGGAGTGAGAACAGTACCAGAGATTACTAAACTAAAGCTTAATTTTAAAGTTTAACTAAAATTCATCAGCCATATGCAGTGTGTGTGCCACAGGTACCTCATGCTTCAGGATGGTGAAAATCTGCAGAAGCAACACTAAGCACATTCGCTAGTTCAGTATTTGTCATAAGCAGGTATACTCTTAAAAACAGATTCTTTTCCCCAGCTGAAAAAGTTACCTGAAAGGAAGTGAAGCTGAACTAAATGACTTGCATGTGCACTCTCAGTCTGAAGGGTCATGGTTGCATGTAAATGAATTTGTCACATATACAAACAGTAGATACTGATTTGCTCGGCTGGATCTGTCTAAGGTATGTTATTTAAAATAGGGCTTTTTGCCTGCCTAGAAAATAATGTTTGAAAGCCATTTCCTGATTCTGGAGAACCTAGTTCATGACTTCTAAAGGTTTGTTGAAACATCAGTGAAGCTAGGTACAAGTATAAGCTGCTTCTGAAACTGGTGCTTAGCACTTGTAAAATCCTGCTAAAATGTGTAAGCTGAAGCATTCAGAACTGGAGAAAGGTTTTAAATTCTGCTGTCCTGTGTTCATTTGTAAAATGAGTATTGGTTTTCATAGAGTACAGTGCATATATAAAGTAGTGCTTTGAGGGCCTCTGTTGTATGAACAGATATAAGTAGAAGAGAGAAAAGGAGGTTCTCCTGTCTGCTTTGGGATTTGACTTTAGTTTGATTTATTTGTTTATATGGCCCCAAGGCCAGGGAGTGTGAGATGAGGTTCTGCTGCCAAGGTTATGCACATTAAACTTGATAGAAGGCAAGAGAAAAGGTTGATAGCAATGGTGCCTATTGCCAGCTATAAAGGCCTGCACAATGTTCTTGCATTACATCTCACTGCCTGTGTTAAAAAGCACTTGGTTCCTCACAGCCATTTCTATCTTAATAAAAATGTGCTGCTTTTAAAACTGTAGAAAAATTCAAATGGCAGCTTGGTACTTCTGGTAATAAACTGCTGCTACATTCATCCCATAAAGCAGCTCCAGCAGAATTCTGGAGTCGCCTCAGCCAGAGCCCTGCACAGCCTTGCCAGGCTGCCTCTCTTCGCTGCTGTAGCAGCACTGAGCCAGAAGCAGGAGCTGTAAACTTTAAAATATGACTTTTCAGACAGAAAGCCTTTTCTTGCAGCACTGAAAGCTTTTCCTGCATTTCAAGTGAGTGGGAGATTGTTTCCCCAGTCATAAGTCTGACTCCAAATACTATAGCAACCAAAATTAGGCCATACATCATCCTAATAGTAGTTTTCAAAGAATTCTTTACAGGATCAATTCAGACCATACAAAGCAGTAAGGTTTAGAGCCCAGTCACTAAGAACAGCACCATCGTGAATGTATCACAGGACAAAAGAGACTTGGGTGGCAGGAAACAAACTACAAAACTGCTGCAAGAGCAGGGATAGGGATGTAGCTGTTGGCTGTGTTTCATCTGTTGATTTGTGTGATAGTGCTTGGCATTACGGTACCTTCTCCATGGCTTTTATCAGAACTGCATTTGCTGTCTCACTGCCTTTCCTGAGGAAGTCACGGCATGACTGAGGTTGGAAGGGATCTTTCAAGATCGCCAAGCCCACACTCCCTGCCATGGAGGAGGCTGTTAGGAGAGCAAGGTCTATAAATGTAGGAGGCATCTGTCTGCCCAGAAGCCTTGCTGGTGTGTGTGTGTGTGTGTGTGTGTGTGTGTGTGTGTGTGTGCGTGTGTGCTGGGCTTGGTCCAGATCCTGAGCCTGGCTGCCCTCAATAGACTTCAGGATTTTGTAAAGTGATGTGCATGGAGCTCACAGCTCCAAGCAGAAGTTCTTCCAAAGCAGTGAGGATGGGTGCATACACTTGACAAGGGTTCTCTGGAAATATTTCTCTACATAAACAGCTGATAGGCAAGTCTGCAGATAGATATGAAGTTACGGCCAAATTTATCACACCAGGAGGCTTTGCTGGGAGTTCTAAATATTGATGTTCATTGTTAGCATGTGCATCACATTCTGTGCCATTCATCTCAATATAAACAATGAAGTGTCTGACAAGGCATTACTCACCATGTATAACCTGTCAGAGCATGTCACTGTAAATCAGTCATACTGTTGCAACCTCATTAATTAATGGTTAAGGAAAAAAAAGCCCAACAGATTTTTATTCCTGCATGAGGAGCGAAGTTATGTTTTATTAAAGCAGTCACAGTGTGTTAACCCAGTGAAGCTCCCTGACTAGCTTTACATGTTTCTGTACACATTTACAACCTTTCTTATCATGTCTTCAAAGGTGGTGTTTTTTAGAATTTTCTCAGTTGAAAATTACATATCTGATTAAAATTAATGAAATTTGTATTCTTAAATCCTTGGGAAAAATCCTTGGGAAAAGTCAACGAAATGCTCTTAGATTTTAAGGGCTAGTGCAGCCTGGCAAGGAAAATCTTTAAATATTTTAGATTACAGTGCCACTTACCCTAGATTAATAGCCCTAGTGCAAATAACCCTTGATTTTTGGTCCACAGGCAACTTTTCTGTTAAGGAATAGAACTTTATATTAAATACTTCTTGGATCCTGCTTATAAGCGGGCTCTTTGCTGCTGCAGGGATGGTGTGAGTTTTCTCTCTGGTGGAGCTCTTGTACCAGCGCAGGAGGACAGGGGTGCAGAGCTGCTGTGCTTCACTTGATTTTAGTCATTTGATACAACTTCTCCTCCTTCCCCAGCTCAGATTTTTGTACACAAAAAAGCTGAAGCTGAAGTTAATTGACTATAAAAGGTTATCAAACACTGGCTAATCAATCCAGTATGTATAATTAGAACTTAAAGAAAAGAATCTTGTGGAAGCACTAACAGTCTTGGAGAAGATAATTAAAGCTGAAATATGAATATAGTAACACCCCCCAGGAGGGGCAAAATCAATCACGTTATTGTATTGAATTAAGATTCTGAACCTTGACTCAGATACCCTTTGTGTTCTGAATTGTGCAGCCTCCATCTGAATCTGATTTTTTTGCAAGTTAAATTAACTGGTAGGAGATTCTCCTAGAATAGCAACTAGTGGATTGTGATTTTCTTTTTTTATAAAGAAGGAAAAACATGTTATTTCCACTTGAGATGCAGGAACTGGGAAGCTCGAGTGTCAACTCCTTTCTGCAGAGGTGCAGCAGGAATGAATCTACAACATTCCCAGAGTTCCACCGTGTGAGTAAGGGCAGGACAGAGCTTTAGCTGGGTAACCATTCCCCTGGCAATACCCAGCTCCTGCGTGAGCGGTGCCAGGGCTGTACCAGTCCCCCCCAGGACCTGTGCCAGGAGAGGATGGTTCAGGGAGGCAGCTCAGTGCCACAGGCCAGGCTTGGCCTCATCCCGGTGCATCACCTGCACATTCCACTGGCCCTATGGAGCCAAATGTTACTTCCAGATACCCCAGGGAGTCTGAAACGAATTATTTTGCTTTGTTTCATTAGCCCAGCTGTAATGTAGCAGAGCTAATGCAGTCATATCCCAGTTAAGGTACCAAGCAGCTTTAGCTGCTTATCTGCCATGGAAAGAACCACATTCACTTTTGCGATGAAAATTAAATGTGGAAATAATTCCCTTTTCCTTTTTGGAATATTACTGTGCTATTAAATAGGCTTAAGACCATTAAAGAATAATGACATGATGTTGCATGCATCATTATTTTAAAGGAGATTGGATGAAAATATACTGTCTATCTGTTCCAGCCCTTGCCTAATCCTCAGTTTAATAGAGATTTGTAAGGGCCATGATGCACAGCCATTTAGTAATGAAGTAGTCTTCAGTCTCTGAAAAAAGAGTTTTAGTATCTACACTATGAATGATGTAAGCATAAAAGATATCTAAGATCCTGTTTTCTCAGTCTCAGTATCTTTAAGGTTTTTCTGTTAAATAGTGTAGTCATACCTAGAGAAATGAAATGCAAAATAGTAGAATATCAGGTCCTTTGTTCTCAGTTACTTAATGTAGCAGCTGGTTACAACCAAGTTTTCAGGGTGGCTGAAAACTTCATAGAATTTCCTTCTCTGCTCCTGTTCTGAGAGAAAAGGATGCACAAGTGCACACAAACACAGAGCTCTCTGAAGGGCTGCAGGTCAACCCAGAGCCACACAAAAACCTTCAGCAATGTGTATATTCTGAGCTGGCAGCAAACCATGGAAAGGCAGGACTCACAGAAGGCTGGGAAGATGCACCCAGGGACTGAAGTGCCCACAGCTCCCCCAGCCTGTGGGTCTGGGAGGATTTGGGTTTTTTTAAGACATTGCACTTCAAATTTATTTTGATTTAGAAATAGAACTAGATTATATCAGTGGGAAATCCTCACATCTGAGTTTCCTCCTTTCAAACTAAGGGCTGAAATGGAAAAGGAGATATTGCCAAATAACTGGAACACGTATTCAGAATAAAATATTCATACAAGGAGGAAATGGGGTCTGTGCTTAATAAAAAAAGCAATTGTATGCTGTGATAGCAATTATATATGTTCAAATATTGTGTTTTTCTTCAAATCTTGGTTATAAATCCCAAATATATAATTAATGATCCTATCAATAATGCATTTCTAATCTTAAGGTATGAAATAAAATCCCTTTGCTTATTTTTATAGGCTGGCCCCTTAAGAAAAGTCTTTCTTGGTATTGGGTCTTATCATGAGACACAAAGAAAAGATCAAGAGGCTGAAATCTATGATAAATTGACAGGGAAGTTCCTGTTTGGAGAATGCAATGTGTTTGAAGTTTTTACGGATCCCAACTTTCCTTTTTCCACAAAGGGAAAAAAGTGATTGCAAGATGAAAGCACCTCGTTGGCTGCGCAGACCCACGATGGAATGCAATTTTATCTCTTTCAGTCACCATCTCTGCTCTGAACAGGTTAAAACAGAAACCCATTAATGTTTGATTGCTGCATGAAATAAATTGGTGGGTTCAGACTCACCGAGAGCAGACCAGCTGCTGCCCATTATATGAAAACTACCCTTACAGGGGATTCTAAATTGATACTTCTGTGAGCTGTCTCAGCTCGGCTGTGAGTCTAAGGCAGATGAGAAGCAAAGATTGCCTTTATCAAGGGACTATTTCTGTCTCTGTTATGTTGGTTTCATAGTGCTCATTACTCTCCACTGATGTACTAATTTGCCCTGACGTATCTGGGGCAGTGCAATCCTACAGGGTCCGGTGCAAAGTGTAACAGGGGGCACCAGGAGGAGCTTCCATGGATGCTCATCCGTGAAAGGTGCAACTTCAATGAGCTGTCATTTTTCCAAAAGCCTTGCTCATGTGGCTCTTGAGGAAGATTGACAAGTGGTTTGGCTTAAGGAAAACATTACAGTCAGTGTAAGGGAAAACCAAAATAGAGAGTGTCCTCTCTTTTTTTTTTTTCTTTGCCCTTTTGCCTCCCACCTTTCCCTTACTATTTAGGTGTTGTTCAACCCTTTTTCCTTTTCCAAAACTTCTGTTGCATTTAAAGCAAGTGTTTGTCCTTTAGCAATTATCAATTGACACTTGTATCAACGCCTTCAGCTGTGTAAGCCAGTTATATTTACTAATCTTTCCAAGCTCTCAAATGTGCAAAAGTGGCCAGATAACAATTGTGGAAGCCCGTCATCCCCACCCTTCACACGCTGGTGGCAGTTAACGTTATTGCATCCTGTAAAATTAACTTTCTCAGGCTTGCTCCTCAACTTACACATTTCTCAATGAATGTTGGGAATTTCTTTCCTAATTTTTAGGATTTCCAGCAGAAATATGTCCAAAACAGGGTACAAACCCAGAATTTATAAGTCTTAGTCTCACAGATTCCTCTACTGCTTTACATAATTTGTGTTATTAATAAGTAACAACCCAGTTTTATAGTAGGGTGGTACAGTGGATCTAAATATTTTAATCTGTCTTCCAACAGCAATTAGCCCCAAACCATTAAGAGGCAGAACTACAAATTGAAAGTGGCCGTGCCAATTATCAGTAAAAAAAATGATTGAGGAGCAGAAAAGAAGAGGAGGCAGATTCGCAGGTGGCCCTGGCAAACATTGCACAGCTTCTTCCAGCTCTGCTGCCCTGGCTGGGGAGAATCAGCCTTTTCTCCCCATGGCAGAGGAAAGGTGGGCACTGCTGGAGCTTGGCCCTCTGGGGCTTTGCTGGTGCAGTGGAGCTGCTGTGGAGGGATCTGCTCCTGGGGGTTTTTGTAACACAAAAGCAGTTCTCCAAACCTAAAAGCACAAGCAGGGCTTAAGTCACTTTTACTGCGTTAACACTTGTGTGTTAACAAAAAACTTCATGATGAGACAAAGCGCAGTACAGGTGCATCTGGGAGTCAACCTGCTAAGAAGGCTCCGTGTAAAGAAACACAAAGGTGAACTGCTGCAGATATGCTCACTCCTCAGAACAACACCTCAGTTCTAACAGGAAGTGTTCCGTTTGGAATCTTGATCACTGGTAGCTCAGGAAGACATGTCTTCAAAGGTGCAAGGCAGAGAGACAGACCGATATTCACAGCTGAAATGCTCTTAAGAATTTCACTTGTGCTCAACTCCCCCTTCACACTGAATTTCAACAAATGTCTCTCTTGGAGTAAAAAAGAAGTTAGTCTTTGGCTGACATTATTTGTGGAAGTGAGCACAAGCAAGAATGCAGCTGCTGAGGAAAACAATTTCTTTCTTCTCTCTTACCTAGCAAGAGGATTCTGTCTGAGGTGAACAACTAACTAACAGGGGATCTGATCAATAAAGCTTTTGCCTGCTGGGAAAGTAGAAGGCTAAATACAAACTGTTTATTGTGTGATTATAGAAGAAAATGGGTGTTGAACTTCTCATTAAGAACTTCTTGGATAACAGAGCCCCATTGTACTAGGGCACTGTACAAAGAAATACTGCAGAAGACAGTGCCGCCTTTGAAATGTTTATCCTCTCACAGGGAGCCAAGAGGATGAAAATATGTTTTGAGAGGTTAGTCTTCAAAAACCCAACATGCAGACCATGTAATCAAACACCCACAGGGTTATTCATTGATAGTCATTCACAGCTGACTCTCAATAACAAACTTATTTTCATCGTATCCCTTCATTTGTATTCACGGGCGTTGGGCAGCTGTAAAAGGGAGAGAAATGTGAAAGCCGGCGTTGTGCTGCCAGCCCTCCTGCCCTCCCGATGGGATGCAGCAGTGGGAGCCTGCCCGCCTGCTGGAGCGTGGCAGGAGGAGCTGCCCCGTCCCACGGCCAGCGAGCAGCCTTGGCAGCACAGCCTGCCATTCCTGCATTCAGACTGTCACCAGGTCACCAATTACCCCCAACCTACAGGAGACAAGCTAATTTTTCAGTTCAAGCCTAAAAAGGCTTTGCTCTCTTGTGATGACAGTAGGTAGAAGCTCAGTTGTTCATTCCATAGAAATCATGCAGAAAGAAAATGTCATCACTGTGGAGATCTTTAGGATCATTTGTCTGATCCTTACCTGAGGTCATGAATTACATGGATGTCAAATGAGTGTAAAATAAAGTAGAAAATAGAGAAGTGCCTGTGTCATAGGTGCAGAAGATAGAGGAAGGCAAAGGAATGGGTGAGAAAAGAATAATAAGCATTACTACCAAAAGAAAGGTTTGGTTTTGAGACTGGGCATTGGGCTACAGATGACTTGACCTTAACAGTTGCCTCTGTTAAAAGAAAATTAAATACAATAATATTTGGCTGTGAATTATGCTAATCTCCACATTTACTCCAGCTAAAAATAAGAAATTGGTATAACTGAGGATTCAAGTCACCATCAAACCTGTAATGGTGTTCACTGACCAGGAAAGATTACAGATGGAGAGTAAAACATGTTTTGATGTTTCCAGCTATTCATATTGCATCACAAGATTTGGAACAAAATTTTGCAGCCCAGGAATCAATGAATTCATTTCTTCTGTTAAAGTAGTACAAGTTTTATACAAGACATGTCTTTAGAGCAAAAGTACATCTGGAATTGCATCTTTCTTTGGGATCTTTGCATTTCTTTTTAGGTTCATCTTTCTGTCAGACTTCTCCCTGAAGTCGGTGGAAATGGTGGCTGCAAACAGCCTTCAGGATGGGACTCAAAGGAGTCCTCATACTTCACCTGTCAAGTCCATGGCATAGCTTTGCATTTAGGTTGGGAGCTTTTTATCAGAATTGTTTTGGAGGACTGGAATTTCTCAGAGGCAAATGGACTTGAAGAAATGTAAGAACAGAGGAGCAAACAGTTTGTAAAGTGATGTTTTAGTGCCTTATGCTGCATATTTTTATGAGGTTATATAAAATATTGTGATCTTTATCCAGCCTTGGGTACCTGAGCATGCCGAAGATGAGACAATATTGTATTGATGTTGGCAGCAATGAAGTGGATTTCCCCAGGCTTCACACTTGAGGGGCTGGCTAAATACAGTGCTAGGGACAGGCCTAAAAATGTTTTTGTTACTTCTGGATGTACAGAAGAAAGAGGCAAGGTATGAGGAAAGTCCTAGCTGAAGAACGTGTGCATATGCATCTTAATTTTTACAGAAGATGCTGAGGTCATGGGTTAAGTTATGTATAGTTTAATGCACCAAAACTCTCGTATAAACTTTATTACTTTAAAAGAAGCCTGTTCACCAAAGCAGTATTTGATGCAGGGAAATGATTTTATGTCCTTCCATGAATGTGGTCCAGAGAATCCATGCCCAATTGCTGCCACCCTTGCAAATGACCTTGAGCCTCTATTCAGTGTGTTCTGGCCACTCACAGAGGGACAGGCAAAGGCTGTGCTGTGTCTGACAGCAGGGCAATCCTGCTGGGTGGGATGTGACCATCCACTTCTCCTCGCCAGCTTTGTGTATGGCTCCTTTTCTTTTCAGAGGAATGTTTCTAATTGACACGTGGTCACTCGTGTGACTTCCCAGCGCAGTTAGGATTTGTGAGCTGTCACAGGGTTAATGAATTCTCACAAAACCTGATGCCTCCACTTGGGAACAAGACATTCCTGTCAGCCTTCATGCTGCTGGAGAGAGGCAAAAGCTGTTGCAGATGATGTGGGGAGAAAGGGAACCACTTGAGCACCGATAACAACTACTGTGCCCCCACCTTTCTGCCTCTGCTGAGTGGTTTCACAGTGAGAGTAAGCTATTCTCTTGACAGAGTTATTTATATACTCTGTGACTCAGCTGTCTTCTGAGGGATGGCAGCTTGCCTGCCTGAGAAACAAACTTTGTGCTGCCACTTATGTTGTTTTTTTCCTTAAAATATTCATTCCATGGTGTTAGATCCATGATGGAAGTGCTATAAGCATCAAAACAGTGATGGGAGGGAAAAAAAAAGGTGACAATTGTTTTATGTTAGTCATAAACTGAAAAGGTGGACAAAATTGAAATGCTGTTTGTGTTTTCCTTCCTCGTGTCAATAACAAAAGACCTTCTGCTGCAGGAGGATTAAAAAATAGGGAGTCAGTGTTTCCTCTTGAGCTTGAACTTAATTTTCCATCTGCAGAGTTTCTGTCTTGGTACAGTAATTTCAGTGGCTGCTGTGAAATAGTTCCTAATTTATAATAACAATGAAAAATCAGGATCATCTCTTCCTTTGTTGCCATGCATTATGAAATTATTTTCTTTTGTGTGAGGCACAGGTACAGCTTCATGAGACATTCCTTGGCTTTTTGCCTGGGCTGTTTGGTCGAGTGGGCAAAATTTAAGGTGGGAAGAATATTCTCTTTATTCTTGGGAGAACTCAGTTTGTAAGTCTTTGTATTACACCACTTCACTGTGTTTTGTGATGTCATTTTGCTGTGTGTTTTCATTCATTTGTAAGCAATAAGGTTTTTTTGGGTTTTTTTTTTTTTTTGGACAGCATTCCTCTCCTTATCCTGTGGTCTTTTTTTATTCTGTAACAGTAATTGTTTTGCATTACCTTGAGGCAATGAGCCATTCCACTGGTGGGAGATAATATTTTTTTTCTTTCCAATGAGATATGTGTATGAAAAGGCAGAGTATGTGTATTGGGTTTTAACCTTCATTGCTGTTGGGTTTCACCTTTTTCAGTCTTCTCTCCACACAGTCTTTTTTAACCTAGTTTTTAGTGATTTGCTGCAAGATAACTGAAGCTTAGATGTGTCAGATGTTTGCATGTCTATTCTATTACTCCAAGTAAATTCATCTTTATGAATTCAAAATCATCATTATTCATATTGTCCTTGTTAATTTAAAATAGAAATCCCTTACCAATGCAGCAGTGCATTCAAATAAGGATTCAGAGAACTTGCAGCCTGATTATTTTGGTGTTACAGCGTGCTTATGTACCAATGCCGGGAGCCTCTTGGCCATAATACTTGTTACTGGGAGGGAAAATCGTAGCAGGTGCTGAGGATACATTCACCTTTGACTGCAGGTGAACATGCCAGTCTGTTTGATCTTCAGCTCAGTTATGTGGAGACAGATTTTTTTTTTAAAGTAGATCCCATGGTGAGAAAGAGCTAATTGCTGACCAAGGGTGGTCTTTTAGCTTGCTTCAAGCTTCTGCCTAGCACGGGTCTGTTGCAGGTGCTTTGTGCTGACTGGATCCAAATAATCCCCCATGTAACGAGAGCAGAATGTGTAGGAGAGGAAATCCTGTGCAGAGGGGGATGGAATACTGATCGGCCACGTGTGAGTGATGAACTTATATCCTAGATGGGGCACTCTCAACCTTTATTTTACCTTAGAATTGGGTAAATACTGCCCATGTGCAATGAGGTTTCCTCTACTGCACAGGAAATGCTGAGAAACATGAGAAACGTGGTTCTGTATTTTCTGGATTTGGGTACTGATTGTGCCTCATGCCCTTGAGAAGGACATTTACTTCTCGTGATGACCGTGTAGGTGGCTGTGGGTAGCTGAAAACAATACCTAAAGCCAAGATCAGAAGGGACATTTTGCTTGGGCTGGATTAAAGAGGAAAAGTCAGGCTAATTCTAATGTTTTACAGGTGGAAAAGCACAAAATATTTGACAAGCTGAAAGCTCAATGTGATTTCAGTTACACAGACACTAATGTTAAATAAGTAATTACACAGAAGTCAAATTTCTCCTGTAAATTTGTAACACAGTAGAAGAACATTATGCATAATTGTGTCACATATCGTTTTAAGGATGAAACTCATATTCCAGGCTCCATTAGCTTTCAGTGTCTTTGCAATATATCTGTTGAACACATCCTAAAAAGTTAGAGACAAGATTATCATTGATTTTTATTCACAGCAAGAAATTCAGTGAATAATTGATGCTGCAATTTCAGTTCTATTTCTTTAAATACCTGTTGGCTTAAGTTTTGATATCTCTATCCTCAAGATCCTTGCATTACAGCAGTCGTGATTCTGGGTATAGTTTTTGACCTAGTTAACAGTGACTCAGCCATTGCTGCTCCTGGGCTCCAGCTCTGCCCTGTTGCCAGAGGTTACAGCCTGTGCAGCAGAGATGCTGGAGGAAAATCTCTGATCCTGTCTTGTCCCTACAATTCACAATCTGACATTTTAATATGAATGGTAATTTAAATATCCTAGGCCATGAACTGCAGTGACTGAGGAAAGGGCCCATGGGATAATGATCTGAATGTTAAAGTAGCTTAAAATCAATTTAGTCACTGGAATCCCATTATCCCTTTTCTCCTGGCAGCTTCGGACCAAACACTGAGCTTGCTCTATCCTTATCTGCACTAAATTTCCACTGTTTCTAGGCACATAATGATTATTATCTGGAGTCAGAAATTTGCCTTGGAGATGTGTCTGTCTCAGGAGTGTTGTGAAGGCAATGACCCATGGAAAAGATTCAAGATCAGCTGATCATCTGATATCAGATTACATACAAGGGTATTCTACATCATGAAAAGCTGCTCATGTGTGTGGTCTCAACTGTCTGAAGTTGGAAAGTTTTTTGTACTCTTTGGAAATGGGGATGGTGACTCTGTTTCCCAGTATGCATTGTCTTTAATGCAATGGTATTTCCATTAGACATGTAAATTCTAAACTAGCAAGAGCCTTATTTCTAGATAGTGTTAAATGTGCACAATACTGCTTTAAATCAATAGGATTAATCAATTCTTTCTGTCTGTTATGTTCTCTAATTTCTGTTCTTCTGAATTGTTTTGTTTTGCTAACACACTGTGTCAATTTAGGTTTGTGGTTCTGGGTTAGAAATGAAGCTCCTTCTGCTCCCATCAGCTCTTCAGCTTTTGCAAACTAAAAGCTTTTGATATTGCTCTCTTTTTAAGCCTATTTCTTCATAAGAATAGTACAATATAAATTGCTGGCAAAAATGACCTTCTGAAATGTGGTTCAGAAGCAGATAGTCAATTCTGAAAGTCAAAGTACAGACAGGAAAACCTGTAGATTCAGAGTAGAAAAATTACTGATCCGATTTCAATCCAGAATTATGGTTTCATGAGAGACATTCCACAAATGTTGAATATAAAAGAAATTAATATAAAAGAAATAGAAGACTAGTATTCCTGCTTACCTTTATAGAGACGTATACCTGCTTTTCAAATGAAGTCATGACCAACCTATAGAAGCCATAACACAGCTAGAATAATACAACGCTGTCTTGGTTTGAAGACAGGTGTCTGCTAAGGAAGGTGGGAACCTGCCTTAGAACCCGCAAATGTGAACCCCCTTCCCTCCAAATTATTATAACTTTGGAATCAAGGGCTTTCAGGCAAAGATACAGGGAAAAGGAGTAACAGTGTTTTACTATTATCTATAGCAAGGCAAACAATCAATAACAACAGTGGCAATAACAAACAAACAAACAAAAACCAGAAGATGCAGTGACAGAAGTCTGTGAGCTGTCAAATGCTTTTCCCGTTCGGTGCAGTTCCGGTCACAGCCGGCAGGGGCGCTGTCGGGCTCCCGGCCGGGCAGGGCGGCTGCGATGACTCCGCGCAGCTGCGGGGGGCGCTGTGCGCGGTCAGCTCTGTGCGTGCGGGCAGTGCCGATGGATAACCCGGGGCGGGCAGGGCGGCTGCGATGAC
>VZTX01005744.1:22381-65302 GCA_013400915.1 Pardalotus punctatus
CTGTGGGCGCTCGGCTCTGTGGGCGCTCGGCGCTGTGGGCGCTCGGCTCCGTGGGTGCTCGGCTCAGTGGGCGCTGTGGGCGCTCGGCGCTGTGGGCGCGGGTCATGGCGGTGCTGTGGGAGGTGGGTGAGCACCGCGGCGGGACGGGCAGGGCAGGGGTGGGTGTGCAGCAGACGGGGGGCAGAACTCAGAGCAGGGGCGGCACAGACGGGATCACCCCGGCTCGCCGAGAAAAGGTGGCGGGGACCCCTCAATTCCCTCTGGCAGGGAAAACGCGGGGTGTTGGCAGCCGGGCCCCTTCCGTAGAAGCTGCTGGCACAGCCAGGAGATGCGCACCCCAGGGACGCGCCCTTCTTCCCAAACGAAAGCTCTCTCACCAAGGAAAGGAAAAGCGGCACCGATCCGAGATCTTCCTGCCGCTGGCAGCCGAGGAGATCCGCAGTTCCCCACTGCTGCCCTGTGCCCTTCCCGGTGGTCCAGAGTGTCTTATCAGGATCGCCAATCTTTCCTCCCCTTCCCACACCCAAGCCAACTGTTTGCCTCTTACAAAAGGAGTTAGCAGTCCTTAAGTATCCAGCCATTAGTAACATAGCAACAGGAATGAGGGAAAAATTCCAACCAATCCCAACCTTCAATAAACACAAATGGCCTCATCCTCATGGATTGATCTATTTAGTGCTGTGAAGCCTTGCGCTGCTTCCATTGTGGTCCAGCATGGCAGGTGATAATGGGAGATACATGGTAACATCATGTTTTCTAGTGCTTTATCATATTCAGAATTTCTGTATTGTTGTAACTGAGTTTGTTGATCATGCTGTGAGTAGAGCAGATCTTTTTCCTTGTCTGTCTCAATCACACTGTAAATAGAGGAACCACAGTAATTTTCAGGAATGGACATGATTCAATAGTAGCAAAAGCATCTTCTCCATTTGCTCTGTGATGAAAGGCTGTGTAAGAATCCCTCTGTAACAGGCTACTGACCCTTATAAAATGCTTTTGTACAAGTATATTCATTATCAGCCACTGTCAAAGAAACGAATTCTTTCTTTCCTCTCGAGGTGAGGTGCTCTGAATGACAAGCACAAGAGAAATAATACAGTAATTTGTTGATTTACGGTGTGGGAAGTTGATTCACAGTTTACAGAAGCAGCAGTGATGTCAGTCTACCAATAAAGGATTTTTAGACTTCAGATAAAGGGATGCTTTTGACTGTGTTTTGCACCAGAGATTATGAAATAAAGATACAAAATAAATACCTGGTTTGTGTTGTTGAAAGTCAGTGTTTGCATATACAGCTGTAATATTTGAAATGCCTCTTTATTCTAAAGATAGACAAATTTACAGATCCTGCTGATTTACTGTCCTGTAATGGTAATTGCTGCTGATAATATTACACCAAGCTACAGAATGCTTCCCCTTTACTTGCATTGTTTTCTGCAAAAGTAT
The DNA here is from genome assembly GCA_013400915.1 of Pardalotus punctatus. Lineage (NCBI taxonomy): Eukaryota > Metazoa > Chordata > Aves > Passeriformes > Pardalotidae > Pardalotus > Pardalotus punctatus. The sequence continues at coordinate 23,828 of VZTX01005744.1, forward strand.
TACATGTATTTTGAAAAGGCTGGGTTGACTCATACATCTCTTTTGACTCCTTTATTAGTGTTCTGGCCCTTTCAGGCAGGTTGAACAACCCTGCTAAGAGCATTTGGAATTCTTCTGGAAGCTCATTCTCGAAGCGTCGTTCTTGTAGGAGCTGTGCTTGTAGGGCTCCCCTAAAACTGGGAGATTTTGGATTGCGTCCCTCAACCTCCTATTCTGAACAGGGCACAGGATAATGAGAGAATGGATCTGGAGGGAAAGGGAGACTGAGAAGAGACAAATATTCTTTCCTCTGTGGCAGCTCTCTGCTGCTGGGCTTGCAGGAAGATGTGAGGAGTGCTCGGTTCCTGCAGTCACCAAGCGCAGCTTTTGGAAATGTCAGGCGCTAGCTCCGGGCTCCCGCTGAGCACCAGCCGTGGCAGGCAGCCAGGGGCAGCCCCTGGATTTTGCTTCCCTCTGAGTCCCCGGCTGAAGCAGGCACTGCGAGCATCCCTCCCAGGCACAGCGCTGAATGCACACAAGTGGAGGTGTGTGTTTCTGGAGGAGGTGAGGACTTGATAGAAAACGTTTGCCCTGTTTCAGATACTGCAGAGATAGCAGTTCACTCGCATCTTAAAACTGCCCTTAAGGAAAGGTGTAAGTCAATATTATTTCAGACAGAATAAAAGCTAGAGTGTCTTAATAGAATAATAACGACGGAAGCAATGAAAGGCTGCCTTATTGCCTGAGATTACTTTGTTGCAGCAAGGCAGGACTAGCAGCATCAAATCATTAAGTTCTGTTTTTCAAATGTGGTCTCTGTGCCCGCGTGGTTTTGTGTGGGTACCTGACCTGCCCAGTCCCACAGCTGGTGGCCACGCTGGCCAGTGGAGCTGTGCAGGTCCTGTGTCCCCAGCAGGAGCTGGGGCTGAACTGCTGAGCCCTTGCAGTGATGCTGAGTGCCTGAATGGCCTTGGGGGCTCTGCTGTGGGGTGACCTGGCTGCAGCTACCCTTCTTACAGACACGCAGGGCACAGGTCTGTTACCACAGCTGGAATAGGAGTTAAATGCACTGCTTGGTGTGTGCTGAAGAGGTAAAAGACTGAGAGATTAGCAAACATGCCAAAAATTGCATCTCAAAGTTCTGCCTCTTGAATTTTACATTCAAGATTTGCAAAGTAATGACAGAAAGAGAAATTTCAGTATGGATAGCTTTGCTAATTGAGCTAATAACACCTTCCAGGGAAAATGACAGATAAAAGCACACAGGATTGGATTTCTGCTGGCTCCTAGAACAATATTCAAAGAGAAATTTATTTTTTTTCTGGGAAATATAGTCACTGCTGTGTTTGTGTTTTCCCATTCTAAATTCTGTACTTAAAATAGTAACGCCAGGAGATGTAGGAAAAAGTGAGATTGTGATAGAAATCCTGAACTGCTTTTCAGAGCAGCACTAATAAGCAATCAGATTTCAAGCAGATCACTCAGTAGTTTCAAACATTTCCAATATGAGATGTGTGCGTGTGTTCCTAAATGTTTGCTGGCCACACGAAGGAGAATCTTGACAGTTTTTCAGATAAATAGAATAAAAACATAAATCCTGTAAATCAGCAGTAGTTTAGCCATTGGAGCAGTCACATTTGCCTTGAAGGTGACAGGTCAGGACTCCCCCGGGGCAGGAGTGGGAATGGAGCTGCAGGAAGGGTGAGCAAACTCCCCAGCAGGTGCATGTTGGCATTTTGCTGTGAGGGCAGAGCCCTGATTTTTTGCGCAATGGGACATTTTACATGATGATCTGCATGCACAGAGCTGCCTCTGAGCTGTCTCTCTGTCTGCATGTCATTATTCCAGATTAATTGCTGCTCTTTCCTAAATGCCCTGGCTTCGTGTGCTGACCTAGTGTCGACATTACAGGACAAACAAGGGGCTGGTGGGTTTCTTGTCACTGTGTTGCTCCTTTACAGCATGAGAGGCGCTCTTGTTCCTCCGTTTTGAGTTTTCCAAGGACAAACATTTGTGATGTCAGGACTGCTTTATGGATCTGTGTGGTCTGGCCAGAGAGACGTGGGATGGCAGGAGCACCCACCCTCTGGAGCAGACACGGCAGCAGGGGTGTAGGACGAGCTCCAGGAGCAGACACACGCACACAGGGGATGGGCTCGGGGCACAGATGGCAGTGGGAGAAGGGAAATGGGATTGCTGCAGGCAGACAAGGTCTGGAGGGGCCCAAACAGACACCTGAGCTGGGCGAGTCACGGCAGGTGTGTCGAGGGCAAAGCAAGAAGGAAGGACCACTTTGCAAGGACAGTGGTGGGAAGGGAGGCAGGATTTGTTTTCAGATCAGAATATTTGTGTTTTGCATCTGGAGAGTTCTGTTCTGGTTAGGGATTTTGTGTTCTATTTAAAGAGCTTTGGAGACTGAAGCCTTTGTACGCTCCTGGCCTGGTGTCCCTGAGGGCTGCTCCCTGCCGTGGGTGCCCTCGCGCTGGCTCCAAGGCTGCCCGCCGGGCTGCTGTGTCCTCTCCCTGTCTTCCCAGCTCCTCACCTGCTTCTCCAGGGGAGTTTGTTCCTAATCCAGCAGCAGCAAAACCGTTACTAGAGCTTGCCGTGGCACTCACACTCCTCAGCATTAGGAAATGAGGATCTATGGACGCACCCAGTCTGCTGCAATTTTCCAAGTGCACTGTAGGTGCTGGTCTTTCCTTCAGGAAACCAAAGCAATCTTCTGCCTGGGTTTATCCCTGTCAGTGCTCAGTGTTGCTAGAGGAACAATCAGTTCTTTGAATGTCCTCAGAAATAATTTTAGCCCTGAAATGTTTTTATTTATGCTCATTTTCTTTGACTTAGCTGGACCAGATAATATGCGTATCTATTTCCTTCTTGCAGCTAAGTGGGGAGTTACTAGAGATTGAGGGAGAATAAATACTCGTGTAACTCTTAACTAAAAGTTTCAATAGTTATTGCAACCAAAAGAATGCTTTTCTTATATCTTACGCCACTTCTTAAATATTTCATATGTTACTGTGACAAGATTCACAAATTCGTGCTACTACACAAACCAGATACGTCCCATGGACTGTTTTCTGGTGGGGGTTCCCTGCCTCCGCTTGGTCCTGTGGCTGCACACGGCTGCCTGTGAGGATGCTGGGACAGCCAGAACTGACCTCAAGTACATCTTCCAGGTACTGCTCAGTGCTGTAGAGCAGGAGTGGCATTGCTGCAGAGGAAAACAGGGTTTGTAGGCAATGGAGACACAGCCTAGGTTTGGAGCGTTTGAAAAGGCAGTGGAATGGTGGCTGACGAGTGTCCTGAGAAATCAGGTATTTCAAAGCAGCTTTGGGACCTCTTTCTGTCCTCGGCTCTCCAAGTTCTTATTGTGACTTATTGAGGTCTATTATTTGTGCACTTCACAGGGTTGCTATGGAATTTATTAGGCTGAGTTGTGAATGCAGAGAGCAGTTGCTTTCAAAAGGGAAAAAATATGGTTTGCAGGGCTGCCTACAGATTTAAGATATGCAAATTCCATTTCTTGGAAGCTTTAAAAAAATTATTTCTTTGCCCACATTTCTTCTCCATGCTTTGAGTTTGGAGAATTTTGCTTTCTAATTATTTCTTTTTGGGGAGGGTTTTGTGAGAATACCGAGAAGAGAGAAACTCCTGTCTGATGACTCTCCCAATTTCCTCTTTCATATACACAAGAGGCATTACCTAAAAGCAGCAGCATCCTCCACATGTTTTTTGTTCAGTTTGTTTTTCAGTAATGCAGGAAGACTTTGAATTGTTTTGGGGAGGTATTTATTCAAATATACAAAACCAAATAGAAGTTGGCTGTTTGAGGTGTATTACAGTGAGCAGAAGGGACAGCAGACATGTTCATGGAGCAGAATCCATGAACCTTGCTGGGATTTTAGGCTGGTAAGATTTCAAAGAACCAGACGGAGCAGCAAGATCAGGTTTGGGGCTTACATGTAGACATCTTTGTGCCCATCTTTGAAACCGGGAATGTAGGCAGTCCCTGCCAGAATCTGGGAAGTCCTGGATCACTGAAGTGCCTGGCAGGAGCCAGACACATGGGAAGGGGGGAGGTGGAGGACGTGCTCACTGGGAAATAAGGTCAGACTTAATTTTTTACAGAACAGCTCAACAACACAGGTTCATGGTTTTTGATTGCAAAAGAGCATTTGGCTGGTTTGATCTGTGTGATGGGACAAGAAAAAAGCCAGGGCTGGGGTAGTTTTCGGTTTTACCAAGGAAGACTTCGTTACAGAACTGGAAAGACTGGAAAAGGAAAATGGGTGGAAAAGCAATATTTCTAGATTGCTTAGCTAAAGAATAGTCTTAGTGCAGTTGGATAACCATCACAGATGGAATTTGGTGCATGAAAAGACATACAGTTCTGGATGATGATCAAGCAATGTTCTTCAGGGTCTCATAAAAGCAGAGTAAAAATAGGATTGTTAGAAGAGAATTTGATCTCAAAAATATTGGAAAGTATTTTTCTAACAGAACACCTAAAGGAATGTGAAAAGATAAGCTATGCAGGGACTAGCTGTGTTGAGGTTTTTCTGCAAACAGATAGTAGAGTCATCACTTCCTAACCAGAAGAATTTTGTGAATTCTGTCATTTTATAAATTGGGGATAGTTTTCATCTGTATCTGAAGGAGGAAGTCAAGTTCAAGACATTGAAATATCATAATACAAAAAGGCAAACTGAAAGATACAGATAAACTAGCAATCCAGTGGATCTTTATACTATGTGTTGATGAATTCTATATATGGAAGATTTATCTTTTAATATGCCCCGGGTACTTTCAGCCATCCCTGGATCTGCTCACCAGGGCTGTGACATTTTCCAAATGACCTTTCTACTTCTAGTAATCTTAAGTCCTGTTCAAAAGCATGTTCTTGTTATATCTGAATATTAAGTTTTGAGCAAGGTAGTGGATTACATTTTGAAGAGCTGCATGATCACTCTCATTTTATCTGTGCTAGTTAAAACTTGATTTTTACCTTGGCTGGATTAGTTGCAAACTGAGAAAATAGGTCTTGCTTGAGCTGGAGGAGGATCTCAGTCTTGCAAGCAATGCAAAGTCACAGCTGGTTGGAAGATGTCTCAGCTTCAATGTCAGTGTTGCAGGTGCTTTATTTTGATGTATTCACACTTCCTTCCAACGCAACCCCAGAGCTTACACCTTCACAAAGTAACACCCGAATGAAGCATTTCTAGTTGTGAGCGTTTATAAAAGGTCCGCTCTCCAGGCTGGGCAGTAACTGTAACTTTCTCTTGTAAATGTGGGCATGGAAGCCCGAGGGGACACAAGTGCTGCCTGGTGGCCGCATTTCCATTGGCAGCGGGAGGAAGAGCAGGGCCCAGCACTCCTGCTCCAGGCTCTGGTGCAAACTGCTGGAGCCAGTCACTGAGGGGCAGTTAGTGGGGATTAGTTTGAAAAACACAGCCAAGAAGCAAAATTAAAACAAAACAATGCCGTTTTCTTGCAACTAGCAAAGCTACATTAAGCCAGCTAATTCTGATAAAATCACAGCAGGGAAAGCAGAACAAGCAAACCAGAACTCTGTTTTGCAGTTAGATCCTGTGCTATTTTTAAGTCATCCTGACAGCTTGTTAAATGCCAGTCTGGAGAGCAGCTCGCAGTACTGACTCTCACTTCAGACGTTTTCCATGGGAGGCTTTGCCCTGAGAAGATGACTGGCAGCACAGTGCCCCTTCCATACAGAAGTCACACCCTGCAGCAGCCCGGGGCCGCAGCCCGTGTGTCTTTAACCCTTTGGAGCTGGTTCTCCACATGGTCTCAGCACCGTTACACGCTCACATTGGGCTGCGCAATTTCCAAGGGAATATTTTGATGTTTCCAGCCCCGTGTGCTCTCTGCAGAACACACTTTGCAGTAAATACAAGTGACACAGGCACCCTGTGGAGGTCTTGGCTGGCTCTCTGAGGGACTGTCAGGCATCCTCATGCACACTTTGAGCAGTAAGAGAATGACTTTTATGAATATCCAAATATACGTACAATGCTGGGAAAAGGGGAAAAAAAAAAGGTTGAAAAAGTTGTCCTAACTTCTTGGGAAGGATGTCGTCTTCACACCTGCCAAGGTGCTGTCACACATAGGTGTTGTGTTAGGAGGGGGAGTTGCCAGTCTGCCAGTGGAAGATAGCCCAGCATGTCTCTTCTCTCCATCCGTGGGTGCCTTGCATTTTCTGGGTAGCTTTTTGTGACAGACTTTGAATAAGCTGGCGATGTCAATGACGTAGCTGGATTGAGAATTCAAAACACTATTTACAAAGGATCATAGAGAAGGAGTGTCTCCATTTTCCTCTATGAGGCTTTGGGGTACCTGCAGTCTCTCCTTTTCTATTAGTGATGCGTTCTGCAGAGTGAAGCAAAGCTTTCTTGTACTTAATTCAGAGTAGCATCCCTGATGCCGTGTAAATCTGTAAGAATTGAGTACAGGAGCACAGTCTCAAGCATGATAATTCTGTTGATTTCTTTTATGTATTGAAAATTCTGGAGTATCAGAAATTACGTTTGGATAACTGAATCCTATCACAATATATTTTAATATGGTGTAAGTGAAAAAACATAGTAATTAATTTATTTTTGAATACGGAAGAGATCTCGGTTTATTCATATTTGAAGAAGTTGCATTGGCTTTTATTGCTATGATCTATGCAAGTATGATTTAACATTTAGATTTACTAGATCTCATATCAGACCCTTATATTTCAAAGAAGAATATGTGAATCAATCAGTATTTTATATTTATATATTGAGTGTTCAACGGGCAATACAGCAGAGAAGGGAATGGCAAAATCTACCACCATCCCTGAGCCTGAGGTAGTTCTGAGCTAGCCATGATTCCTGTTCTGTGCTTGGAGATCTCAGCTGTGTGGCCTTTGCAAGCTGATAAATGGCCCTTTGTAGCCTTGTCCTATTTTTATTGCTTGCAACATTTGTTTTACCCACAACGGGGAAGCATCCCTCTAAAAGTAAAATGCTGACACATGTGAAGGAAACCCGCAATCCATAACATCATTTAGAAGAAAGAGATTTTTATGTTGTTTTCTAGCTTCCATCTCTGCAATGCATTTTGGTGATGGATGATGCTGTGGAGGATCCTGCCCAGTTCCTGATGCTGTACAATCCACAAGTGCTGCAGCTGGAGTGGGATTGCACTCGCCTGCAGTAGCAGAGTGGCTCCCCTGGGCTGTTTCTTCCCAGCACCACTGCTCGATTGGTCTGACTCCTGTCTGCATGACAGCAGAGGCAGGGAAAGGAGGAACACTGATGTTTTCCTCTGTGTGGTGGATCCTCTTACAGGATATGGGTGTTAAAACCTCTCCTGAAGTGAGAACCTTGGATTTCAATATAATAATTCTTGTCTAGACTATTTCTCTAAGCTTCGTGTAAATTGCTAATGCCATTTTACTTATAAATTAGAAATGTCTCTACAATATGCCAGGTAATTTAATTCTCCCTAGAAATTAAGCCATTAATCCAATCTCCATCAGACATTTTTGTGCTTTTTCCTACAACAATGCACAGGAAAAGCTCTCCTAAAAGCCAACAAAATACTACACTGTCCTTTTTCAAATTTCTCCTTAACTTTTGCCTCTAGAGCACTGCCAATAAAATATTCAGCAACAGCTTGGCAGCTACTCTTCTCTATCTGCTGCTTATTGCATTAGTCACAATTATCTCTCTTTATATCCTCCTGCTGTTATTCCAACTCTTGTGGCCTTTTCCAGTTGTGCAAATATATACGCATGAATTAATGAATAGTATGAATAATCACTTTGCAGTCTTTGGAACAACCTACCTCCTCCAAGATAAGGATGTGAACAAGTGTTCAATCACAGTTTTAAATTGTAAAGTCTTTGGAGCAGAAATCGGTTTTTGGTAGGTCTGTATAATGCATTTTGCACTAGAGGACCATAACTGGACTTCTGTCTTACTGTGAATAAAATGCAAAAGTTTAGAGATTTAAAGCTTATTATAATAAAGCCCAGTAAATATGAAGTTGGTACTTTTAAAACCAGTAATTAATCACAGCAAAATAATTGCCAGCTAAGGTGAAGCAGTAACCTCTGAAGAAGTAATCAGGAATTAAAGCCAGCTAGGGTGGTGGTGTTTGCTAAAAATTACAAAGTGATCCCTGTGCACTTGGAGAGACAAATCCTTTTCCTGGAGAGGAGCCAGGGTTCCGGAAGGGAACAACCAGCCTGGTTCCTTCCTGCGTGCAGAGGTGTGCTGGGAGGGCAGGACTCCCCACCGGTGACCTCCTGGTCTGCAGGGTCTCTGAGGTTCCTGAACAAGTCAAACTCACTGAGCTGGCTGATCTTGCCAGACGGGCCGAGAACCAGCTCCTTTTCCAGTGAGCTGGAAGCGTGTTGGGAGGGGAGAGGGGATGCTGCTGCTGCACAGCCCTCACTCAGAGGAGCTGTTCTTTGCACTCTTAGCTTTACCCGGTGTTTCATGGATGGTTTCTCCTTGTTTTGTCTTCCCCGCAGCCCAAGCAGTGGTGTTGGCCCCTGCTTGCACAGCCCTGCCAGCGTCTGCTGGGGTGCACGGTGAATTCCTCCCAGGAGCTGCCGGATGGATTGTCTTGGGGGACACGAGCAGGTGACACACTCACCGGCATCACTCCTGCGCTCCTGATGGATGATTTTGCACCCTGCAGTTGTATTCCTTCAAGGAGCAATGGCAGCGCCACATTCTCAGCCTTCCCGTTGTCCTTGGTGTCTGTGACCCCTGAAGGGACATCACAGACCAGTGACTGGCTGTCAGGTGGCAAGGACAGTGCTTCTGTATGAAAGCCTGATGTTGCCAAATCTCTCTGGGGTTACATCTAAGCTCACACAGCCAGTGGAAGACTCTCATTAATTTTCGTGGACTTTGGATTCTTAGCTATATAGTTATGAGGCAGTAAGTGCCTGCAAAGACAGGCTTTAAAACACCAAGGTATTGGAAGTACTGAGGTGCAAATGGAAGATGTGTCTTCAGATGAACTTCTGCTGAGCAGAGGGAACTGAGGGCAGTAGTGTGAGTGTGCACATTGCCTCACACCAGATTTGCTTGAATCAGCCCTCACAGCCTTTTGGTGAGCAATTCAATGCCCTCACATTAGTGGAAATCTGGACACTTTCTTCCCAATGATAATTTACTGCATGAAAAGAAATGAGGTGTAGGAAAGTTTTGGATTGCAGCCCACAGGGTGGAAGTGAATGATCACAGTACTCAAGCCATCTTTCACTGGGCTGTCATCATCTATTGGAAAGTTGGAGGTTGTAAGCAGCAGCTGTGCAGGGAGACAAATCAGTTGAAAAAAATTATGTCTTACAGGTTTCCAGATACTGACCCTGGGAAGATAATCAATTATAAAATCAAAGTAATACATGGAACTTGGGATCACATTCTGAGCACGCTGGGCTTTGAAAGATTCTAGCTGTGTTTGAAAATATGAATGCTGCAGGAGTCATCCTCCTGTCTTTATAAAAGATGATTTTATAAACTGAAACAATCCTAATTCACACATACCAGCAGGTTGTCCTTCTCTGAGCACGCTGACTGCAGGTTTTCAGTGTTCTCCTTGTACACTGCTTTTAACACACGTCACGAAATAGGTGCAGATATTGTAATACTGCATCAGATGGGACAGGGTTAGGGACTGGATACAGCATCCCTGTGTGTTTAATATAGAAATCTTCATTGCAGTAAAGTCAATGCAAAACTCCCATTGACTTTGGAAGGGCTATGTGTTCTCCCTACCTTCTCTTTTGCAGTTATCCTTTTTTTTCTTATCTGGACTTTTAAATATGCTATTTGATTCCCAGAGTAGTCTTTCTTACTCTTTAAAGTATGTAATAATTGTACCAGCACAATGGCTTTTTCCCAGATGTGCCTATTAGGTATTTCCTGATCAGAATATTATATCTGCTGTAGGAGAGGAAAAGAAAGACAAATTGAGTGGCCCATAGCTAAAAAAAGCTGGCGGCAGAGTTGGGAGGTGAACAAAAGCACTGAGTGCTGACCATGGGGCTGCCCATCCTGAGTTGCTGTTTTGTTTGTCTTTCTGTGCTTTTTATATTTTCAAAAATGCCAGACAGAGACAGGATTATAAGTGTGATTAAGAGTTCTTAGGATTTGTGTCCCTAACTGTCTCGAGCACTTTTCTAAAAGCAACATCTCTACAAAAAAGTAGCTAATGGAAATTTTATGTCTGTTTTCAGGTATCTGCCTAAAAACATTTTAATGTTTAATGTTCAGGAATACAATGCAACTGTACTACAAAAATCAATATTCTTAAACATTCCATTTTAGAACCCCAAAACAGAATATCTAATATCTATTAGGTTTCTCTGAAATCTTTTCTACTGAGTTCATAAATGGCATAAAAGATGCCATTGCTAGAGAGCAAATGAATTCTGTTTCTGGGAAGATGATTTACAGCTTCCTATCAAAAGGATTGTGCATGGCATCTGTTTTATTTTGCTGCCCATTTTCCATAAAATACGGAGAGTAGCTAGAGGTTGCTTTTCATTGGGGAGAATTTTTGAACCTGGACAGCTCTGCAAAACAGTAAGGTTTGTAATTTTGCTATTAGTATGTTAATAATTAAATGCTATAGCTAAAACCAGAAAATACTAAATGTAAAATACAGAATGCAATAAGTAAAATGAATTGTGGCTCTTCTGCAACTCTGTGTGAGTTCAGTTCAGACCTTGGCAGTATCTGCACCTCAGTCAGTGTCTGCTGCAGAGCTCCATGTCTGTGACAGCTCCATGCTTCCAGCAGTGTTGGAATATTGTTAACGTCCATGTCACACTCCCGTTCTGTACCACAGGGATCAATTCTTTCCATTGGTGTTTGCATTTTGCTCATCGAAGGCACAGATCCAGGACTATAATCTTCTTCTGCAGATGCTGGAGAGTTTCTTCAGTGTGAGACTCCCACTAGAAGCTGTGCAATAGTCACTTTTGGGGCGTGCAGAAGTGCAGGGGGATTTCTGGTGTTCCCCAGCTGAAAGGGGGTGTTTGCAGCCAGGGCAGCGTGGGCCTGCTGCTCCTGCCCTGGGTTTCCAGAGCTTGAAGTCTGCCTCTAGCAGAGAGGAGAAAAAGAGGATAAGGAGGGCGGCAGAGCCTCAGCAGCTCCTCAGGGGTGGGCGAGGAGAGTCCTTGTCCTTGTCCTGGGGCTGTTCTGGGTGCAGGGGCTGAGGCTGAGCTGGGCTGGGACGCAGTGCAGAGCATCAGAGCTGTGGGCTGCCATGAGCACCCAAATGGGACGGAGTTTCCTGGTGAGCTGTGCCCGTTCAGAGAAACCGGCTCTGCGCAAACTGCAAAAACCAAACTCTGCATGAATTTGGTGAACTTCAGCATTTTTTTTCCTGTTTTATTTGTTTATAAATCTCGATTTCTCTCACAGACAGGGAGCACTTCACCAGCTATTCTAAGCCAATGTATGGGCCCACTGTGAATGCTGTGTCTTGCTCAATGCTTTAAGGACGTGCTGAGCTTTGTAAAGAAAACATTAATAAAAAATAGCTTATAAGAGGCATAAAGTTCAAACACACTGTGCTTTCTTGTTTATAACAAGATTTGTGTTCTTATTTTTTTGATGTGCATTTTATTAAAGCTTTCATCAATTTATTAAAAATTCAATAATTTTATTCTCTTTTTTAATTACATATGGCTTAAGCACCATTATAACCCATCTCCAGGAGATGATGTATTACAAAAACTCTTCTCTGTTGATGTGTTTGGGAGCAGGTAATGGCTGTAGGTTTCTCTCCTAGGACATACTGCCAGAACAAGGCTGATAAAGCTGCATGATGATCAGGGCACATTTCACTAATTTAGGGCAATGTGAAACCCTTCATGTTCCATGCAGATTTCATGCCAGGGTGCTGTTTGCTCCAGAAGGTAAGAGACAGACTCTGCTCCTGCTCTTTAGCAGTTTCCAGAAATTTAAGATGAATTTCATCTAACTTGAGATCCATATGTTCATCATATCATAATCAATGATAGATAGTTTTGAGTCATGACTGGTGTTTTGAACATATGACATTTCTTACTGAACTATTTTGGACGCTCTTATTCCAGGCACATGGAGCAGTTTTGATTCAAGGTGAACTACATCAGTCACCAAAATTAGATGGTTATTGCTAGAGGAAGAAATTCCTTCTCCTTCCCCTAGAAGTCAGCAGTGTATGCTGGCATGTATTTTTACAATATTGGTTTTATAAGAACAATTTCTCACTTTTACTCATTTGAGAATTGAATTAGTTTTTCCTGCTGCTTCACTGACTTCACAGAACATTTCCCCCAATCATTTAACGTGCTATTAAATTGTAGAGTGTGTTGTCTGTACATCTGATAATTTGATTTTGAATGATGTTTGTGTCATTACTAAGTATTTTAGTCAGCAACAACAATGTCGGTAATATGTAGTGATGCTTTTAACAATGAGCTCCAAACGAGACGCAGAAGCCCTGGTGTAAAGCTGGCAGCGACCAGAATGGATGACTCCTGAAGCCATTACCTTCCAACAGCTTCTGAGGCTCAATTCACTTAAACTTGCTGCTTTTGCATTTCCATCAGCTTCTTCAGTTTCTTCTGTTTAGTCCAAACTGTGCAAAATTGGATTCCATAAAGCTATTTTTAAACAGTTCAGAGCTTCCAATCTACAAAACATGCAGTACTCTGAGGATTGTACTTCTCTCTAAATGTGTTTATATTGCATGTTGTTATTCAGGGGCTATCGAAGCCAGAGAAGACCTAACAGATTATTAACGGTGGCCAGCCATTGACTCTCCAATTCTGGGCCTTGTTGCACAGGGCAGCTCATTCCACTGAAAATGAATCCTGTTGAAGCCATGCCACTTGGAAAGTTTCAAACATGAGAGAGTATTTGGTGTGTCCAAGTACCAAAACTGACAGAGAAATTACTTAAGCAATTCATCATGTGGAAGATTTGTAATAAAAGGGAAGAAAAAGGAAAATACTGATTAGTCAACAATGCAGATTTATCTTGTTGCCCATAAATGTTCACATTAAGGCAAAATGTGTTTGTGTGGGGGCCGCCACGTTGCCAATCTGTGACCACATTTTGGCCCAGCTGGAAGGGATGGGGACATGGAACACCCGGTGCCTTTTCCACCACTTGCTCTTCCAGCCTCAGCATCCCTCCCTGGCACTCCTCATTGGCAGGACAAACAGCTGAGAGAGACTTGCTTCGCTTTCTCTTGGGGTTTTGGCTTTGGTTTGTTTGTTTTTCTGGGCATGGGAGAAGTGATAGGCTGTGATCAGTAGAAAACCTCTTAATTTGCTGCTTATTGGGTTTTGTTTATTTTTGGTTTCTCCCTAAAAGTCTTGTCCTAGAGAATTCTCCTGTGGCTCGTGAATGCTTTGCTTTGTGAACATTTAATCCAGCGTGGGCTTCAGCGGTAATTAGTAACATGGATATTTATGGAGACATTCTAACCTGCTTTGTTCATGAATATTTCACCATGGTGGAAATTTCACACCCAATAAATCACTAATGAAAATGTCATTTCCCAGCTGCACTTACCTGATGTGCTGTTAATCTTCCTGTACCCATTGGAAGCAGAATTACTGTCAGATTGCAACACAGAAAGGAATTGATTTTTAATTAGTGACCCCAATAGTGTAGGTTAAAAATTATTTTTAAATGGTGATTTAATGGCCCTTTTCATATAATGGCACCAGCTTCGTTGCCGGTACTGATGTTTTCTAGGTGGCCATTCAAGCAGATACTTTGAAGGACAGCATAACAGCTGCTGGATAGAAGGCATCAAGGAGAGCAGTGGTGTGGGGAAAATGGCTCTGAAAGCAAGAAGTGTCAGAGAAACCCCATGAAATCCAGCACCCTCTGTATTGACAAAGATCACAAGCCAAAATTGTCAGTCTACTTGCATTTGGTCTCTTCCCAAAGTGGTCCTGAAGTGGGCCATCCAATTCTTGGATGACATTTCATGAAGAAAATTAAAACAAGATAGATTATCCTGTTTGGAAAGATCGCAAATTATTTTGCCTGATTGATGACTTTTATCCATTTTCCTAATGCAATTTATATCATGGCCAGCATTCCTGTGGTCAGACATCTCTAATCTAAGGGAAGGGAGAATGGCACAGCACAAAAAGAGTGCAGCTTCCCTGAGATTGCCACTGCAGGTTAATTGACTAAATGAAGAATGTTAATGAAATATTAGAATAGGATGGGCACTGTTAAAAATTATCAAGAGAAGGGTCTGAATGATGCCATAGGAGGGAGCTGTAGCACTCTCCTTTCCTGAAAGCCATGCTCTCTAGCTGCATTTTATTATCCTGAATATTGTTGGCTGCAGACACAATAAATTTAAAAAAAAAATTATTAAGTACTGGTCAGTGTCAGTGAAGCTGTCAGCTCATTAGATTCTGTCAAAATCTGAATTTGCAGAAATCAAGCCCTGCTTCTGAACTCGTAGGTGTGTGTGGCCTTGCACAGACAGGGGCTGCTCTGTAAATATTCCCGTGAGAGCTCTATAGAGAGGCTGGGATGGGGAACACCAGCACCACCACCTCGGGATTTTCACCTGGATTCTGGATGCTGCAGCAGTAAGGCTTGTCTGCATCTGTGTTGATGAAGCTCTTGATAAGGCCGTATGCTTCTTTTGTGCCTGCTGCTGTGACTTTTGCTTTTGGAAGGATAATCCAGACTATCTGTGGGCTAAACTTGGAGGTCTCTTAGTGTTGATTGTTGAACACACAAGTTGAGCAAATATCCAATGTGTCTGAAATAAGGCCTTTTTCAATAACTATTGCTAAAATATGAATTTAAAAGCTTGAACCACTCAGATTCCACCAAAATCAAACCCAGTTTTTCTATTCACATTGCTAGGGTTTGGAGCAAAGCTTAATTCCTGAATTTAGAGCACTCATTGTCTTTCATGACTAGCAACTGCATCATGTTGGCGATCATGGAGCTGTGGCATGACTAAACACTCCCCTCCTAGACTGTGGGCTCTTTTATATTTTATAGAGGTTCATAGCTGTGGCAATATTCGCTGCCTTGAGATTACTCGTCTCTCTGAGGTGCTTTGTCTGAATGAACACTCCAAAAGCAGCTGTCTCTCCCATGAGTTGTACTTTTCAGCAGAAACAGGGCACTGTCCTTGGAGAAAGGAAGGCAAGCATCTCTTTGAGAAACAGATTAACCATCGGAGTCACTACTGATTTCTTGAGCTGGGTGTGCGGTGGGGGACGTGTGAGCTCCTCCAGAGGGAATGCACCAGTAAGGAAAGCAGCCTGCTCTGTCCATCGAATCCCTCCGCAGGGAGTTGTAGGGTAACACAAAAACAATACAGCACTCTTTCAGGGCTTGTTCATTTGTATTCTGTCTTAACGTGCCTTTGCATCATGCTTTGGTGTTTGTAAAAGCAGCGTTGGCTAGGAACTATGTGCTTTCCAAGTCCCCGTGCTCCCGTACTGAGTACAGAAGGTGGGACAAACCCACCTTCAGCAGCTCCTTCCTGCTTCCCACAGCTTTGAAAGGCTGCCCTTCTGTACCTCTGCTTTTAGGCCACTTTTTTTTAAACTAGAGTTAACTATTCTGTGCTGGTGCAGCTTGCTGGCAGATTCGCTCCCCCTGTGCTGATGAGAGAGCTCCAAGCAGCCTGTCCATGAACTCTGCTGAGCAAAGCCTGTGGGACAAGAGGAGTTTACAGCAATGGATCCCCAAGCTCGTATTGTCAAAGGCTTTGGCAAAATGGCAGATGAAATTCATTGTTGATAAATGTGCAGTGATGCACAGGGGAGGGAAAACCACACTTGCTGATGGTCTCTGAGCTAGCTATTAACTCCAAGATCTCTTTCCTGAGCGGTTCTATAGGACTACCCATTATATTGTCAATTCAGCAGCAAAGCAAAACAAACCAAACCAAACCAAACCAAACCCCTAAAAAGATAGGAAGAGACTGGAGAATAAAACAGAACACATTACTGTGCAGCTGTATAAATCTGTTGTGTGCCCACATTTTAGACCCTTTGTCCAGTTTTGATATCCTACAGACCTCCCCCTCTCATTTCAAAAGGGGATAATACAACTGGGAGCAAGCCACCTTCAGATAAGATGGTCACACGTAAGATTTAGACCACCTAAAGGAGGTACTTCTTCACAGAGCTGTTCTGAGCTGTGAAACTGTGCCATTTACCATTGTGGATATGGAAGGAGCAGGCAGGTGAATTCTCAGAGCAATGAGAGACATTCCTGGAAGAGCTCTATGTGTGTTACCTCTGGCTCTGCGAGAATCTGAGCTGCTGGTCAGTCAGGAGGTACAACAGAGCTGCCCCTCCCTGGATGGGATCTATCAGGCACTCTACCTGGGGCACCTAGACACAGGAACCTGGACCTTTCAACGATCCCATACAACTCGGTTTTTGTCTCTGTCAAGCCTAAATCCTTGCTGGGCTGTTGAGCAGTGTGGGCCCAGATTATCAGCAGACATTCCTAGAAAGAAGTTTCAGTAATGCCATTCATCCAGATTTAAGGAGACTGCGTATCCTCACATCTGTCAGATACCCTCAGAGCTTAGAAGCTTATTCTCCAAATATGTTCCCTTTTATTCAAAAGTTATGAGCACAGGGGACTTGGAGCTTAGTGTAATTTGAAGTTTCGGGAAGATATGAATGGTTCCAAGACAAATGCTTGAAAAGACTGTTCCTTTGGAAGCAAGCTGGTTTGCTGCTTCACCTTTCCATGCTGCAAGCTCTCAGCAGTTACTGGTGGAGCATTCATTTTTTACTATGAAATGTAGTGTCTCATCTTCCATTAATAAATTTTCTCAGGAGAAGAGGCAATGGCATTTAACTGTCAGGACAAACAAGGACAGCCTTGTGGAAGCTGAAGATTCTGCATGTTCACCACCAAAGACTCTGCAAGGGCAGCTGAGCTCTCAGATCCCTGTAGAGGTGCAGGCAAATTCAAAAGATCTTTCCCTGAAGGTCTGAACCTTTTCAAAGAACAAAACCAAGCCAACAACCAGAGCACTCTGCCCTCTGGGATACCCAGCTGTCCTGGCTTTGCACTGAAATTTCCAGAAGGAAATAAAACACACACATCACCTAGCTTGAACTGGAATTGTTGCCTAACTCCCAGCTTCAAAACTTTCTACTCTAAAGCCACAGAAAAGAGCTCTGATGAACCTGAAGACGTCTGTCCCCAAAGTTTGACTGCCTCCACAGCTGTGTCTGAGCAGCCTGTGATGGGCTGAGAACAGCCCTTGGCCTGACGGAGCCCGCTCGTGCTGACTCCGTGTTTGGGACACTCTGCGTTTGACCCCGATGGAGCCTGCGCCACGCCGTGGGACTGCGCGATGGGAGAGGTGTCTCTGCACCCTGCCACCACTGATGCTCTTCCTGGGGGAGAACAGTCAGCTACAGAGACAGAAGGGCAGATCTCAGAATAGAGTTTTGAAAATAAAAACCCTTGAGACATCTGTTTAAGCCTTCATTGTATCACAAGCTAATACAGATATCCTAGACAGAAATCAGGTTTTCTGTCTGCTGAGTTAATGAATTTATTTTTAAAACAGTGTTACTCTTTCAAAAGGGCAGAAGGACACTGCTTGTAAAAGCTATCTTGTATTCTTGTATACAAAGAAGGAAACAAAACCAAACCAGACCCTGCAAATAAACTCATTGGCCAAAGTCAGTAATGGACTAGAGGTAAAAGGGTTCTTAGCTTGTGAACCAACAGAGGAACGTTGCCACATGTCAATGTGTGAGGACTTCTTGGAAAAAAATGTACAGTTTTATTCTTAACTGAGAACTTGGGTGACATAAATAGAAAGAAAAGATGACAGAGGCTCCACTGTGTGATGAGGGACTGATAACAGTACACAGATTATAATGAATTTTTTCCAAGATATTTTTCTTCACACCTAATTTCAGATAAATCTCTTAAAGTTCAATGGGACAGCCAGTCTGAGTACTGAGAGAAAAGCAAAATCTTCAGAAGAATAATCTGAGGTTTAAAAGTAGGGTCTCCATATTTCTGTGTCTTTTGGGATTCATTCAGGATCGTGTTGTGCCACGTAAACACTTAATTCACAGTTCTTATAACATGATTTGTTGGCCTTGTGTGTCACAAGGGTGTGTACAGCCCTTCATATCAAATGTAGCTCATGTAATTCCTAGACACCCTCAGTGTGTAAGGGAAAAATGTATATAACTTGCCTGATAAAGTCATGAAAGTCTAACAAAAAGTGAAAAATGATGGGAGATTCTAAGAGGGAGAGAGCTGAGTGTGTGAGGATTGTTTTTTACTATAAGAGAATGTCACCTTAGCTCATTTAGATTTCTCATTGTTGCAGTTTAGTATTTAATGAAAGGGGAGAAAATCCCCCCCCCCATCAAAACTTTAGGGAGTTTTTGATAATCTGATTGATCCAGACATAAATGGCATATTCCAAAAGCACTGTGTGTATTTGAAGCTGAGATTTTATTCTGATCATGGGATTAGCCAAAAAAAAAAAAAAAAATTAAGGTTGCAATTTATGTTTCAGACTCTGCATAGTTCATTAAAATGAATCAAAGGAAGAAGAGCCAAGGGAGCCACAGGAGCCACCAAGGACTGCTCTGTCAGGTCACTGCTGCAGCGCTTACTCGGCTTTGTGCAGTAAAAAAGACCTTCATAGTTGGAAACTCTGAGTGATAAAGGATTTTAGCCACAGTTTCTCTTTCGGTGCTCTTTTCTGATTCATTGACAACTTTAAGGATGTGGCATGGGCTGAATCCTGAAGAAGCAGGCTTTTTCACTTGTTTTCTTCTTGAAGGAAAGGGAGAGCATAGGCAAGGCAAGCAGGATGCAATTTCTCCCTCCCCACCTACGAGCAGCGAGCTTACTGTGGGACGGGAGGTCAGAGAAATCTTTAAGAGATTGAATGCAAGAGGGGGGGGTTTGCTTGACGGATTTATAGATTTCTAAGCAAGATTCTTCCACAGCTCAATCTCTCTGTGTACTGGGATACCGTCCTGCCTTCCGAGCATCAGCAGCTGTTCTTGGGCTGAATCGGTGTGTGAAGCAAAAAACCACAGCTGACTTTGTGCTGGAAAGGGCCAGGAGCACTCCCAAACCTGTCAGGGGTCGGGAGGCTGAGGGGAGCAGCAAGATCTGCAGAACACCGGTCACACATGGGCATTTTCTCACACGTGGAACAAAGCTGGTACTGACATGCACAGAGGGATGGGCACACTTCAAAATGGATCCTTTCTGGGCTGCTCCATTCCAGCAGTGTGCAACCACAAAGGGAATCTTTATCCTGCTTTGGTTTCTGACATGCACAGAGGGATGGGCACACTTCAAAATGGATCCTTTCTGGGCTGCTCCATTCCAGCAGTGTGCAACCACAAAGGGAATCTTTATCCTGCTTTGGTTTCTGACATGCACAGAGGGATGGGCACACTTCAAAATGGATCCTTTCTGGGCTGCTCCATTCCAGCAGTGTGCAACCACAAAGGGAATCTTTATCCTGCTTTGGTTTCACTGCCTGAAAACAGTCTCCAGCAGTCAGAATTTGGAGTTGATCCCTGGTCTATCTGGTGGCTTCCCAAGGCATCAGAACAACGAGACCCCTGAACTCTGCTGAGCCTTTTGCAGCGCTTTTCCACTGCCCAGCTCTTCTGCCTCAGCTCCGGGCAGAGACGGCAGCACCTCTGTGCTTCTGCAGCCGGGCAGGAAGGGGCTGTGCTGGGCTTTGTAATGCAGGAGTGGAGGAAACCACATAAACTTTGCCGAGATAAGGCAGACAAACTGCCCTGAAAATATCTGGACTGTTGTAAATCTCTTTTCAATAACTCTCTTATGCATTATTTTTAGTACAATTTCATGTGGTTACCCATCAGACAATAAAATGATGACTTGCTATAGCTAAAACATGCATTAGAAAAAAAATGTTTTGTCTAAATCAGATGTAGTCCTAAAAGAGAAAGAATTCATTGCTAAAAAACCTCACCAAGGCATAATTCAGGAAAAGTCATCGGGGCACATGTCCTTCCCCTACTTAGACTGAAATTAAGACTTCCAAATGTGTCTCCTGGGGCCAGTCTGCCCTGTCCGTGCTCAGCCTGGCTGTCCCCAGAGCCACCATTGTACTTTATTTCTTGCTGCCAGCTGTGTGAATCCAGTGCTGGGAATGGATCAATTGGCTCCGATTTTCCAGGCTGGGTAGGGTGTTTAAAACAGTAGAGGGCTAGCAGGAGAGAGGGAGGGAAAATTGATTTGAAGTATTTGAGCTGTAATTATAACTTTTTAAAATTTTTTACCTCATCTTCACTGCTTGGCTGCTGCACTCTTTCACTCTCCTGGCTCCGTGGCTGCATTGCTGAAGGGCCTGTAGATGTTTGGTTCTATGGCCCTTTGAAGATGTAATTCAGACTGATTTGTGAGAATCCTCAACCTCTCTGTATCTTCTAGACTATGAGTGGAATTTCTTTGCTGATTGTTCCTTTTCCCCATTTTTTGTGTATTCTCTGTTTACTTATGATATGATATGCTTTTTTTTTTTTTGAGTGATTATTCATCTAGACTTGGAGCACTCCATTCTTTTTTCCATGCCTTTAACAAAAGCTCTTGGGAAATTCACCATTCTGAATTCAAGAATTTCCAGGCTGTCACACACCCATGAACCCTGAACACATTGGCCCAGATGGGTTCTAGGTTCTTTAATATATCAAATATTGTCCTTCAGGTTTTTTTTTTATTATCCTTCCATTTAATTTCAACAGAATCACCTTCTTCCTACTCAATACCAATTTATTGTTCGAAGTCACATTTTCTGTCATGCCCTCATTGCTTACAAGACCAAGTTTAGAATAGCAAAAGCTTTTGTTCATTCAGTGCCTTAGCATCTTGCACTTCATTCATCTCATGTTAATAAAGAAACACCACACTTCTCATGGGGGAAAGAGAAGAAAAGTAACGGCCCAGATTTACAAAGTGGTGGGAAGTTTATCAGGGAGCCTGGAGCTGAGAAATGATAATTTAATTCTAATGCAAGAAATGCCAAGGAATTCATTTCAGTGGTACCTGATTGGAAATATTAACCCTATAGTTATGAAACCTGAGGCAGAATGTTTAAGAAAAGCCTGGATGTGGCACTCAGTGCCGTGGCCGAGCTAACAAGGTGGTGTCAGGTCATAGGTCCCACTCGATGATGTCAAAGGTCTTTTCCAGCCTGGTTCATTCTGTGATTCTGTGACGACCAGCTTCGATGTGGCAGCTGAAATCATCGGCACGGCTGAGACTGCCAAGAGCAAGCAGAAGCAGCGATGAAGCACGGAGCTGCTGAGCTCTGGAGCTCGTTTCTGCAGCATGAGAGCCCAGCTCTGCTGGCCACAGGGCAAACTCTGCTTGGCAAAAGCGCAGCATCAGGCTGCAGAGGTCCTTAATTACAGACACTGCGCAAGTTAACAATATTCCTGGTTATATTAATCATGTTACTAACTGCCTGTATCACAGAAGTATTCAGAGATGGTTTTTCTGGATGAAATACATGTCGGTGCTGAGGAGAGCCGAGGCTCAGGCTGTGGGGGCTGCGCTGGCAGCAGCAGCTCCGCTCTTGAGTCCTGCCCACGTGTGAGAGCAGCTTCCCACCACGGCTGGCAGGGGCTGGCGGGGACATGATGGCAGAGACATTTTTTGAGTAGATGGCAGTTGCTGTATCATCCTCATTATACCTTCCAAATAACTGGAAGATAAAACAGATTCCCTGTCAGTGCATTTCTTTCCTAAAAATACCAACTTGAAATCTCAAACTCCGGAACAACATGAGTCATTCACTTCTTACACTCATCAGTTCTCTCCAACAGTGAATTGTAAATAAACTAAAAAGAAGGTGTTTCTGGATTGGTTAGGTTTTATCTGAAAGCACTAAGTTCACAGGTGGATCATTTGGGGTGAGGGGTGGGACCCTCTGCAGAGCCCTACAGTGCCCCCCGTGTTCCTGGTGCCTCTAGCACTGCTCTGGTGAGAGCTTGAGCTTGCAGAGAAGCTGAACAAGACAGTTGAGCTTTGCCCAGGGAAAGAAATGAACTTAGCACTTTATTTTATAATAATACTGAATTCTGATATGAACAGACTGTGCCTTGCGTTTTACATCTGTCACTGAACTTTGCTGTAAAAGGTTCTATAAAAATGAATTAAAATTCTTTCTTCACTTGGGTTAGCTCAGTGTAACTCTTCCTCTGGGTCATTTACTAATTCCAGATGACTTGTGATGGAAATGAAAGTGAAGGCGTCTACGCAGATGTCAGGGATCTTGCCCGTGCTCAGGACACTGACCCCCTGGAACTCAGGCTGTGGCGTTACTGAGATTCTCAGCATGTGCCTGTTAACAGGGCCCTTTGGCAAACCCCGGCTGTGCAGTGTGAGGGCCTCTCTGTGCTCTCTCTAACAGCTTTGTCTGCTCCCAAACTATTGTTTCTCCCTAGATCTGACTTTCCAGCATTGCACTGTTTAACTAGTACCTACATAAATGTCATAACACCCTTTAGAGCACAGTCCTCAACCCTAAGTCACTCAGAAAGCCACTCAAAAACACCTTCCCCAAGGCTCTGCCTGCAATGGCTGATGGAGATGTTACTCGTTTGGCCTGTGACCCTTTATCAGATTTATTGGGAGTTTAACTCATTGCTTACATTACTGAGCTAACCATTTGATCCCTGCCTAAAGCAGAATGGAGAAGCTGTTTGCAGTCGTTCTTCTCCCTTGATCTTGGTAATCTCAGCTGAGGTTCATTTGTCAGCAGTACAAGCAGGGGGAATGCAGTGTGCCTGATCTGTATGAATGGAACAGGAGAAAATGCACAGCCTTGTGATTTAAATTAATATTGATCCCACTAATAGGAATCAGAGGACAAAAAAAATTACATAAATGGAGTAATCAAGACAAAAAATTTCTAAAGAGTAACCTTGTGTTAATGGAGCTGATTTTTCTCATGTCAAGTAAAGACATAGAGAGGGATAACACACCATTTGTTTGGAAAGATAGTGGGCACTGCTGTCTCCTGGTCTGACTGCCCAGGACTGCTGAGATAGGAAATTATTTCTGAGGACCCAAGACAGACTTGAAAAAAAATATTTTTTCCTGTTCCGCCTGACTCTCTGTGAAAATATCCAAAAGCCTGAGGCTGCCAACGCGTTTTCTGTGTCTGATGGATAGATAGCCCTATTTCCTTTCCTTTGGGGAGTCCCCCCAGCTGGCAGCTGTAGGTGACCTTTGCTGGCAGGAGCTCAGGTAGCGCTGCAGGCAGTGCCTGGGAGCTCTGAGCTCCTGCAGAGGGGCAGAGCAGCAGTGCAGGTGTCCGGCAAACAGGTAGGGGTGAGCAGGAGCTGGGGCAAGGGAATCGGTTCGAGGCTTCTTGGCAACAGATAGAGCAGATAACATTTTAAAATGCTGCTGCTCCTGTACTCCTACATCAGCCCTTGCTGCACGTGGCATTGCTGAACAGATGGTGCTTAACCTGTAACTCCAGTTGCTGAGCACTGAGCTTCAGTCCACTGGAGTTGTAGGGGAGTAAATTCTGGGCATCCCGGTGGGTGGTACAGGGTCTTCTCACAAAGACCTCATGGACACGTTTTGCCTCACGGTGTTCTGCAGGTATCACAGAACAGCAGTGTCTGTCACAGGAGTTGTGTCTGTGGGCAGCCTCCTGCAGAAACAGGGCTCTGCCACTGCTCCTTGTGGGCAGAGCAGAGGAGACAGCTGGGCTCTGTTTGCCAGGCGGAATCTGCTGTGCTTGGGAGGAGTAGTTCAGGAGATTTCTCTTTCTGAGGAGTTGATATGCAAAGTGGAAATGAGACTCAGGCAAACCTTGTCTGCTGCAGGAAAAACATCATGGTAGAAACACTCAGTCCCACCCATGCTCACCCCAAGTTCTAACACAGCCAGGCACCAGAAGTGCTTAGCATATTGTATCTCATGGAGTTCAGAGTGGGTCTGGCAAGCCTAGGGCTCTAACTGGCAATGGAGTGCTTATTTCAAACTGCTCAAAACCTTGGAGGTGGTCTGTCCCTTCTCCAGCAGATCAAAATTTGCTTCCACTCCTTACATAACTCTGTCACCTGAAGTTCCAGTGTTCACTCGAGGGCATTCAGTGATGAGCACATCTAGTGTACATCACTGGGGTTTCCCTGAGAGCAAACTGGGAATATGGCATCTCCGCTTCACCAGTTTGATCCGTGCCTGTCCTTACTGAAATGTTCTGTCACCTTCTCCCACGGCTGCTACCCGTGACAGCAACCATGGTGAAAAACTTTCACAAAGAGAGTGTAGTAAGAAAAAGGTTTTAAACAAAGTTTGACATTCACTAAAGTTGTTTCTGGAGACTGAAACAGCTCAGGGAATTTGGATGTGTCATTCTCATTCTTTCTAGTTCTGTTCAATTTTTATTATATAGACCTTATTTAAATGTCTCAGACTGCATCAAACATAGCTATTACTGGAAATGGAACTGTGCTGGCTTGTTGTGTCAAATGTGTTACACACTGCTGCTTGTTTTTGAAATTTAACATTTTTCCTTGGCATTTTTTTGACATTATAACTTTAGTCATTCAAACTCACGCTACATTAGTACTTTCTTGCATATTTAATACATTTCAATTCTATCTCTGAAACAGTTGCCAAAGTCTTCAGACAAAGCCTTCAAAAAATATAGTAAGTATAAATCTTCATTAAAAAGTTTTCAGAAGATTATTCCAGATATTTTCCCGTGGTGATGATTTCCCTGTGTTTTGTAGAGAGCTTGTGTGCTGTGGATGCTGCACACACAGATTCAAGGGACATAAAAGAAAGACTGTTAGAAAGGCTTGTTAGTCTGGCCAGCTCTTTTAGCTGACTGTGTCACCATCATGAGAACGCCAACATACAACAGGCAAGGCCATCACATGCCAGATACCCGGCAGAGGGTGTGTGGAGATCTCTGACCGTCAGAAAAAACTTCCTTCAGCTCACCTCGCCCTTCCTTTTCACACAGAAAAAGCTAATTACCCCAAATTCTATATGACAAGTATTTGAAATGCCTAATCACTTGGCATTATGGGGGAAGAAGGATCGATAGAAGTAGAAATTTCTCCAGACCTGACATGTTCATTGATATGGACTTGGCTGGTCTAAATTTCCATGCTAAATATCATAGAAAACTCAACTGCAGAAAGAGAAAATTAATATTCAAAGCCAAGTCATTCCAAGGGTTATAAAACCTTTCCTTAACCCATAAGTAGGAAAGAACAGTACCCAATGACCTCAGACTCACCACTGACATGTCTTTAATTTACTTCATAGATCTCACCCTTTTTGGAATAATTTCCATGAGCAGAGGATTTTGCTGAAGATGAGGCTTCTCTTAATTCCATCCCATTATTGTGCGTTCAGCCACTGCCTGGCACGTGTCTGTTTTGTGTTTACAGCAGCACACCCAGGGAATGCTGCTCCATGGATGCTGATTAGCACCCTGAGCAGCACATCCTTCCTGGATCGTGCCACTCATTCTGTGATGCTGCTGATGGGAAAAGCAGAGTGCAGGGGAGGATTCCATGCCTCCGTTTTGAGCTGTGGCAAAGACGAGGTGCCTGTGGTCCGAGGCATCATTTTCCAGCTGAGCTTTGCTTGAGTGTGGGACCAACCGAAGCCTCCTGAAGCACTCCCAGCTCCGGTTAAAGGAAACTTGGCCTGCACTCCCTTCCTCGCAATCGCGTGTTTGCTGAGTGCTGTGCATTTCCTGGGATGCTGCGATGGCAGGGCCAAAGCAGGGGCTGTAAGCCGGAAAGTGGGAGGTCAGCGCAAAGCCACAGGAAAATTGTGCAAAAAGCAAATGTGGACAGGGGAAGGAGGCATGAAGGAATCCAGGATGATGTGGCAGGGAAGCGGGAATGCAGGTGTGGAGGAGCTGGGAGAAACTGGAGTGGTGACTGTTGGGAGACAGCAATTGGACATCTGGTGGGGATCGAAAGACTTTGCAGAGATCCAGACAGGCCTGAGGGACACTGAAGGGGATACAGAAAGTATAAAGGGCAAGAAGCAATAAGCTCTATGAAAATCTTTATAGAAATATTTGAATCTCTCATACATGAATCTGTGTGAAAGCCTATATTGGCTATAACTATAATATATTCATCCTGGGGCCAATAATAATGTTTTATGGAAAATAAGCTCACACTGATTTAATTTCTTCTTCATGCTTCTCAAGGGCAAGTATTCTTTGGTAAATTTTCTGAACAGATTTTAGAACTGGACTACAATTGCTCAATAGTTCATATTAAAGCTATTGCTAAAATTCAGAATCAATTAATGAGAGTGGTGTTAGCTCACTGAACTTTGGAAAAGCAAGAAGGGAACACACAAACCTGTCTTGCTGTCCTTTTCATTGAGTTTGTGTCTTTCACATTGTGAAGCTGAAAGGCCAAAGCAGCACTGGGGAAATACAGTGGTGAAGGAGAAAGTTGTTCTTCCATCCTTAATTAAATATAATGAACAATTTAAACTCACAGTTGATTGTTAGAGAACCAAAGCCACACTCATGAACTTTCCAAATGTACTGAAGTTCCCTGAAGTCTGCATCGGAGAACTGGCAATGGCTTCGTGTGTAATTGCTCAGCTGGATTATTTGGTCTATTTTTCTTCCCTCTTTTATGTCTGACTCTGGCAAATAACTTCCAGCAGAAGGACCTGGTTTTGGTTTTTTGTGAGCATGGTCCTATGGCTCAGCAGCAATGTCAGTGGCCCAGGCAGCAGACGCAGTCTGTGCTGGGATGGAGGTGGCGCTGGGCAGTGTCAGCATCACTGTGCACAAACAGACCTCATCCCATGGCTGCAGGGTGAGCGTGAGCCCCTGCTGCCGCTTCTCCCTGCCTCCCCCAGCAAAGGTGGAAAACTTGGGCACTTTCTAGCCCTGCTGGCAGCCCGGCTGCTGCACAGCTCCATGGCCCAGCTGTTCAAAGGAGAGCACCAGTGGGCTGTCACCAGGGATTGTCTGTCACCAGACTGGTGACAACAGGGAAAACCCCTCATGCTCTTCGGAGCCCCAGGTGCTATGTAAAGGAACGCCAGAGACATTTGAGCTATTTCTGATGGGACTGTTACAAGGATTGGAAAATGCCCCAGACCCAAGAAACTCTGTTGGTCTGAGCCATTTTTTAGCTCACATGAGTTCTCCTTTTAAAAAAAAAAAAAAAAATCTTTTTAAAAGCTCCCTGACATCCAGTGGAGCTGGATTCAGCGGGTTCAGATTTACTGATTTGAATTCACTGTGCCAGCTTTTGCTGGAGAACAATCTGGCATGATAAAAGTTGTGTGTTTTTAAATAAAGTTCTTGTGCAAATGCAGTTCAGAAGACCTTTAAAAAAACAATAAATATCTTCTATTTAATCCATGAATATAAATTTACATTAATCTGCAGCTAAGTTAACAAATGCTACTTTTTGCTTTAAATTCCAGGTTTGATGAAAACAGTATTTTGTGCCAAACTGGTTATAATGATCATGTAATTGAGGAAATATATGAGACGTTAAAACTCTGTGGCACCTCCTTCCCATGCTAAAGACTGTAAGAGGGATTGATGGGACTAATAAATCTTTTCCCATAGGGAAGAATGTAAAAAAACCAGGGAACAGTACAAAATATAGCCCACCTGGTAGTTTTATGGCCCTATCTGAATGCTGTAATCATTTTAAAGAGATGTTGATTAGTACCAGCAACAGGAGTTGAATTGGCAGCATCAGCAGCATCAATTTCAGCAGCAGCACTGGAGGTCCTTAAGTTCCCATTTTGTGGCTTGGATGCAAATGATTCATCCAGTCAGCAGGTGCTATTCAATCCATACTAAATCTATGGAGCTAACAGATGAAGGAATGCAGAATTTGCACTTAGAGAAATAATTGAATGCCTCAAATGTCACTAAAATTCATCTATTTGAAAAGACATTTTACAGTGCAGACAGAAAGTGGACACAAAAGGTACAGGCCCAGCTCTTTGGGAGAGCAAATGTGGCCAGGCCAGTTCATCCTAACTGGGAGTCTGGCATGGAGATGGTTCTTTCCCTTTTGTCATGAGTTTGTGTAGTTCCCACATCTGAACCTCCTCCTGCTAAAACCCAGCAGTGGTTGGCTCCAGCAAGATCATCAGGATTCATCTGCTGAGCCTGAAGGAGGAGAGGCAAACCATTGCAACTCAGCAAGCTGGGAACACCTTTCCAGAGCTGCATAAATGCTCTCCATGAGCCTGCAAACCAGCACGATGGCATGATGCCATCAGCAACAAGTATCGATGATTATGTTTTGCAAGCAATTCCTGTCTGTCCGTTCAGCCTTGTCAGTGGGGTTTATGTGTTTCAGTTTCTTCCTGGCCGTGGTGTCTGGGGCACACAATTACACACTTCTTTAGAAAAGAGAATTAGAAGTACACAAGTGGATAGTGGAGTACTGTTTGCCCAAGGTTCCACACAGACTCAAACAGGTGTTTGACTTTCCTGTGGGTAAAGTGCTGGCAGATGTGCTGCGTTGACACTCGTTGTTTCCAGCATTTTGATATTCCAGATGTCCGTCAGAATTTTTTAACGTGTCAGTCCTACCATGTATCAAAAGCAGACGAGTCTGCACGTGCTGTGTAGGCCATCTCTGAACAGAGGGCGGCATTCAGAGGGCTCGGCAGGATTGGCAGCAGCCCTGGCCTGGCACAGGCAGGGAAGGTGCAGCCCTTGGACTGAGCGGTGCCATTTTCACCTGCAGCAGGTGCAACAAGAGAGCTGCTGGTCTGCCAGCGTGCACAGGGCCCCAGCACACTGAACCCCTTATCCCCAGAGCATCAACCACGCATTTTTCTCCTCAGAGCCCTTTGATGCTCCAGCACTGTTATACCATAAATACAACTTTTGCTGTACCTATTAGCCTGGCACTTTTTTCCTGCACTCTTTTCCCTGGAACCAGTTTCTACAGAATTTAATGACAAATTGGACTGAGATCAGCAAAGCCTTGAGCGAGCTGGCCATTGATCTTGTGGCAGAATATATCCCTCTGTTATTCCTGGTGCTTCAGTTCCTATCACCATTTCTTTGTTTCGTTTTCTTGTTGTTAATAAAAAAGAAGGGTAGCAAATACTTACTGTGCTCATTTTCTTTTTTGCACCCCACTTTTTTCTGCTAATTTCCTGATATTTTTATTTATCTATTTATTTATTGGTACATTTTCCTTTAAGGGATTGTAATTAATGGACTGTACTAATTTCCTTTGAGACAACATTCTTAATTGCTGTAATTCTCACTTATGTCTTTTAAGCATCCCTGCTGGCATTGATTCATTTCAATTTGCATTCCCCAACGCTGTAACTATAAATACCCAATACATGTAGGAGCTACTCTCTTGTCCTCTGAATACTACACAGGTTGTTCTTTGCTATTTTTTTTTTGTAGCAAAACTAAATGGTGACTTAGGGTGTAGCTTTATTTTAAAAGCTGGCATGTGTGTGCTTTTATCATGGTTGTGCTTTGGGTTGGCAACAACGTGCCAGGGTGGTGTGTTCCGCTGTGCACACCTGCCATGTTTGAGCTATTTTGAGAATTATAACCTTTAGGGTGTTTTTAATGCCAAATTGTCCAAATAAATGCGTTTTCCAGGAATAGAAATGACAAGTTATGAATAAGACTTGCAACTCTAAAAAAAAAATAACATGTGCTGGTGACACAAGATTTCTTTATATGGAAGAAGTGTGAATGAGATCATCTGAAGCTGAAGGTCTCCAGCTTGATGAAGGCAGCAGCAGCAGCACCACCAGGCCATTATGCAGAAACATTTTACCTCTGCAGTTACCCCAGAGCCAGGCATGATCCGGCCCCAGGTCAAGGCTCTCCTGCCATTGCCCTCACCTCAGACCAGCTTTGAACTAAAAAGCTTTGAGTAGATATTTTGCCACTGCCAACTCTTTTCCTGTAGAAAAGCCACAAGGGAAAGAGATTTTAGTCTGAGCTGTAAATAAAATGGAACAAAGCAAAGCTCTTCTGTGTCCTGTTCCCAAATTCTGCCTCCCTTGGACCTCCAGGTTTCTCATTTGACTTTTCACTCTGGTACAGTTAGTACTTGCAGGCACAGAACTTCAAAATGAGATGAAAATTACTTGGTTACAGTTCAGAATGAGTGTATCGAGATTGCTCCAAATGCAGTAGAAATATCCTCTACTGAGAAGTCCTATTTATAGATCAAAGAAATGCAACAAATAACCCACTGCTTTGTTAGTCTCCCTACAAATGCATTCCCATGGAGGGGAACATGAAATGTGGCTCTGCAATCAGCAGTTGAAGCAGTTGCAGTTTCTGTATTGATGACAGAGAATTGCAGTGGGCAAAGGTTGCTGGATCGCAGTAAAATGGGGAAGGATTAAACAATTGTCTTCTCACCAATTAAGATGATTAATCAGTGAGTTATGACAAGAATTAAAAGCCTAAACCACAAAAATAATATTGATACCGGTGATTTAAACTGCTTTTATAGATTACTGCTTGGCAAGTCTTTGTTGCACCTTTTCCTTCTTCTACGTGTTTTTGTTTGGATTTTTTTACTCGTTTTTCAGTACTCTAATGTCTTTTTATTTAATGGAAAGTATTTGTGAACTATCATCATGTTCAGCAGAGAATCCCATTTGCCCCTGCCTCATTTATTATTGTTGTAAATTTTCCATTCACTGACAAAAATGAGTTCTCTTTTCCTTGTTCTTTCTGAAGTATAGAGTAAAGGGTTTTCAATGCAATGTCTTAAATGCCAGTTAGAATGAAATGCAATGTTGGCTGGCAGGAAAGCTCACCAGCCAGGCAGCCTTAGAGTGCAGATAAGGCTGTAATGTGCTCTGAGAACAGGTTGTGCTGCTTTTACACCTTTTGTTGTCATCTTTGCTCTTAAGTGATGGGCTTTTACACTGCCCTGGGGGCTTGGTGCAGAGCACCTTCCCAAAGTGGGCTGTCCCCGTACGGAATTTGTGCTCCGATTCCCTTGCCTTCAAGGCAGCATCAGCACCGAGCTGGACTCACTGCGATGTGCTGAGAGTGGACCAGCCTTTCTCTGCAGATTTGTTTTGGTTTTGAGTAATAAAAAATGGTCTCGTTCCATTTGTGTCTGGGTTTAAAACAGAGATAGATGACTTAAAATGAGAGCGAATTAAAATTCAAGATGTGTTGGGAGCTTGAACAAGCTGGGCTGGGTTCCAGGATGCTTCACGAAGAGAAAGACAGGAGGGGAGGCAGCAGAAGTGGTGAGAGCAGACAAGAAAAAGTAAAGTGGTGGCTGGCAAGGAGCAGGGAGGGAGTGATTCCCCCATGGTGACGGGAAGTGATGAGAAGGAGGTGCTGCTGGGCCTGTGCTCTGTATAGAGCCAACTTTCACTTCAGTTGTTGTTAATCAAACTAGGAGGAAAATGCCCTGAAAACATTGCCCCTTTTCCCTTTCACTCCTTCCTCCTACAACTGATGCTACTTCTGTCTTTGCCATTTTCTAATCTTTCTCCTTTCTACTAACTCTGTGCAAAACGAAGGAAAATACTAATTTTTCCTTGATTCCTTTTCCTCTCAAGCAGTCCTTTCTAGGATGAAAATCTGAAAACAGCTGTATGTCCCTGGAAGAGTTCAAGGCCAGGTTGGATGGGGCTCTGAGCAACCTGGTCTCATGAAAGGAGTCCCTGCCCAAGACAGGGGGGTTGGAACAAGATGATCTTGAAGGTCCCTTCCAGCCCAACCCATTCTGTGATTCTGTGACATGGAAAATGCTGCTTCCCTCAGGACAAGCCAAATATCAGTTTTTGGTTTTTTTTTAAATTTTTTAAAATTTTTTTTAATTCCTTCTTTTGTAATTAGTTGGCATTAATTGGTATTTTCTTATGGAGAAATGATGAATGGGTCTTAAGTTAACACTACTTTGCTTGCAAATGAACTTAAAATAAGTCCATTTAATAAATGATAACAAATATAATAGAGCTGAAGGGAGGGCCAAGTAATTTATTGATTTTTTTCCCAAATTAATACATAAAATAAATTTGAGCAATATAATTTTCTGCTGGCTTCATAAAAATAAATTTGCATATCTTGCAAAGCACTGTTAAAGTAGGAAGAGATGTAAACAAGACAACCTTGTGCTCTGACTGGGATTCCATTTTTGCAAAAGAGTGGTGTACTTTGTCAAGGAAAATTAATAATTAATATTCTCATCCTCTGAAATGTCAAAGGAGATATGAAAGTTTTTCTGTTACTATGCAGAATTTTCATCGAGGAAAGCATATGCAAAAGGTAGCCAACCTGCTGCAGAATTGCTCCTCCAGCAGTTTTTCTCGTCTGTGAATTCACAGAACTAATTGTACGGTGCTGTGCTCCTTCCACAAGGCTAATGCAGACTCGTGTGGCTCAGTTTGTCACCTGCGCTCCCTGGGAGTTCACGTGCTGGGCTCCACACGGTCCTGTTGGACAGAGCAGGATGTGTGTGACCCCGAGGTGGAGGGTGCTTCAATTGTTGTCCTGAAGGAGCACCTTGAACTAAACACTGGCAACTGCATCCTGGGCTGCAGCTCTGGCAAGAGGAACCCAACTCTTCTTCCTTCCCTGAATTCAGCCTCATAAATTCTCCTTCCTGGGATTGCCTGACATAGGAGCACACTTATTTAAGGTCCGAGCCAGCTTTTTGATAGCTTCCATAATGGTGACTGCCATTCTTAAGGATATATACTGTAAGAAATATAAATCGACTGGCTTCTGCTGCCTGCTGCTGTTTGTCAGAGTTCCCAGCTGTAAAAAATAAATACGGTGGTGTTCCTGCTGTTGCTGCCTGGAGCTGTGGGCTGAGCAGGGAGTGGCAAATGGGTCTGTTCTGAACAGCCTGGCTGCTGCCAGGGGGCTGCTGAAGCCATTTGTTTAGGAAGGGAGTTGTTGTCACTCGAGTCTCAGCCAGCACTGACTTTCCTAAGAGCAGGAAATCTGTATTAACATGATCGAATAGTTTGCACCAAAGTAACACCATGGAGCTTTACTGTGCTCTAGAAACCTGCGCCTTTCCCAGCTCTGCTTCTGCCCAGGCATTCTCTTCACATTGACATGCACAAGTGGGAGAAGTGAAGTCGGGCTTTCTAGATTCTGCTTCACCGAGTGAAAATGAAAGCCAGAACCAGTAACTCCAGCAGCTTCTGAGAGCAGCTGAAGAGTCCGAGAGTGACCTAATGTGCAAAACACAGTAGAGGTTCACCCTGGAAAAAATAATCTGTAGTGCTGGCAAGATCTACCTGTTCTTAGGCTAAAGCACTGCAGAGATCCACAAAGGGATTTGTGTGAGTGACAAATTCAGCTGTCTGTGGGGATATTCCTTCCTTGGCCTCCGTGGGCCGCAGCAAAGACGATGGCTGAGACTTGCTCGGCTTTCCTGGGGTCGCTGCAGAGCAGACGGTCCTTCCACTGGCACAGCACATCTCTCTGGACATGCCACCTCTTCAGCACCTGTTTTGTGTCCTTCGTGTCCAAGCTCTTCCCCAGGAATAAGAGCAGGATTATAGTAAAGAACACTGATGCTATGGAAGAAGTGTTTTCATGTGCTGGGCCGAGTTACTTCTCTTTAGAAGATTCAGCTGCACTGGCACAGCAAAGCTCTGGATATCTGTGCATGTCCCTCTTGTCCCACTCAAGTGTAAAGAGCAAACTCTGAGATGTGTTGTTGATCCTTACAGGCTGATAAAAATGCCTAAGTGACTCATGGATTCTTGATTCAGTTGTTCAAAGAAAATTGTTATAACAAATGTTGACATGTACAGATAGTTTAGTCATGTCTTTAGTGCAGCACTGTAGTCTGTAGGCTGTAGCATTTAAGATTTATCCATGATATGCAGAGCAGCTCAGTAACACATCTCCAACACTTGCTATCCTAAGGAACAGTGTAGAGAAGTTTGTGGAAATATCTTTGGGGGAAATAGCCAAAAATCTGCACATCTGGTCCAAAATTCAAAGTGAATTCAAACAAAAACATCTGGGGCATTTTGGAAAGGTAAGTTAACTTCTGTAAAAATGTAAATAAACCCCTACACTCTTGATTTTCAGGTTTGAAGTTATCTTACATGTAGCTCTTGACAGAAAGCTGCACAAGTTACCGTCTGGATCACTTTGGTCTTCCCACATTCCTCCACCCCTACTTGTGTGACACCATGTTCAGGTCTGTTGAAGCCCCTGCAACTTGGCCACTAATTGCACCATGTAGGTTTTTCTCAAAGTTTCTAGAAGAGCTGCCATGCAGTGAGTTCAGCTGTAAAATTCACAGTGGCTGAAAGGTGGACTTAGAAAAACACAAATGTAAGGAACACTTCACACCTTTCTGCTGGTTGCGTTTTATGGTGTACACTTCTTATTCAGCTTCTCAGTACAGAAGATCATATGAGGGCGAAACTGTGGGTTTTTTCTATCACAGCTCTTTAGCATAACATTTTCTTCAATTTTCTTCAAATTCATGTTTTCTTCAAAGCTTCTGACTGCAACTTAACATAAATATTAAATAAGTTGCACTGACAGTGGTCCTGTGCCTCCATTTAGAGCTATTACATTGTCCCACCATTCATTTGGGACTTTTCCCCAGCTGGGCACAGGGTTTGGCTGGGCAGAGAGTGCTGAGTTGATGCTGCAGGCAAATTCTCATCTCTGCTCCCACAGCCGAGGGTGGCTTCCATACGGGTTCTTCTCCCAAAAATGCACTCCAGCTTGGTAAGCGTTACAACAACACCCTTTCTTTTTATGAACACAACCTGACCTAAGCTTGAGTGAAAGCTCTGTGCTCCCTTTGTGGTCCCGTCGGTGGTGTGGCCGTTGTGCTGCCGGGGTCCCAGCGTGCGATGCGGGATGCCACCCACCACCCACAGAGCCAGCCAGGAGAGCCCGTGTCACCAGAGAGAGGGGACTTCTCCCAAGTGTAGAGCTGGGAGCCTGCTGGCTGCTGGCCCAGCTCCTGGCTGGGAAGAGAGGGGAGGAGGAGAGGAGGCTGCAGCCAGCAAAGGCATTTCTGAGCACCAGAGGGTGTGAATCAGGAGCAGGGAGGGTGGCTCTCAGCAAGCTCTCCTGGAGCTGGTTTGCTTCCCACAGCGAAGCTCCCTGTCTAGCACAGAGCAGCTCTCCCCAGGTGACACCACATTCCAGGTTTCAGTCACCAGCAGCTTCAGCTGTCCCTCATGGGGACAGATTTTTGACCTACCACTGATCTACCACCACTCGTAGCCCATGACACCTTGTACCCCTCTGGGATGCAGCTGGAAATCTTGACCAAACGCTGTTTGCTCGTGTCCTTGGCTGTCAAACTCTGAGCATCAATACAATATCCTCTTGTAAAGACCAGCAGGTGTAAACTCTGCACATTGCAAACCACCGAGAAAGTATTCTTTCCTAATCCATTCAAAATTTGGAAAGAGTTCAGCCCATGCCCCCATTGCACTGTTTTATTCATGCAACACACACTGCATTAAAATCACATCGAAAACACTTGAAGACAAAGAACAGAGAGAGGAAGGAAGAAAAATCTTGGTGAAGCCTGGAACAGATTTGCTGCATCTGCCTCTCCTTGCCCAGTCCCCAAGGGGTGCTCTTTGACATCCTTTATCTGCTCCCATTGCTGCCAAGATGCTTGAGGAAACACACCTTATTCTGTCCTTCCCCGTGAATTTCTCTGCCTTTATGGTTTCTCACTATCAGGTGATTGTCAAGGAAACATAGCTCCCACTCTATTTAGGAAGTACAATTTTTAACCGTAGTGTAGGTAAGGCACTGCTTCTGTTAACAGCCAATGGAAAGATCCCAAACCTTTAGAAGGTTTGTGAAATTTCACAAGCTTTTTCCTAATGACTTAAAATATTTTTTGAACTAAAGCTTATTCCTGTCCTCCTTACTTTGATGTCTCTATAAATGCTGGAAGACTGTCTCCCTGTCTGCTGTGGCTCTACATTCATGGCATGCTTACAGCAAAATCCTATTTCTGTTTGTAGTTGTAAGAACTCCCAAACTGATCCTTAAATAGATCTGATTGCTCTGTAGTCTTTACTGCCTCAATTTGCCTAAAAATATTGGTCTATTCTTTCTAGTTAATAAATGTATGCCCCCTCTGTCTGCCACCAAGGATTTAATTGGTGTAAGTAGTGCAGAATATTTCATACTTTCCACATGTGAATTACAACAGGCTTAATGGAATATAAGTATTTATATTATTTGAATAAACACGTTTCTGCTTTTTTTCTGGTTGTTAATTTTGCTCGTTAGTTTTGCTCATTTATTTCGAGTGTTCTGTTCAGTCTCACAGACCTGCCACAGGGATCAGTGAGACCTGAGATCAATAATTGCTGGAAGCAAAAGGCTAGAGGCAAGCTGGAGCTACACCAAGCTTTTCCAGATCTGACTGGCAATGCTGAAGGGCCACGCTGGCCTCTCATGTGCCAGTTTTTCCTGACATCCATGGCACTGTCTTTGCAGCTGAGGTCAGGCGTCCCTCCTGGAAGGGTTAATGTCACCTCTCTGTCACTCCTACAGGGATGAACCTTCGATGTAATCACTCTAGTGCCATTATAACGTAATGTATTTTCTCTTCCTTTGGAGTGGCCCCTCCAAAGACATCCCCAAAAAACCTGAGTTCTCCCTCACAAGCAAACCTTGTGGCACCTGCAGTGGCAGCCGTTGAGAGTGTGTGTCACCTTTGATACATCTGTTTATGTCACAAAACCCACTGGTTTTTCATAGAAACGCTGTGTGGAATGCGAATAATTATTTTCTTATTTTTTAGCTTTTTAATCAGAAGTTCTGGGAGTAATACTTGTGTTTGATCCCTGCAGGGTCTCTAGTTGAGATCCATAGTCACAGCCCAGGGATTGCTGCAGATCTCCCAGTATAAAAGCTCTCAGATTACCCAAGGTTGTTCACACCTTGTGTATAACCTTCACCTCTCCCTCTCAAAGAAACAGCTGAAAATATCTGCATTTATGTTTTCTTCCTCTGAGGTATTTAAAGCTCAAACCCTGTGCAGTGTTTTAATATAATTGTTATGTACAGTTCTCCCTGTGTACTTGCTCACTTCAGCAAACAAAGAATTGCATATCATTGATGTTCAGAGTCTGCAAAATTTATTCCCCAGGGTTGTTTATACACTGTGCTTGTTTTATTTTTCTCTCCCGATGCTCCTATCTGTCAGATGACAGCTGGGAAATTCAAGATGTGTCTATATGAAAGGAGAAACCATTTTCTGTTGATTTAACAGACAAGGCAGCAGTTCTGGGAAGGAGGCACCACCTTAAGGCCTGAAAATAAACAAATATTTATTTCTTGGTCTGCCCTGAAGTGAGGCAGCACTTCTTGCCTCTTGCATTGTGCTCTTGGGCAAGATGCAGAGATGTGGCACTGAAACGTCCTCATCTGCAGTGCAAAGATAACAATACTTGCCTTCCAAACAGGGATTTTGCTAGGAATTAGACAGCTAATGTTGCTGCGTGACCTTAAAGTATAAAGTGATGAATGTCCCTGTGAAACATCAGGGACATCAGTGTTATTGTATAAATAGCAAACAAAAATAAAAATATTAAATTGGATAGGTTTCTTAAATAGTTATTTCTCCATGCTGCTGGTAGTATCATTTTTAAATCATTCAGAAGCAAATTAGCATGCAAGTGTTTCTACCTCCATTAACAGATGGTTTTGGCAGTTTTTAGTTTAAAAGATGAACAATGCAAGATTAGAAGTCAGAGCCTGTGATTCTCTGACTGACAATGGAAAGCAGCTGTCAGAATCCAAGACATTCCTGCTTCTAGTTAAAAAATGCCACTGTTGCTTAAAGGAAGTCTAAAGGAAAGGGGAAATGCCATCTACGATCTGGTAACATCAAAGGTGGAAATAGTTAAATGCAGAGTTGAGTTGAAGCTCACCTACACCCATCATGGGGAGACAGAGTATCTGATAATTTCTTTGGATGTGATCTGCCTTTTGAATTTTGCAAGGGTGTGTTTGATCTCACCCAAGCTCAAAAATCAATGAAACCCAGCAGAGTTTTTGGGTGGGCTGGGGGATTTTGAACAAATCCTAAATGATTTCAGAACAATGTGAGTGAGGCAGATGGATTTTGCTTGATATGAGCTAAAGGAAAATCAGATCTGTTACCTGGAATCAGTGTATTAATGGATCTGTCTGCTAGTTTGAATGCCTTCTTGTACTTATCTCCAATTTTTCCTCTCTTCCTCAGAATTATTTCTGGCTTTCAGATTATACAAACAAACATCCTTAGTCCCCATAAGGTGTAGCCTGGTGTTGCACCTATTTATGACAGCTGCTATCAGAAATGCTCCCAGCTCCACTCCTGGTTTTGCATTCTTGCTGTCCCTTTTGCACTGGATCTTGCAGAAATGCTTGGCCAAATTTGATGGAAAACTATCTCAGTAAAAAAAGCCCCACAAAATCCCATACCATGCCTGTTCCCTTTGTCCAGCCCAGTCATTGATTTTAACATGGGCAAGGGGACAGGAACCTGGAGCAGCGACAAACTGTGGGGAGGGAGGGAATGTCAACTGCTGATTCTGACAGAAGCCTACAGTTGCACCAGGAAAAATATTACGTGAAGTTCCTGTGGTAGCATTCCTTGAGCAGGAAAGGTGTGATAGGAGCGTGGGTTCAGGCAGATAAACTCACACCTTTGGCTGAGAGAACACAGCCCCTGCCGTCTCCCAGGGAAGAGATCACAGAAGATGTTTTCATTTTTTCATTTGCAGTGTATCAAAAAGCTGTTCTGCTAAAAAAAATAATAACTAATCTGTTGATATGAGTTTTTACTTTTGTTAATATTGGGAACTGAGATCTTGTGTAATATGACTCCTGAAGTTTTCTAAGGTGTACAAAATGTCTACCATTCCCCTAGTACTTACTAACAGCTTGATTGAGTGCAGAAGAGCTGTGCAACTTTGTCTTGCAGCAAAGTGAGATCCCATTTTCTATTGGGATTCTCTGTGCATGTGTGGTTTCTGTAAATGGCATCAGAGGAAGGAATGAGTTAATCTCCAGTTTAAACCTCTCTGATACCTGCAAATTGAATGGAGTTTGACATATTTTTTAATTCTTGGCTCCACACAGAGACAGGGTTTGGGATGGTCAGCAGGTGAGAAGGGATACTATTTCTGAGCTTAGCATAAATCATTCTATTTGCCTTCTTTTTTTCCTGGCAGACTTAAAACTTTATTATTTTCTGCATGGTTTTCATGTCACTTCCTGCACCAGGATGAAATAAAATAATTTCATGCATGATAAATAAATCCCTGGTCAGTTCTGTTCTGCAAGACCACTGTTGGAAGCTTTAGAGTGAGATAAGTGAAAAGACCAAGTAACTTTTCAATATCTGTTTCAAAGACTCTTTTTTTCCCTGCTTAATCTTCAAAGACTTTTATTCTGTCACAGTTTGATCACTCATGCACCCACAGTGTACAGACTGTGGGCATTCCAAGATGATGGGGGTGGCATCTGCCATTACTGACTGTGTTGGAGGCCCCGGGCTCCTGCAAGGAAAACTGTCATCTCTGGTATTTGCAACATCCTCTTATGCACAGGTAAATCAACAGGAGCTTGGCATTCAGCATAAGCCTGACAACAGCCAGCAAAAAAAATCCATACAAATAACACCCTCCAAACCCTCAAGGGGCATTAGACTGAAAGCAACTGGTTTGGAGATTAATTTCTTAGAAATTTCTAAATGCAGAAAGATCTTCAGGCCTTTGAGTACTAATTGAACACAAAGCTGCTGATTTGTGCATCATTTGTGCCAGGCAGTGAGTGACTGCTGGAGGATGTGCCTGGATGCCGAGTGCCCGCTGGGCTGGCTCTGTGCTCAGCACATGGATTTGCTGTCTCTGGCTGCTCTCCCCTCCTGGGCACACGCTGCTGTCTCTGGCTGCTCTCACGGGGGCTGTACCCACTGTCCTGCTCTGGCTGGCGTTCCAGGAACTCCTGTTACACCTGCGAGCAAACAATTGCGCTGCTTCCCTGCACTGTCTCAGCCAGTTTCCCAGTGCCATCAAACTGGGCTCTGGGTATTCCCAGAGCACCCTGCACAGCCCTGGGCCCGGAGTGTGGCCAGGCTGCCTGGGGCCAGGACAGCACACACCGCTGCAGGACACCCCGGGCAGCACGGGAGCACTGGGGCAGGCAAAGTGACCCCACTGTTCTCTCTTGGAGGCAGAGATTGATCATTCTGTGTCCTAAACGAACCCAGGTTCAATTCGTCTTTGAGAGTGAGCAGAGCCTACTCAGCCTTCCTTACAGCTATTCATCAAAACCTCAGATAGTAATGCTTTTCCTGCAAAGAAGGGGCACAGCCTGGCATCTCCTTTTCCTGTTTTATTTAAAGCAGTAAATCTTCATTTTCTCAGAGCTCTAGGAGCAATTTCTCATCTCCATATATCCCTGTTTATAAAGATGTGACTTACACAGACATGTCTTCTGCAAAATGTTTTCCTTCTCAAAACACTTGGTACCCTTCAAGCATTCCATTCCCCTTTTAACACACATCTTGTTTCCAGCCCAGCACCCTGCCCAGCCTTCTGCTGTGGCTTCGGCCTTCTACTGACAGCAAGTAATGTGCAACTCATCCTCCTCCACGTGAAAGCAAAGCTGATCGTCAGCCTCTTCCAACCCAGCGCCCCTTCCTTGAGATAAAAGGCTGTCCTTCCTCCCAAGGCAGCAGGGGAAACACGTCAGGAGAGCAGCGGCTCACGCAGCCAGACTTGTCGCATTAGAGAGGAGTCTGATGCTATCCTTGGGCACCTGTCACTCCATGTTACAGACTGCCTGAGCAGCTCCAGGGCTCTCTCATTCGCACTCACTGTACTTAATGTGCAATTGTAAAACACTGAACTCGAGGAAAACAGCCTACCTCAAGTCCCATGGCCAACTGAAAGCCATCACAGCAAGACATGCTCTCTGTAGTGCGGCGACAGCGTTAGGCCAAATCTAAATGCTTGTGGCAACCCCATCTGGGTTTTATTCAGAAATAATTTGGTGATACTCATGGCGCTGAAGAAACGAATATCCATGTACCTGCTGTTGTTTGCTGTGGGTATTTCTGGCCACACTCTGAAGACACTGCTCCAGGACACAGGGGGACAGAGGGGAGAGCTCAGGGTGCTGGGGGCTCCTGGGGTCTGAGTGCCCTCAGCCCCACAGCTCTGCTGGGCATCTGCTGGCCCGCTTTGACTCCACATTTGCTTTCATTAATCTGAGTTCAGTGGCTTCACCAAGGAGGTTTCCGAAGTTACAAATGTAGGAAAGGGGAAGATTTGAGCCTAGCCATGATCACAGAAGCAACAGCACAGCACCAAGCTGGCCTTTGGCAGGGGGCAAGCGGAGCAAGGGCTGCGAGCGGTGCTGTCTCAGGCTGCTCTGCTGCGCCAGCGCGGCCCAGCGCGGCAGGAGCTGGCAGCGACC
>VZTX01005745.1:0-39368 GCA_013400915.1 Pardalotus punctatus
AGCGGGCACGGGGCGCCGGCCCGGCCGCCCCAGCGCTGCTCCGACGCCGCCATGGCCCCGCCGGGCCCCCCGGCCCCGAGGTAGCGGCGGTGGAAAGGAGCCGAAGCCCGGTGACCGAGGAGCCCCCGTCCCATCCCCGCGCCCCGGGGAGCGAGCGGAGTCCGCCCGGAGCTGCTGCTGCTGCTTCGCCTGGAGAAGCGACATGGTTCCAGCGCACCTGACCCTGCTGGACTTGAGCGATACTTGAAGCCAAATCCGTGGCTCTTTGGCCTTTGCTAACTCAATGCTATGCAAAAGAAAAGGAGGAAAAAAAAAGAAACCTTGACACTGGTTGTGGTGGGAATGGCTGTTTCCTGCCCTGGGTGAGCCTATGTGTGGTTTCTTGCTTGTGAGGTGAACTAATTTTCCTTTACCCCGTGGAAAACACACTACATACGGCAACCTGAAACTTTGGTAATGCTTGGTCATCGCTGAGCGGTTGGAACTTTTACTTGGTGTTGTTTCTTTTTGCATAAAGTCACCTAAGAAACCTTGTTGCTATCTTCAGGAGCATTGGAGGAATCTGTCTTAATTCTTCACCGCAAGTGACTTTATCCCGCCGTGAGTGCGGCCAGCGCACCCACCCAAAATACCTTCTGCTTCAAAACTCCTTCCCAGCCTGGAAGATCAGGGATCACAGACTTCTTCAAAGACTTCTCGTCCTGGGAAAGGCTGCCCATAGTTACTTTATGGGGCAGCAGCCTGGAAAAGTTCTTGGGGACCAAAGGAGGCCAAGTCTGCCTGCCCTGCACTTCATCAAAGGAGCAGGGAAGAAGGAGTCATCGAGGCATGCGGGCCCACACTGCAACGTCTTCGTGGAACATGGTGAGAAGTTTCTATTGGTATTTGCTTTAATTTTGGTTTGCTGAGCTAAGTACAATATGGAATTATTCTAGACCATGGTGCAGATACAGATACGTACTTTGTGGAAGTCTTGTTTTCTCTCCCTTGCTGCTTAATGCAAATCTTCTGTGATTGTTTATTAAGAAAATACTTGGGTCAGATTGAAACCTGAGGAGAGGTTATTGTACAGCTAAAAGCGAAATGCAAGGAAGTAACTTTTTAAGATTGTACAAGTTTCTCATTTCTGCCTTGGTTATGTTCTGGTTTGCAGTCTGGGGAAGTGTTTGATCCTTTTTGGGTTGTCTGTGTCATAGTACAGACCAGTCTTAGCCAGTGGTGATGCTGTGATCAGTGACAGGTGTTCTTTAATTATCTTTACAGGAGGGACATTGCTACTTGGAGGGAAAAAACCCAACTTACTTTGGGAAGTTTGAGAACTTTTTGCTGTTGTGAAAAGAGTTTCTTGGCACATTTGGAGCACTTTTGCTTTGTGGTTTCTCATAGCTGGTTAAATCTTCATCCTGTGGTGTGATGGATTGAAGTGCTAGAGGCCAAAAATTTGGGGTACAGCAACCCTGTCACTTGCTGGCCTTTTGCAAAGTATGAGGAGCGTTCAGAATCTCGTGAAAGAAGCCAGATGAAAAACTGAGTAGGACTCAGAGGTAGATTTGGTGACTGCATCAAATATTTTCTTCCTTAAAAAAAAAAAAAAGCAAAAAAAAGCCAAAAACATAACAAACCTTCGCCCCACCCCAAACCAAAAAAATTGTAAACTGAAGGCATCTCTGCAGAAGTGAGGTGCAAAAATGCATTGTTTTGCTGAAACTCTTTGGAGTAATCCTTGCTTTTGCATAACACTTTTAAAATTTTACTCTTCTTTGAGATGATGTGCTGCTGGCTGCTGTCTTTGGCTGGAAAATGTGATTTTGACAAAGCTTCTGCAAAAGTTTTGTCCTGCAGAGGAAGTTTATGTGTGAACAAAACAAAAGTGCATCTGTAATCTTCATATAACTAAAAGTTGAAATATTTGCTGTGTCTCAGAACACAATCTAGTTAAAGTTTTGATTTGTTCTTACTTTTAAGGGCTTTGCTTTCAAACTTTTTCTCATTCTTTGTTTCTAGAAGGGCCCAAGAAATCCTGTGCAGTGTACAACAAACACACAGAGATCCCATGTTTGTACTGCTCTGCTGAAATACTGTTTTGAGTTACTTCAATGTTTCTTTTTATTTCCCATACGGTGTTTGTGCACTGAGGAAACTGCAGGTAATTAAAGGAAGGTTATAGAATGTAAGGGCTAGTTTGGTCCTCTGCTCTTAAACCTGCTGCTGGATTTTTTC
Organism: Pardalotus punctatus; assembly: GCA_013400915.1. NCBI lineage: Eukaryota > Metazoa > Chordata > Aves > Passeriformes > Pardalotidae > Pardalotus > Pardalotus punctatus. Next base: position 2,221 of record VZTX01005745.1, read on the forward strand.
CTTGCTTTCAGTCCTGTGATTAAAGCCACTCTTCCACCCCCAGTTTGCTTCCTGCTTTTACTACTTTGGACAGAGTTTCAAGGTCAGATGAGATACAGCCAGAGCACTAGCTGCAAGCAATACAATATTCTTAGTCCCTTTGGTGTTTTGCTGTAGCAGAAGAGCCAGAAACACTCCTTTTTGATCATCTAACAGCAATAGGCAGATGGTAACTTCTTGCCAGTGTGACCTGAGGTCAGCAGATCCCAGCGCATTCACGAGGAAAAATGGCATCTCTAATGTCCCTGTGCCATATGTCCACGAGAGACCTCGGTGTCTTGATTTAGAAAAGAACAAACTTGAAAGAGGACATCAGGGCTAGGACATCTGTTAAGAGAACTGCAAAAGATCAGCCTCGCTTATCCACATGAGGAAAAGTTTCTTCCTTTGAGTGGATGAAATGGTTTTTCCAGGTCCTGGCAGTAGAAGGCAGTACCACCGTTGTTTATTCAGCTCTCCTTTGAGTTTGGGCTGCTCCTGTCCTGAAAAATGTTATCTTAAAGTATCTGGACAAATGAAGAGGGAACAAAGTTCATTTCAGAAAGTTCTTCCTTTTCCTCTTAGCAATTTGTCTTTGAAATACATAGACTGACATACTTTATAATTAAAAAACAGATCAGTATTTAATGCCTTCAGTCCTATTCAGATATTGTGCCATGGGCTGTTCATAAAAATAAGATTGGTGTTTTTTCAGGGCTTAAATGTGTGCATGTTTGCCTTTCAGTGCTGTCATTACACAGTTTCTTCTAAATACCAAGCACTGTATCTGGTTTCTCTGTCACACTGTGGGAACTAGTTTGTCCCAGGAAAATCATGTGTCTGGCTTTTCATAACTAAAAAAATGCTTAAGGAGAAATTCCATGGTGGGCCACTTAACCCCCTAGAGACAGGTGAATTCTTAAATGTACTTGTCAGAAGTTCTTGTATATTAAAGCCCATGATAAAACAAACAAAAGAAGCAGAACTTTTGGTAGCAGGGCTCTCCTTTTAGGATTGTGTTTCTATAAAGCTGTTTATGATCCTGTTTTGGTGGGACCACTACCTGCAGAATCCTACTGAGGCTCATTCAGCAGGCACTTAGTGGAAAATCTGGATTACCTCAGTGCTATCAGATCTTAGCTGAAAGGTTAGCTTGAAAAATTATCAAATACTAACTGTGTAAGGCAGAATAACTTTCAGGGAAGTAATTCCATTTCTCGGTCGTCGCACTCTCCGTAGCGCCCAAAGCAACACATCAAGAGGCTTCTGAAAAGCCAAGGAGGCATCTGGCCAGAAATCAGCTCTGCTGGTGCTCAGATGTTCTGTGAGAATAATGCAGAAAGGCTCTAAATTTTGTCACCAGCTGACAATTGGGGAGTGCCTTAAGGGGAGAAAAAGTAATCTATGGGCAAGTTTTGGGCTTCTCCCTTTGTGCTGCTGCTTTCCCCACGGAGGTTGTTTTACAAGCTGCAGTTCATGCTCGTGTCGTTACCCTGGGCAGCAGAGTAGCCTTTGCTGGGATTTTACAAATTTCACCCTGATGCAGATTATTCCAGCTCACAGTTTGCTTGCAAGCTTGAACTTGAGAGGAATTATAAAGGCAAAGTTTGCCTCTTTCCCTCTGCTTTTCTTGGTGAGAAATGAGTCTGTAGTCACTGCTTTTTGGGAATATCCAGCTGAGAGGAAAGTGTGGTCAGTAGAGAGTTAATGGGAAAGACTGTCAGTTGCGCCTTGAAATTTGCACACTAGTGTATCTTGTGCCTTTCCAGAACATTAATTCTGGCAACACTCAAACTTCTGGAAAGAAAGGTGTGTTCCCAGAGGGCTCAGCTCTGATCCTGGAGTTGGCAGGAGTTGACTGGAGTGATTGGCAAACACCACACCGTCTCTGACTGTCTTGTGGAGGTGTTGCTGTGCTGAATGATGAGCAAGTTCCTTGAAGCATCTTGGTAGAACAGTATCTCCAAGCAAAAGCAGCACTTGAAGGCGTAAAAAATGAACTCTAATCATTAGATATGTGATGCAGAAGTGAGGAAGAGATTGATAAAGCACTCAAACAAAAATGTCCTTTTCATAGTCTTTCATTGTGATAAAATGTGGTCTTAGTTTCTCTTCCAGCAGGTAAGTGATAGGGAAGCTTAAATGACATGTTTACCTCACTGTAAAAAGAGATAAACTGCAGAACTGGATCCATTTTTCTTATACCTTTCGTGCTGAATGTAGCTGAAGTCAGCCAGCTACAGTCTCTGGCATATTAGATCTGAACTCTTTTACTTACAAGGGTGCTGAAAGTTTTACTGCTTTAATTAGGAAGTAATTGTGCAAAATGGATCCATAGCTCCAGCTTGCCACAGCTGCCAGTTGGAGGTGTGCCCTATACAGTTCACTGTGAGGAAAAACCCCAACAATTAAAGGTGTCTTTTCCTACATCATTGATTAAAAGTTAATTTTTAGGGGCCCTTATGTTTAATAATCTATCTTGTCCTATGCTGTTAAATTTCATATTTCAAGTGTTTGAATTGTGAAAATGAATAAATTACATTCTAATCAGTTCCAGCCATATCCTGCGCTCATACCACAGTGTCCGCAGCAGGGTGAGGGGGGAGGTTCTCCCCCTCTGCTCCGCTGTGGTGAGACCTCCCCTGCACTGCTGTTTCCAGCTCTGGGGTCTGCAGCATGGGAAGGATGTGGAGCTGTTGGAGCAAGTCCATGAAGGCCGTGGAGATGCTCCAAGGGCTGGAGCCTCTCTGCTCTGGAGACAGCTGGGAGAGCTGGGGGTGTTCAGCTCGGAGCAGGCTCCAGGGAGATCTTACAGCCCTTTCCAGTGCCTAAAGGGGCTTCAGGAGAGCTGGAGAGGGACTTTGGACAAGGGCCTGGAGTGACAGGACTGGGGGAAATGGTTTCAAGCTGACACAGGGTAGATACAGAAGAACTTCCCTGTGAGGGTGGGGAGGCCCTGGCACAGGTTGCCCAGAGAAGCTGTGAGTGCCCCATCCCTGGAAGTGTCCAATGCCAGGTTGGAAGAGGCTTGGAGCAACCTGGGATAGTGGAAGGTGTCCCTGCCTGTGGTTGGGGGTGGAATGAGGTGATCTTCAAGGTCTAATTTTTGTACTCATTATCCTATATCCTACAGGTGAGCTCAATATGTCTTCTTTATATGCAATATACATTTATTAGATAGTCAATTGCCCATACATGGAAATGATTTAAATGAGATTCCTTCCACACTAGAACTGTTTCTTCAAACCCATGTACTTAAAACCCCTGCATTTATCTCTTTCCATTGTACCTCAGGGCATTTTTATACTCTGTCCTGCTTCACCAACTACAAAACCTGAGACTTCAAAGAAACTGCTTTACTACTCCTGACTCCACTTAAGACCATTCACCTGAAATTGGATCGTTAGCACTGGCCTAATTGGAAGCCATTTTTTAGAGTCTGCCTTCAGTATTTCAGGTCTTCATTCTGAACTGACAAAACTTTCTTCGTTGTTAGACTGGAGATTTGGCAGCTCCCACATTTCAATTTCCATCTCTATTAGGGGAGACTTATCCCCAGCTTTTGGGATCATTGCTTATGTATCCAACTTTGCTGTGCCTCAGTATTAGCCTGGTTAATGCTGACGATTGCTGCATGCCGAATGCAGATTTGTTTACTGCCTCTGACTATATCCCTTTTCATCATAAAAATCACTTGCTGTATTTTTTCCTGCTCCAATTATCAAATACTGCTAGGTTTTGCTAAGAAGCTCTTCCACAAAACTTGATCTATGGTTGGAATATGTTTGGAAAGAGACCTAAGACTTTCTAAACTGCTTTTCCACAGACCGAGGTGGATGATGATGATGATGGGGAAAGGCTAATCCCCTTCCTGGGCAAAAGCTGTTCTGTTTTGTGCACTGACTAATCTCTGATAACTTGCCATATTTAAGCAGTTGATCTCCTCATGACAAATAGGTAGCGGTTGCTTGTATGCGAGACTTTCATTAACAGATTATGCTAGTTTTGCATTCTTACTTACAATTTTTAATAGGAAGGCTATGGTAGGAAATCAGGACAGGGAGGCAAGAGAAAGCTGCAGGGTATTAGAATAGAAATCTTTCCTTGTAGGCAATCATCTCTTTTAGCACACTTCAACATTTACCATCAAACTCGCTGTATTTTGCATTGGAAAGTTTAAATCTTAAGCTTGAAAGTGAGGAGTTGACACAGTCCTGTTGCTGAAATTTGGGAATCCTGCATTTCATCCCTGGTTCTCTCAGTGTCAGGCCATGTGGCATGTGGCAGATCATGAGGGTGCAGAAAGGTGAAAATGGCCTTGGAAAGTCTTGTGTCCTGCAGCTCCATCAGTGTACTGCATTCACCCTGTCAAGTTTAAAACCTGGATGGCTGTGGTACTGTGTGGGTGGGCACTGTGTGTGTTACACTTGCCATCTCTTTCAGCTGTATAAAATGCCCTGATTTGCATTCACATGGAGTGAAGGAAGTGTTTAAAATACCAGTGACCTTCTGGGGTTATTGCTGCAGATGGACTTTGCTTTCCTTTTTCCTTGGCCGGGGGAAGGAGCACCAGTGTCTGCACCCAGCAGTGTTCTGTCAGTTCAGCTGTGCTGTGCCATTCTTGTGAGAAATAGTCTCCTTATAAAAGGTCCGTTGTGAATCCCAGAAGTCCATTGCTGTAGGAACATGCAGAGCAGTTCCAGCAGAAACAAGAGGGACTCTTGCTTCTTTGCTTTTGTGACTCTCTTATCAATCAGCTCTTACTCTGCTCTTTGTTGATTGAAGATTGATCTAAACAATCTGTAGAGGTTATTAATTTGCTTGCCGGAGTGTCTATTTAATTGGTTTAAGGAGGATTCTTGGGCAAAAAGGTAATGAATATTCAATTTTAGTGAGTAAAGCTGCCCAAGGCAATGTCTTTCCTTAGTTCTTAACTGAATTGGTTCTTACTTAGACCAAAGTTAAGAGCTAAGATCTTTCTTTAAACTTCTATGTTTAATGCCAGTGTTGCATTTAGATATTAACCATAAATTTTTGTGAAATGGCTGGAAGGTTCATCACGTTCATTGCAAATTTTGATATAATTCTGCTAAAATGATGTGCTGTGCTTTGGGAGGAGTTCCTTTCCACACATCTCCTCATAATGCTGGGGCAAGTGTGCCCTGAATACCAGTTTGCTTTAGTTTTTGCTTAAATACGTTCTGAAGTTAGTGTTGAAATTAGATTTAAGGGGTTTTTTGTGTGTGTTGTATTTCTTTTTTCCAGCTTTTCTTCCTGGCTGTTACCAGCTGGGTTGTGAAAAGCAGGAGCTTGCTTTTATGCAGAGTGATTGCTGCTAATTTACATGGACGCAAGCAAGCTCATCATTCTTTCATGAGTGAGGAGACTGCCTGATTTATGTTGTGTCATCTCTGAGCACTGTTTTTACCTAATGAATAGAGTTTCACAACAGATTATTAATCATTAAGACTTTGGTTTCATTGTGTGTATTAAAGAATCAATATTGCTACACGTTGCCTGCCTTGAGAAGCTGCTTATCCATTAGTGCCGCTTTTCTAAGGCATTCTGGTGCATTTATCATTTCAGCTGACTTCAGTTCCTATCTTATTCCTGCCACATCTTCCCAGGGCCTGAGCTCTGTCCAGTCTGCCTCTCTATAGATTCCTCCTTTGAAGTGCTGTCTGAGCAGCAGCAAATGTTGTTTGGTCCAGTCTCTGCTTAGAGCTCATGAAATACTAAAAGGCAGAACCTCCCTCTGCTGCGGTTTGAGCTCCACATTTGCATCAAAGAGGGAGTGATGGCCTCAGAAACTGGGAATAATGTGTGATGAAGGCTATATTGAGTTACATACTCTGCTGCCTGTTAAATGCCTGGGATTTGGATGGCAAGGCTTGCTGGAGGACAGGATTCCCCTGTTCGGTGACCTGCTGTTTGTTCCCTGTTCAATGTCCATCTCTGTTGGAATTACTGAGTGACCTGGGCATGTTCCCTGTGTTTCCCGTCCCTGCTGATGCTGTAGAGGAGGAAATTTCACTTACTCACGTATCCAGAATCTACAAAAACACACACACACACACACATGAGCTCTGTCAGGTTTTGTAGTGACCCCAGTGAGCTGATCTCTGCCAGTCCACACCTGGGGGAACTGGTGGCTATTTCATGGCCCTTTTTCCATGTGTTCCCAGAATACACAAGGTTATTTTTCCAGAGGCTGAATATGTGAATGGGAGTGGGATAAGGACATGGAAACTTTAAATAGAGAATTCTTTGGGCTTTCAGGAAATGTTTGCTATGTCATTCGTGTTCAAGTTGCCCAAATTCAAAGGCTGCTCTTTAGGTTCTGCCTCATTTAACATATCTGGTGAAGGGCTGTTCCCAGGTTCTCAGTTCCTGGCCTGGCCACAGAGGGTTATCACAGGGCTGTTATGCAGTAAACAAACTGTTTTCACTTGGATTTTTGTTAATAAAATTATTTAATTAATGTAAACGGTTTAAAATTGTTTACTTTATTAAAATGTAAGGTTTATTACAAAGGTATAAAGGAAATGAAATTGTCATTTGGGGCACTGGCCACCAGATGTCTTCTGTGGCTCTTCACTAAACTTGCTCTGATTAAAACAATCCCTGCAGTGAGAAGTGTCTTGGAAATGAGCAAAAGTGTAATGGTGAGAACCAGGGTCAGAAGTGACAACCGTGAATTTCAGAAATAGTGGCTGTCAAGTCTTTTTAGATACTTTTAGAACCTGTAATCTTTGCGTGCTTGCTTGCGGATGAAAAAAGGTTGGTAGGTGATGTTTGCTTTCCCTGTTAATGGGAAAATCTGCTCCCTCATCTCCTCAAGCTCCATTTCAGCCTGTTCTTCATTTAAAAAACAGAGAACTAGTTTTCAGTTCTGCATTCCTTTTCACTTATTGCTGTCTTCTGCATTTGATCCCATTCCCCTACTTGTTTTGTTATGCTACACTGACTTTTTAAAAGTATAAATACTGTTCCAATATTAGTATTAAATATTAAATTCCTCTTGGTATAGAAATTGATTCTGTAAATCCTCTTGTAGCATTGTGTTCAACATTTGTAGACATGAGCTTTTCCTGGAAAGGGTGCCCAGGGAATATCTGGAAACAAATTCAGCCCCTGACAGTTATTTACAAAGTTGGTGTTGTCTGAATGTCAGAGCTGCTCTCACAGAGCTAATTGTGGAGTTAAACTGTTATGAAGTCATGACAATGCTTACAAAAGCAAAGCTGTAATCTAGTAATACTCTATTTTACTCAAATCTCGTTTGGGTGGGAGAATTTTATAGTAACAAAGAAGATTTAGTGTATCTAGCAAGATAGTTTAAGCTATAAATATGTATGTGTGAATGGGGTTTTATTTTTATTATTTTTATTAGCTCTAAGTTCTTTTCATTCCTTATATACATCTGACAACACATAATGTTCATTTAAAAACGACATCCCATTTTAGCCTGAATAACTGGAACAGCTATTAGAGCTGTTGTTGTCTGGCTACACTTCGTGTTTGCAAATAACTTACAAAAGCTCAAATGAAAAAATTTGAATACCTGCCAAGCTGTTATTTCTTCTTTAATATATTTAGCTGGATGGATGAGAAGCTGCATTTAAAAGTCTCTGCAATCAAACCTTTATTTCTTACAAGACTTATTGATGGGTTGCACTAAATGTGTTTGCTATATACATTTTTTTTTCTCAACATGCAGCTATTTAATAGAAAATAGATGTCCTTTACAGGAAATGAACTGGAGGGAAGACAAAGCTCTTCCCGTCATTTGATACTGTTGATGTTCATATAGAAGCTGCAATTTCCCTGGGCTCTGCAGATTGTCTGTTATGTCTAAATAGTGCCTCCCACACAGAGGTTTGGATGTCAAGGTGCTATCATGTTTCAGGTATTAAGTAGTAATTATTGTTATGAGGTGATCACATAAGACACTGTCAGTGTTGCTCAACCTTTCAAATTCCATGTCATTAGGAGAAATATGTGTTGGGGAAACTTCAGTCTAATGTAGACCTCACTTCAAGAACTGCTGGTGGTTTTTACCTTGCTCTTGCTAAAAAGTGGGGATAGAACGAGACTTTTTATGACCACAGGTACACCAGCAGGTGTGGTGTGGGTTGTTGTGCTTGCTAAACACAACTTGGAGACATAATCTGTGAGTTAAATCTGGATTTGGGCTGCAGCAGTGGGTCTGGAGAGAGCCAAATCCTGAAGGCTGTGGCTGGTTAGAAAAATGCACTGAGCTGTCTCTTAAGCAGGTAATATTTTGAGCTAAGCAAAAGGATGAATTAGAATAATAAAGGCTGGATTTTTGGAGGCAAATACTAGCTTGAAATGCTAATATAATCATCTTGGTGACTGCAGTTTTGCCTCTGCAAAGCAAAGGCAGTGCATGACATTTCATTGAAGACCTGCTGCAATGTTGATAAGCCGACCTCTCCTGAGAGGAATTGTGAACTTCACTGAGCAGCAGTGTGGCTTTGTAATTGTGGTTAAAAACACAGGATTTGAAAACATTAAATGAAAATAGATCAATGCTGCATTTATTATCAGGTAAGGATTCAAAGCACCGTGAAATGTTAACTTGAAATATTTGCATTCCACTCGCAGGAATAAGTAGCACAAATCCAGTGAGGTGATTTTATTCTAATTTGTTAACTTCGGTTACTTTTCCCCTGAAAAGTGAATATTGCGTTGTGTTGGCCATGTCCACATCTTTTAGTCCTGCATTAAAAATGTCGAGGTGGAAGACACAGACACCAACAGAGCAGTTGCTTTCCAGCCCAGACATCTCTGTCATCTGCAGTGTTCCCAAATTAGGAAGCGGTGGGCTTGGGCAGGACTCTGGAGCAGGATGATCTGGAGCCCCTGGAATGAGACACGTTCCATGGCCATGGATAGCCTTGAATCACCCGGTGCTGAGGGTGCCTGGTCACCCCAGTGCCCCTGAGTCACCAGGGTGCTGGTGGAACTTTGTCTGCGGGGAGATAAAGGATGGATGTTGTGGCTGAAATGGGGAGATGGCCGGTGAGCCACTTCTGAAATAACTACACGGTGTGCTAGCCAAAGTGCTTGGTTGGGCTGAAATATTTTGGCCATTCTGCCTTTAAATTGCTCCACGGATGTCAGAATTTTTTAAATTCCAGATTTAGAAGGACAGCGGCTCTTCTGTGGCTAGGAGGCTTTCATCTGCTGAAGTTGTGTTTCAGAAGGTTGATGTGCTGCTTGTGAAATGCTCCCCTAAGGCAAACAAGCCCTTTGGGGAGGGGGACTGAGGGCTGGAGTGAATCAGACAGGCATTTTACATTTCAATTATTAATATAGTACTTTTTATGATTCTCAAATTGGAATTGCTAGCAGCTGAATTTTAAAAATGTACTAACTTCTAAAATTTTTAGGAGTAAAACTAACCCTGTGCAAGTAAAGGCGCTGTCTTGTACTCCAAGACCTCTTTACTACAGTCTTGCACAATCACGCTTGGATTTGAGTTCTCTTTATCCTTGCTGCAGTGTGTTCTGTTTATATCCGTGGTCAGCCATGTGGAGGTGTCCATTTGGGCAGCCTCCATAAGGAATGAGTCCAGGGGAGCTCTGCAGCCTCCTTTGGAGATTAAGGTCTTGTTTGAGAGGACTTGCACTGAAAATGTAATTGCAGGGTGCTCTCCTGACTTGTAACCAAATTCTGATTTATTTAACATGGATCCAGTTAAGCAGTGCTATTGAAAATTATTATCACAAGGATGCTGAATGCAAAGCTGAACAAATGAGTTTATTTAGACTACAACAAATTGGATTAGAGTATGTTGGACACCTCCCCTTGCACCTCTCTCCTCATCAAAAAGAGTGTTTTAAAAAAATAACCTGAGTGCAATACTTTAGGCAGAAAAGGGGTGGAAGAGGAGGTCTGTGGGAAAGCTTTGCTAAGAACTTCTGTCAGTGCACCTACACCTTGACTCGGTGTTGTGGTGGGGCCAGGCTCTGTGAATGCAGCTCCTGCCCAAACAAAGCCCCACTGAAGCCAGGGATGTTGGAATTCACCTCCTGATGCCATGCAGCACTTCTGACTCTGCTGGAGTACAAATCACCTGTCCTGACTCTTGATTTCAGACCCTGACACGTCAGTCTGAGCATCCAAGGTTTGTGGCTGTGGTGAGGGAGTTGCTTTTAGCCAGGGATCGTACCTGGGATGTTTTGTGAAGCTTTGGCTTGAGAAGCTGGCCTTGCCAGGGGTTGGCCTGGGGGTGTTTTATGAGATGCACAAGCAAAGGCAGATAGCAGGGATGGGGGAGGAGGGCCATGGAAATGTGCACGGCTTCTCCGGGGCTCTTCTGCCGCTTCCTGCTGCGGGGGCGGCTGCGAGCCAGCCTGGGTGACAGAGCTCCAGTTATTGTGAGACCACAGATAAACCACGACAGGGACCTTGGATCCTGCTTTCCCTTGTGCCACCTACACTCTTCCTCCACATCTGGCTCCTGCACACAGTAGTGACAGGATATCAAAAGCAGACCAAATAATACAGACAGAAAAGCAACCTTCTCTTTGCACCTGACATCAGTGTTATGTTGGAAAGAATAATTGAGATTTTTTCCCAATCATTTCTACTCGGTCCTTGGATAAGTATCAGTCTGGGTAATTGAGATTTGTGTAGGGGGTGATTCCAGGGATGCACGGGTGCAGAGGCAGGTGAAATGCTGTGTTATTCCTTGTGGCAGGGAACAGCATCCCAGAGAGTTCATAAGTACCTGCTTGGATTGTTCCTAAGTCAAAACCAGATCCTTTATGTTCTTTATCATTATAAAGCTGCAACTTCTTGCTCTATAGCCCATATAAATTGGTAATAAGATTTCTTCACGGGAGGGGGGTAGGGTTAAAAATGTGGAAGTGCCGGAAGGTCCTCAGAGATGGAATAGTTTGTGTTTGCTGGTTTAAGTTGGAAGCTCTGCCTTTTGTACAGGTATTGATGCCGACATGGGATGCTGTGCACATTTGTTTGGCTTTGATTTATTCACCGGGGTGGGGAAAGATGAAACCCTTCCTGGGTAACGCTCTCTAGTAGATGCCAATCCAATAGCCACCCAGATTTGATCCTTTTTGATCCTTCAAAAATCTATGTTCTATATCCCCTGGTATTTCACACATCTTGTAACTGCTCATCTTCTGTCTCCCGGTGTGCTCAAGCTGATTATTTTTATTTGTTTTGATTATTTTGGGGTTGTTTGTTGTTGGTATTCTTTGTCTCTATCAAATTGTTGCTATTTCTCTTGGAGAAACCATCCATTTTCAAATTGGATGCTCTTGCAGGTTGAGTGATTGCTTTGTATTGTGTAGGACTATGGAAATCCTGCTGTTGAGCTGAGGCAACTGAAATCCTTGTTTAGAAAAGAAAGTAATAATTTCTTACTGCCTGCTAGAAAAGCTGTTGGCCTGCTCCTGCAGGTGACCTGCCAAGGATTTAAGGAAGAAAAATTGGATTTTATCCTCTTTTCCTGGTTTTAAGATGGTCAAAGCTGGCATGGAAAATGGTGGTTTTCTGAGAGGGGCATTGTCTGCCCAAAGCAGTAAAAAGGAGCAGACCTAATCTTGTTTTTCTTCTCAGGTCAGCTTTTAAGCTCTTGGGTATATTAGCTTGCTATTGAAAATAATATTTCTTTCTTTCTGCCCCTTTATGGAAAGGGAGATGGCTGCTTTGCCCACCCACTCAAACTGATATTTTGGCATCTTTCTATACTTGTTTCTTCTTGTTGCATTTTGGGGAGATGCTCCTTAAAGATTGGCAGTGTCCTTTTTGGGACAGCTGGACTTGAAAGGCTGGTGGCACTTGGATAAGGTGACATCCAGACATCCCTGCTCTCCTCTCCCACCACAGCCTGTGACCCTTGAGCTATTGATCCCTGCTTCTGTAATTAAACATGCAAGTTGGTATAACCCCTGAACAGCCTGATGGTAGAGAACACTGTGGCAGTCTCTAAGGTGCAAAATACCACTTCCAGCAGCTCAGCGGAACCAAAAAATCAGACTTGTTCTTGGGAAACTTTTAGCTTTCTTGATGAGATGGATCAAAGTTTTTAGCCAAACTCATCTGGGTGACTGGATCACACCGTCTGAATGAAGCCTGATGGATTATATGGACAGGAAGCTGTTATGAGTTATAACAAGAAGCTTTGTTTTGAAAACCTGTGTTTTCCTCCTACATTGCAATTACAGGGATGGGGCTTAGATTTCCACTTTGTTCTCTCCAGTTGTTGAGGCCTGACCTGGAGGTTGCTGGGAGTCTGACGGTGTGATTGCAGCACTTTGGAGCAGGACAGACGCTCGGGACTTCCAGTTCAGACATTTTTTCTCATCCAGCCTGCAGATTTTTATCTCTTTTAACAAACAGTTGCAGAAATTGAAGAAACAATGCACAGGTTCACGTCTCAGCAATTTCTGTTCTTCCATGAACCCTGACCAACGTGGCAATGGGAAAGAAGAAACATAATTGTAGCAAAATGTTATGTGTGTGTCCTTCATTCTGCAAAGCCTGTACTTTAGGGAAAATTGTATTGCTGGACTCAATAGTCCAGAAACATTGTCCTTCCATTTCCTCCACATTGTCTCTTTCCTACAAATATTATTTTCATAAGATGCGGCCTGAATTAATGCCTTTTTTTTCCTGTATATGTCTTTTTTGTGTCATAAAATAACCATTCCAGCTGAGAGCGAGTTCATCCTTCAGCATCCATATTCAAAGGAAAAGTCTTAAGGATTACCAAAAAGCTAAAGCTGGAGGAGGCCATCTTGCCTTCATGATCCTTCGGGCTTTGAGATTTTGCTTTGGAGCACTTGGTATTTTTTTTACCTCATGTCTGGGGACATTTTATCATCCTCCTCTTTCCTGTTCCAAGCAATTACCATTTATTTTATCTTCAAGCAGCAGCCTGTGGCAATAAATTTTAGGAAATTCCTTCCCGCCCTTTATTAAGCCCTACATAATAGCTTCCGCTACTCACTCATACATTCATTAGGAAGAATTAAACGAGTGCTGGCGCCCATTAGCAGAGCGTTTAATAACCTCTCCAAGGGAAGGTGCAGCAGATTGGAATAAATGAACAGGAGCAAAAACAAATGAAATAACTTCGTAGAATATGCTCAACTAATTTGTTCTTAAAAAAACTACTTATTTACATGAACGTAGCACTTGAAAAGGTGTCGGTTTGAAACCCCTGGCAGAAGAGTCCCTGAAGATCTGCAGGCAGTGACAGTGAGAGAGTGGCTGTGGTGCCTGGGGAAGGATTCTGGGCATTTTAGGGAGAGAAAGGGCATTTTAGTGTGTCCTGCCCACTTCCCCAGCTGCTGATGCTGTCGGCAAGGCTGATGGCTGTGCTTATGGACTGCAGGGAGGACATCTGTCCTGTAGGAACTGGGCCATAACTAATAGCTCCTCTCATCTGCTAGCAGCCACACCACAGTCCTTGGATGCCTGTGATGGCTGATCCCTGCCAGGATGGGCTGTGGGAAAAACACAGACCTCGTACCAATAAGGAAATTACCCCCCCTCCCTCCACTGGTTCTTAACTATTGTTTTAAAGAGGATTCTATGCTCAGCCGACAGTTGGCATGTGAGGGATCAGAGTCTGAATACCCCTAAGTGGCTTTTCCAAAATAAAGATAATATTGGAGGTATTGCTGTAGAGAATTTCCTTAGGAAATCTCAACTTGTAAAGCACCAGGACTACAGAGACTTGGAGTTGCACATTGCAGGGAGAGTTTTGCCACTAGTTCTAATCCTTTCCGCTATTTGACACTATTTTAATTTTTATGTGTATGATCTGATCCATGCAGACGAAGGAAAGTTTCTGGGACTCATGTGGATCCAAGTGTTCTTTCCTTGGATATGTATTTCCTCCTGTCTTGGTGCAAAACAAACAGAGCTTTAAGATCTACTCCTGTGTGTAACTCGTGATAGCTCTGCACCCTGGTGTAAAACAAACTCTGTACCCACGGTGGACTTGCAGTGTCACAGTGAGTGGATCTCAGCCTTGCTCAGCAGCCTTTCCTCCTCCAGGATCTGATACTGACACGTTGTTTTCACACACTTCAAATCTTCAGACTGACTTCCACTTGAAAAAAGAGAAAACTTCTAGTAAATAAACCCAATGAAAACTCTACAGTAGCAGTTTTTATGACTAACATTTCATAACGGCAATGCTGACAACCTTAATTTCATTTTGCTGTTACCTGTTTTGGAGACAAAAATGTCATTGTTCAAATGTAATTCATTTGAATTGTGGATGACAGATTTTTTTGAGACTTTGTGTTATTGGGTTTTTTCCGTAGTCATTTCTGATCTCATTTGAGGAGCTCAACGAGTTGAGAACGGTGACACAATAATTGCTGTTATTGAACCAGAGATGCAGTTTAAGACTTTTACCTGGATCACTACGTTTGATTGATATTTTAATTTGGTTTTTTGGCAGATGGAAGATAATGAGAATCAGTTTGCAGTTGAAAATATTTGCACTGGAGAATACCTAATTCTTTTTTAATTATTGCTTTTTCCCCACTTCCACTACATGTGCAAGTTTCCTGTTTGAGACTCTTCATTATATTTCAAGCATCAACAGTATCTGAATGGGAGGAATCTGCACAAATCATTTCAATATGCTGCTAATACACTCAGAATATCTTTTTCTAGTCTCTGTGCGGGATAATAGCTCGGATAACAGCTTTCAGACACGTAAATAATATTGCAGAGAGATGGTGCAGTCTTCTTAACAGACAAACGTATTTATGAACCTGGTTATTTGCATTGCTTTTTAAATGGCCTTATCACCATCACCCTTTGCCTGAGGGAAGGAGTAACTGGGGTAGATTTTGAGCAAATTGGTTTTGGCTCTGTCTCCTGCTGTGATAGGTGGACAATGAAGTGTTACTTAGAGCAGGACTGAGCCTGCAGAAGAGCAGGGTGAAATGCTGCTGAGAGCTGATTTATTCCGATGGGGTCACTCCCCTGCTAGTAAATAGCAGCGTTGGTAATTCTTGATATTTTCTTGCAAGTTTGCAGTATTTCCTAGTTGAGCCCTGGCTGCTGGATAGAGGCTGTAAAAGCCCTGATCACAACCATCCAGCAGCGCTCCCTCCATCTCCAGCTTTTCCTTCTCCCCCACTGTTTTCCTTGTGGTGCCAACTGGTGGTACTGGAGGAGATCTCGATCCATTTTAATTACTCTGGAAGCTTTTGTGCTGGATTTGAGAAACTTGCTTAAAGGAGCAACGTAGATTTCAAATGGTTGCCCTCATGCTAATATAAGCTAAAAATTGTAATAATATCTTTATCACCTTGGAACAATTCCCTGATCCTTCTGTCCTCTCAAGCAACAGAAGCCATTCAGCGCTGTGACATTTGATCAGGAGTTCAGGCGGAGCAGCAGCTTGCTAATGGATTTCTGATTGTTCTCCTGGCCCATTCTCCTGATGAATGGTGCTCTGGCAGTCTGGGGAGCTGACAGAAATGCTCTGCCATCATGTCATTACCTTTCTCCGGGAGAGGACGAGAGCAAGTTTCCTCTCCTGTCCCCATAGCTTGCTCTCCTGCTCAACTGCAGAGATAGAGAGAAGCAGGCTCCCTGTTCAAAGCTGAAATTAGTTTTACATCTTATATTAGATCTTTGCTGGGTGGCTGGTGGAATCCCTGTTTGCTCTGGGGAGCTTTGAGCAGGCTTTCCTAGGGCTGTTTCACTCTGTGAGTGCTTTAAGAAGCTCTGCTGGTGCAGAACTGGCTGACCTAGGGCTGTTTGTAGGAGGTATATTTTGGAGGGGGGGGATGTTTCTCTGCCTCCAGGACAAAACACCTTTTTATGCCAGACCTCTCCGTTTCAGGCCAGGGAAGCCACGTCTGCCTGGGGTCAGCACTCAGGGTCCCCCTGCAGAACTGCCTTCAATAGGGCTTTTATGCAAGGAGTTTGTAAATGTGCTGTGACTGCTGGTTTAATAACTCAGGTTTGGGATGTCTCTTTGAGGGCTTGTGGGTGCTGGTGGGAAAATTCAGGGCAATCTCTTTATTTCAGTTGTTATTTCTTATCCCATATCTTGAAAATAAAATAGCATTGTATAAAGAAAAATTTATTCTTAGGAATGATTAATTGAAATATTTTTAACAACTTAAAATCCGCATTGGCAGCCCCTTTACCACCCCAAAGCACCTGAACCAGCTCATTCCTTTCTGTTGAAGGATTGATTCCCTTCTGACAATTCCTGGAGAGCCACGAAAGTGAATTTTGGGCTTTGTAATTAAGGCATCTTGAGTTATTTCTGAGTTGCCAACATGACTGATGAAAGGGACTATCCATTTATTTTCCTTTCACTGATATGCTCTTGCACATGGAGGCATTTTGGGGGGCTTTGTGGGTGTCAATCAGTGGAGTGCCAGCCTGCAGACTTTGCTGCTGGAGCAGTGGCACAGCTCTGCCTGGGGAGATCCCCTTCAGGCTGTGCACCCTCATGTTTTGTTTTGTGGAAAACTCCAGGCTAATTCAGGCTGGGGTGTTGAACCTGTTGAAGATAGCTGGAGATAAGTGGTGTTCTAACAGACCCACATAATAAACATTAATAATGCCTTGCAGGATGTTTTTATTCCCCTGCATCTGAGAAATACCTGCTGAGTGATCTAGCTCATATTTCAGTAGATATTCCTCCCCCTCCCACTATTAGAAAAAGTAACTAATGAATTGTTGGCTTAGCTCAGTTTTGTGGCTTAGAAATTCAGGCTGTGCATTTCTTCCCATCACAATCTCATTATATTCCACGGCTGCCTCTGGCCTAGTTCCGATAAACAATATTGACTTGTATTTACCTCAAACCCTGTGTGCACAGGCTGTGCTGCTTTTCTCTTGCACAGGTGAGTTGTACCAAGGTGGATCCTTTCTCTGCAGGCAGCTGTCCCTAGGGAGAGCTGATGGGCAGTTCAGAGGTCCCCATGCTCCGTGGGTTTTCAGGAGCAATTTTGATTGGACTCATCTTCCTGTGAGGAGAATATTGTTCTCTCAGGACATACTGTCTTTTGGTACTACTTTGAAATGGTGCTCCTATAGTTCTAAGAAGCTTTTAAGCAAGATCTTCCTACTTCCCTAGGAAGGAGAAGGCCAGTTTATCCTCCTCTCTTTCTATTACTCACTTGTTTTGACTGGTATTATCGCTTTTCCTGATTTTTTTTCCTGTTTCCATGATCTTTCTGCCTCTTTGATTTCCTGCAAACCTAGTAGAGCTCATGGATCAGTTTCAAAGCCATCAAATAAGGACCTCCTGAGCCTCTCACAGGAGGGCCAATGTTCAGGCCACAATACCTGATGGTGTCACATTGCCCTGTCCTGTCCCTGCTGAGATGTGCAGCTGGAGCTCCCCCCTCTGCCTTTTTGTTTGACTCCTCCATAAAAGCAAGTTGATTATTTCAACTTGTAATAGTTATACCCCTGTCCTGTGGACAGTCTAATACAGGGTATTTGTACAGGCTTCCATTATCTCTTCATTCATAGTACAGAAAATGTGAAGAAATGTGTGGGGTTTTTTTCCTGTCAATCTGTAGTGCTTTGGTTTAGTAACTGGTTTGGGGCCTTGTTTGCTGTTTGAACTACTCCATTTGGGTTTTTAGTGTTTTTTTGAAAGCATGCCAGCAGAAGAGCATAGTCAAGTGTTTCCAAACTTTCCCAATTATGTAGAGAATAATCGCTCTGCCAGAACCACCAGGAATCTTTCTTATCATACATGTTTTTTTTCCTTTGATTACAGTCTTGCTGAAAGACAGTGTTTAGGCAAACATTCCTCTTTGTGTTCCCTGGGATGGGCTGTCAGTTTGTTAGGCTTCCAGCAGTCCTGTTTATTCACGTGTGCCTTTGGAAGAGTTGACACACAGCAGGCCTATTTTGCCTTTGTTCAGTGCTAGACAATTAGAAAATAATTTATGGCTTTGCTTTTGAATCTCCTAAGAAAATGATGGCATGTTCTTAACCCAAGAGCTACAGCGCTGAGCCCTTTGCATCAGAGAGAAGCTGTTCCTCATCTGTGTTGGCACAGCATTGGGGCACTCTGCTGATGATTGGGCCATTTGGCTGTTACTTAAAATTAAATGAATAATGAATTTTCCCATTCATCCAGAACCGGGTAAGTGTTAGAAGTGACGCATGTGTTAAATCCCTGCCTGGGAGCAGCAATGTGGCTGAAGAATTGAATGTAGTCCAGGCAGGTTGGAGTATCCATGAGTGTGGGGGGGATCATTAGTACTTTAGGGTCCATCAGCCCCCCACTAGCAGGTAGTTGCTGGGTCTAACAAGCAATTGAGGTTTTATCCTAACCCAGTAAAACATTTGTGTTGTGTGTATGGAATTTGCACCTAGGCTTATTGATCGTCTAATAGTGTTGTCTTGGGCTGTTTAACCTGTTGAAGGTTAATTAAAAAAAGGAATGGCCAGCATAAGGACCTGATTGTTAATCTGAGTATGACTGTGCAGAAGTTAGTTCTTTATGCACTGAAATTGGTTTATAAGCCTTTTCTAGATTGCTTTCCCTCCCGCCCCCTGCTCTGTGCCTGGCATTTTTTTCCCAGCTTGACATAAATATTTGGCTAAGGCTAAAGGGATGAACAGAATTACATACTATCAGCAGAATTAGAGGGGGAAAAAAGGTTATTCTGCCAATCACATCATGCGCTGGGTAGAGCAAAGACTTGACTTAATGCATCTTATTGTATTTGGCATATGCTAAGCAGGATGAGGATCCGGTGGGTGCAGGTCATCGCCCACTGCTAGTTTCCCAGGCTTTGGGAGAGCCCTCCATCCAGGAGTTTGAGTGAGCTGCGGGCTGGAATGAGCGGCATGTGTCGGTACCCGCTCTGCAATGTGACCTCTGCTGCATTCCCCGGGCTCATTCCTGGCATAATTTGGCCTCTCCATCCCCACCCCCTGTCCTGGCTGGTTCATGGTCAGGCTGGAGAACCGTGGTAACCCCAGAGCCAGACCTGAGGCCCACTTAACTGTGTGCCTGGAGCCTAGAGACCAGCTCAGGGTCAGAGCCCACCATGGCACAGCAGGAATGCTGTGACAGGAGGGGATGGCACGTAGAGAAGAGTCTCACCCTGTGACTGATGTGCTAAACCAGCCAGCCACCATTGCTGTCCCAGCAACACAGCTTGCCAAGCTTTAGACATCTGCAATCTTCACCATGCAAAGATACTTAACCTTGTTAAGGGTAGGGTAACCTCTTCCAAAGTAATTTAAACAGAAAAAGAAATCTGTAATGCTGGAGTAAGTGTAAATTACTGGGTTATGTGTCTGTATGCGTGACTTTTGGATTATAGCGAAGTGTCTAACAGGCAAGACCTTTTGCCTTGGGTTTTCTTCTAGAGCGTGCTCATCAGCTTGAGAACAGCTGCTGGTATGAGATCTAATTAAGGTTTAATTGGAGATGTCCATTAGGAGAATAGAGTGAGGAACACTGGGAGAAAATAAAGAGAATAAACTGTGAAGGTTGAAAAGAAGAAGAAAGTTTAAAGAATACTAAAGTGAGAAATGGGAGTTGATGCAATATTGGTGCCATGGAGGAGCAAAAGAAAGGGCTGAGGAGCCACACTGGAGCCAGAGGGCATTAGAACAGCTGAGCTGGCAGAGCAGGTCTCAGAAGTACAATTGCCTGAATTATTCTGGGATGGAAGAGAAGAGGAGCTGAGGAACATCAGGACTTGAATTTGAAGAGCTTGCAAGTGAAAATCAGTGGGTTTTAGATGACAGAGGTAAATGTTGAAGGGCAGGAGGCCTGTTGGGGTGAAGCGATGAAGTGAGAAAATCTTTTGCAGGAGGGCCCTGCAGTTCTTGGAGAATGGATTGTAATGGTTCTGCCCCAATAGACGGGAGTGCGTGTTGAATTACTAGCAAAAATGCCTTTTCTCCCAAATACCATTGTTAATCTCTCTGAGTGTCAGTGCTGTGTTCAAATAGGAGTTTACAGCCTCTGCTTTTGTCTTGTCAGTGTTTCAGGGGGTGTTGCTTATGTCAAGCACATTTGCAGCGGCCCAAGGGAGGTGAATTGCTCTTCCAGTGCTTGGTGTCCCTGGTGCTGCTCTGGGACAACCCCACCAAACATCATAAATCAAAAGCTCTGCAGCCAATCCAATGCTCCAGAGCCCTCCTTAGCAGGAGGTGGAATTGTAGAATTGTAGAATCCTGGTGGAATTGTAGGGGTGGGAAAACCTGAGAGAGAGCACTCCCTGCCTTCCTTGTGGCTCTGCAGGAACAGAGGCATTGGGAAATGCATTGGATTGTCCTTGGCTGTGCAGATTGTCCAGACTGGGATGAATTGAAAGCTGATGGCCATTATGGATTGTCTGGGATGTTTCTCCCTATAAATTCTAGCCAAAATGAAAATAGTTCCTTTAAACAGAATATTCAGGTGGGCTCTATTTAAACATCATCTGCAGTTTCCTTTCTTTTAAATTGCACGCCTAAATAAATTTGAAATTCTGCTGTTGAAAATGGAAAACTGCACATTGGCAGTTTCCATTGAATTTTCTAATTGTGAGCATGTGCACTCAGTGCCTTCAGATTTTCATCGCACTCTTTAGCAGGGTTGTTTCAACTCTTTATGGAGGGAAGTGCCTTTTCCTAAGAACCGGGGAATGTTTGAAATGTTGAGAACAGATTTAGTATCTTTTGATGAGAAGGTTAGCCTGGTGCTTAGAGCAAAGTCCTGGGAGCTGTAAAAGTGCAGGGCTATTACGCCAGCGGAGCCAACTGACTTTCCTCTCTGTATGACCTCCAGCAAGTCCTCAGACCTTTTTGCATATCATTCAACCCAGCTGGAAAACCTAAGTAAACAGCAGGAACCTTGCTGCAAGCCAGAAGCCTCGACTGACTGAGTTATTCTGGGGAAATGGAGTAAGTTGGGAATTAGAATCAGGTAAACAACATGTAGATTGGATTGCTTTAAAGAGAAAATAATTTCCTAAATGGCCAAAAATGCTTTAATTTGGCTTAATTTGAACGGGTGAAGTGATTGCTTTGTCCTACTTTACAGTAATGGAAAAAAAAATCTACTTGCAGTTTCTGTTTCCATCAGACTGTTTACAGAGTCTGTAGAAATGGAGTTAATCAATATTTCTATTAGGCACATGCTTGGGCCCTATGCCACATGCACACATTTTTAAACCCTTCAATCTTGTATCATTTATGGAGATGGTATTGTCAGAAATAGTACTGTAAATAATTTATTCTGCTGCCAGTGCTTTTCTAAAGGTCTCTAGGCGTGAGGCAAGATTTCCTCCAGGAGCTGTAAAGCTTCCAGATCAGTTTGCTATGGCAGAAGGATTTATTTTTTTGAGAGAGACAAGAAGGGTGGTGGAAATGATAGGTTATTTCAGGGAGTGGCTGGCAGCTGTTTCTTTTGCCTCATTTTTGTGATCTAGAGTAGAGCAATTAGCAAAGTGGAATCATTGTTTTGTGGGTTCTGTGGGACGAAATCGGGTTCCTTGGTGCTCCCATCTCCTGAATCCGGAGATGTCCCTGTCTGTGTCAGTCCTGCAGTGTGGGTCTGGTGGGTTCCCTATGGCTGTGCCAGCCAACTCCGGTGCTGGAAGCAGCCGAGGGGCAGCTAAATCGACCTGTTTTCATCCCTGGCATGAAGGTGTGTTGTGCTGTAACAAATACCAGGCTTCAGCCTGGCAGACTGGGTTTTTCACAGCTACAGCAAAAGCACAGAGGCTCCAGTTTGCAGATTTGATGTTTTCCTCTCTCCGGTGATGCTGTTTTTAACTACACTGTCAGTTGCAGAAGAATTGTGGCACCGTTTTCTCTTTGTACTGTTCAGAGCAATTCCTTCGTGGGCGGCTGGTGAATCCAGGCCCATTGCAGCTGGGCTCGCCAGCCTGGAACAGAAGATGGAAATCTGTCAAACTTCTGAGAGACAGGAAACTTTGTTGATTGAAGAGAAAACCCTGTAGAGGGCCTAAATAAACACCAGCTATGTGCTGGGAAGCTTGCAAGAAAGTTACTACCTCCAATTTACTCTTGAAAATCTTCCCAGATCTTTAACAGTGTTTTGGATTTCTGGGTAATGAATAGAGAGTGCAAAGAAAATTCCATGTAAACTCACTCCGTTTACTCCCCAAATAAACTAGAAGGCGAGTTTCTAACAGGAAAGCAGGCCCAGGTAGCCTAAATTATCTCCAAGCTCCAGGACTTGATGACCCTTATGGGTCCCTTCCAACTCAGAATATTCTGTGATTCTGTGATTTGCTGCAAGTTTAGACCCAGAGAGCTGATGTAGCTTTAATGATGGAGCATCAAAGCTCTTTCTAATGCACTGACAGCAGTTGTCAAGAGACTACTTGGGTGTCACATGCTCCATCAGTGTGCTCTGATGGTCTCTGCTCTCTGGATATAGTCTGTATATAAGCAATAACCCACAAAGATTGACTGTTGTTGGTGTAAATCTTGGTGGCTCCTGGCAATGCCCTTCCCTGTCTTTATTCACCTTCAGTTACACATAGAAAAATCAACATCTTCAAATGAATTAAGATTACAAGCAATTTAAAAGAGAAACTGTGACCTTTTGCTTGGAGAAGTAACAAAAAGCACAGCCTGGCTACTATTGTAGTGCAGATGGCAACTTACAGGTATGGGATGAAACAAATCGATTTTGTACTTCCTCTATGGATTGCAAAGTGCCTGATGCAGCTGAGGGGTCTCCCATCCCTGTGGGCACAATGGTAGTGCAGTTTGCTAACAGCTTCACCAGCCAGGCTCCAGCTTGATTAATAGATGAATCCTCAAATGCCTGCTTTGCGTAGATGTATGTACTCTGAAAAATTGCCTTTTTGTAGTGCTTTGGGAAAACACTAAGTATAATAGTTAGAAATAACTTGTATCACTTCATGTCAGGTATAAAACATTGCATTTTGACTCAAACTGCAGATTAAAGTGGGAGGCTGTGTCTTTCCTTCTTTTTATATTACAGCCCCCAAGGTGGCTGTTTCACATGAAACAGTGTCATCAGGCTTTGTTGTCAGTGATTTTTGTGCTTCAAAGGAAAGGATCAGAAACTGAATCTACCAGTTTTTATACTGAAAGAACAAACCTCACAGTATTTGAAGCTTCCTTCCAAGATAATTTTTTTTTTTTTTTTTTTCCCAGTGCCTCATTTTGGTTTAGTTACAGATCTGGCCCGACATTTCCCTCAGTGTGCTGAGATGTCTTGGGAGGGTGCATTTTTGGTTGTTTTGCTCCAGCTGATGGTGTGTTTGCAGCTCTGCTGACCCCATGCAGCCGTTCGGAGCTCTGCCACTTGGTGACAGTCTTTTAAAATAAAATCATCACCACTGAAGGGAAGGTTTGAGCTCAACTGACCACCGCGTGCTTCTCCACAGCAAATCTCAGAGTAAAGGAGGATGGGGTACAGGGATTTATTTTCATGTGAAGCAGAGTGCAGGGATTCAGCTCCTCAATCCCAGTTTGCTCTAGATGCCGTGTTATCAGTTCCCATTAAATCACTCCCTGGAATATCGTGTGCTGGTAGGACTTTCTGTCGAGCAGTCAAAAGCAGTATAAATGGCAGGTCTCTATCACTGCAGAGTGTCTCAGGTTGTCACCAGGGGTGGCACATACCCTCATGTTCACACCTTGTGAGCAGCCTCTTAAAGGCTGTTCTGGCCATGCTGCTTATCTTTCCATGGAAAGGCACAATTCCGGTGCTGTTGAGGTTTTTGCTAATTTATTCTAGACAGTGAATCTGCTCGCTGGTCTTTTTTCAAGTGAAGGAAATGTGTTTCAGGCAGGTTTCCTGGGTGGTGTCTGTGTGGTAGCTGGTCCATACCTAATAACCTGCAGCCAGATTTAATCCAGGAATAGAGGGAGAAGCAGGGAAAGTTCTGTCAATCTTCCTGCACAGTAGAAGCTGCTCATATATCAGACCAGCATATATGTTGTATTGGACTAAACACAGAATATCTTCATCGAATCATTCCACTTTATCTTCTCTTTCCATTCAAATCTAGTAAAATTCTCCCAGAATGTCAGAGCGGTAGAAAAAAATAAAAAATTAAGTTTGCTCTTTTTGTGCTGCTCTATGGTAACACTTTGCCTGTTGAAACATTCATGAACCCATCTAGTATTAAGCTATTTTAGTGGATTTCATGCTGCTGGTGCCAGAAGAACCTTTCTAGCAGCTACAGTCCTGAAGCAAATTGGTAATCTCAAGACGTTTGGGATCAATTTTGTTGGGTTCTGAAATCTGGTGTCCTGCAAAGTGAGATAATTTGTGTTGTGTTCAGTTCAGTGTAGAGTTGTGGAGGTACCCAGTAAAGTCAAAGCACTAGTTTATAATTCACAGAATTATGGGATTGTTGGGGTTGGAAAAGCCTTCCAAGATCAAATGCAACCATTAACCCTGCACTGCCAAGGCCACAACTAAACCATGTCCCTTTTAGTGGTTCTTTTATTAATTTGCAGCTATATCCCAGGATTATAAGACAGACAGAAAGAAAACCTGGTAAAGACTATTTTCGTCTAGAATAAGCCAGCTTAATGGGGTTGCTGAAGGCAACAGAGAGATTTTGACGTTGGGCCTGCTCCTCACCTAATGCAAACTTCGATTAAAACATTACAGTGTTTCGATTAAACATTCCGGTGGAAGTTTCCTTGTTGTATTTTGCTTGTTTCTTAAATTCCCAGGGTGGGAACATTGGTGTTATAGAAAATGATTTCCCATTTTCAACATCATGATACCTCTGAGCTGTGACCAGGGAATGCAGGTACCTGCACAGCAGTGGCTGGGTGAGATTTCCCTTAGCTGAGGGCTGGACAGGAGGTGAGGAGGAGAAATCCGGCTTTTGGAACCATGACAGCAGTCCCCTTATGTTTCTGTCTTGCTCAGTTCCAGACAAAAAGTCGTTCCCGAGACAAGCTCTGAGGGATATTTGTTTTTGTGCAACCTGAGCTGCAGCAGCCTGTCCTGATGGTGTGGGTGTCTGCTGTCTCTGACACCGGAGGACAGCAGTCTCTCTAAGCCGTCTTTCTGTCTCCAGCAGCACTAGATCCTCTGTCTGGGCAGAGGATCCTGTCTGCAGTGCTGCCTCAGCTGCTGCTTTCAGACAGCGTCAGCTCTCGCCTCCTGATTCTT
This sequence comes from Pardalotus punctatus, assembly GCA_013400915.1. Classification (NCBI taxonomy): domain Eukaryota; kingdom Metazoa; phylum Chordata; class Aves; order Passeriformes; family Pardalotidae; genus Pardalotus; species Pardalotus punctatus. The sequence continues at coordinate 27,392 of VZTX01005745.1, forward strand.
AATGGTCTGGAGAGGATGGAAGGGGGAGGAGAGACAAAAATCTTCCATATTCCGGATTTTGACATGGCAGAAGTGGTAGAGCTTGGTTTTCATGCTGTATGTTTTAGGCAGGGCATGGTTCCTTTCTGTAAATTCTTTAATGCAAAGAGAAACACTCAGAAAATACATTTTTATTACTGCATGTGTAGGATGCTTTAGGATTACCTTGTTAAGCTCCAAGTTTCCAACACAATACAGTGTATTTCTGAGAGCTGTGGATCAGCAGCACCAAGGGTCTGACCCTTTTTCAGTAGGCCGGTACCTAGTTTTGGATTTTGTAATTAGTTTGGGACACATGGCACAGTACCACAGCCAGAGGACAATGTATTGGATTATTTAGATAGCTTGATGTGCCAGGGAGATGAATTTTGACTCCATTCCTTTCAGTCTTGCTCGTACACTGGAGGAGCAGGGGAGCAGCTTCAGCAGCTCAAAGCTGGCCTGCTCCAGCTGCCCCAGAAGAGCTCTTGGTTGTGTCAACAGTGGAGACTCAACTCTCCTGGAACCCTGGTCATGAAGGATAGCATGAAGCCATTTTTTCTGAGTTCTTTCTCTTTTCTGAGCTTCCTGAAATATTAATCAGCCTTTTTGAAATAGCTGCCATTGTTTTCCAAGCAGGGGTGTCCGTGAAGCAGCGCGCCGTCGCTGGCCACGATGACACTGCTTGGCACGAGCGGCTGCCAGGTGAGTGAAAGTTGATCTGGAGCTGTGGAGCGAGTGGAAATAATGTGGCCCGGGACATGTGTATGCAATTTGTGCAGATGATTCAAGTGAGAGCCATGGCAACTGAGATAAACAGAGGGAAAGATACTGGAAAACCAGCAGCGGCTTCATTTTAATAGCGCAGCCTTGATTCCAGACAGCTCAGATGTTTACTAGAAGAGCTCCATCTTCCTGCGTCTCTTCCTCCCCACCACCCCCATTGCTCTGCATGCACTTAGTCATGAGATCAGATGGCTGCTTGGACGAAGCACTGCAGGCCAAATTCCACAGCTCCTACTTGAGCAAAAAGCCATCATCTCTTCAAATATGGGCTGCAGAATTTCTCTCCTTGTTTGCACACCCATGATTCAAAGGACCCTCATAAAAACGCATCTTAGATTTTCCCCTGAAACAAAATGCACTTTCTGAAACAGTTGTGGATTATTTGGCCTAGTGCAGAGCTTGGGATGTGCCTTTGCTATGGGTAGAACTGTTGGGCAGGCACAAAGCCTGTGCTGTCTAAAGGTAATGTCTAGAATGGAGAGAGTGGAGTGGAGCACACCAGGAGTAAAGCACACCATGAGTAAAGCACAGGGCCGTGCTGCTTCCCGTGTGAAGTCAGAGCGAAGTTGGCTGGTCTGTGGCTGTTGAATAACAAACAGCTCTTGAGAAGATCAAGTCCAACTTCCATGCCAGGGCTCCATCGCGTGCTTGGCAGCAGGGCCGTGCTGGTGTGTGGGCTTTGGGCAAGAGAAACCTCAGGCTGCAAGTGGAAACAGCCCAGCGAGAGCAGCAGGCGCCTTGCGCTGTTCCGCCGGGAGAGGATTGGGAATGAGGACCTGAGTTCTGTCTCCAAGTGAACGATCCTGTGCTTGCTGCCCGGGGTTGTGTAATCTGGCATAGGGCTGCAGTTTGGGTATGCTGATCCCAAATCCACCCCCCAGGGGAGCTGCTGGTGATTCACCTCTCTGAATCATAATTCCTGATGCTTTTCTAATCGCTGTCCTTAGTGCGTCCTTGGTTCACGGGCTGCCAGTCCAGTCTGATTGGAAGAAAAGAGCTTTCAAGCAGCTTAAAAGTTTGCCAGTTTCCTACACCAATGCGTTAATCCTGTGTAAGGACTCTGTGGTTTATTTATTTTCTCTGTTGCTTTAAGAGTGAACCAGCAGACACAAAAAAATTAGAAAAAGAAATTTAGTTAGCTGTAGAAATGTGATAAATGACCACTAATTTGACTGTGAGCAAAAGCATTCCTTGTATGCAGTTTTCAGTTCACAGTTTGTAAAACAGAGTGTGTTTGTCTGTTTAGAAAATCTGCTCTTTTTGTTAAGAACTGGCAGGATCCTCAATCCTCTGTCTTTCCAACATAGTGCAAATACTAATTTAAAAATCTATATCTAAATAAAGTCGTTTGCATATATTAACACTAGATATCTTTTTCACATATGGTTCAACATAAAACTCCCAATGTCTCTACAAAGAATGCGAAGCTCTGTGTGCTTTTTTTTTTGATGAATGACTGGAAATAAGGATTAAAGCAAATTTTGCAGGTACCTTCCAAATCCTCATTTTGTTGTAGGAATGGAGCCAGGGCATTGGTTTCTGAACTCTTGGCCCAAGTGAAGCTATCCTGCACTTATCAGCCGTGTACATGCTCCAGTCCTGCTGCCTGCTCATCTCCTGCTGGTTCCAAGCTCCTCATTTTCTCCTCATTCTTGGTCTCAGGTATTGCAGTGTTTGTGATAACATGTGTTACTCTGCAGTGTGAGGAGATGAATGTTAGGTGCTTCCTTTGAGGCAGGAATCAGGAACCCTCTGCTAGCAAAAGGCTCTTCCCTTTCTGCTCTAGAGAGTGAAGTGTGAACAGATTATTTTCCTTAATTTTTATCTTCCTTAACTTGAGGAATGAGCAGGCTGTCCAGCAAGGAGGCCTTTTCCCTGAGACGTGTTACTGATGTTAGTGGAGATGATAAAACGAGACAGTCATCTTTCTCTCTGAATTTGTTCTCCACTTCATTATTCAGTTTTACATTTTTATGTCACTTCCAGTATTCTTATCATGGTGAAATCTTTCAGAGTGGATAAAAGCTGAAGGCTACAAGCAGAAACCAGAATTTTTCAGCTGCCTTTGCTACCAAGCTGCAAACATCAGTCAGAAGCCCAGTGTTTATTTTGCTTTTGTTACCATTCCTGTATGAAAAAAATGTACATAAAAGGGCTGTTTGCTGACTTGCAGTGATTGGGAGAATACAAAGAGCTGAGTGAAGGGATTCAGAAGGAAGAGAAACAGAGTTCAGTCTTGAGTCATGGAAAAAGCTTTTCCCAATCCAGTGTTTTTTGCATGCATCTCTCCCCATGGTGGCTTCAGGTCTCTTCACAGAGTCCACCCACAAGCACGTGTGTTTAACCTGTTGGAGTGTTCCGTAAACATTCCCTCCTGGAATAGATTTTCTCTTCTTTTACCTGCCTGCCCTTGCCAGGAAGATATAAATGAGAAATTGGGAATCAGCTTGGAAAATTTAGGTGTGATTGTGAATTTTCAGGGTGCTTTGAAAGGGTGCAGCGTGAGAGTAGAGGTTTGCACTCAATAATAGAGCTGGAACCACAAGCCCATGGGAGTGGGGGCAGAGCTGGATGGGTCAGAGGAAGTGGTGGACCAGTGCTCGTAGGTGTTCCGTCAGGACCAAAATATTTCCCACAGGATTTCAGAGTGGAAAATTAAGCTTTTCTGGAAGTATTCCTGGGGAGAAGAAATGCCAGTGATTAATCTGTTTGCAATAAGGATAGGAACTGAAGTTTGCCCCCTGCTTTGTGGGGTGATGCCTGCTTAGGAAGAACACCTGATTTCCATGGTTCTTTGGTGGCCACTTTCTGCCTGGAAATGTTTGGAGCCTGTTTTGAAGCTGTGCAGAAGAGCATGCTTGCGTCATCCAGAAAATGCAGTGAGTCAGTGGAGTCCTGAGGGAGCTGTAACGGCTCAAACAGAAACTTGGGAAACGAAATGGGGATGGATTTAAAGATACAGCATTTGTGGCTGCTGCTCTGTTTAGAGATGGTCGGTACTTGCCGAAGGCTTTGGTGAGGAAGGGGTTCAGGAAGGACTTTGCTGCTGTAAAATACAAGTGGAGCTTTATGAGTGATCCACTCGGGACAGGGTGTGGAACTGGAAGAGGGTGTTAAGCAAGTTCTCCTTGCCATTATACTCAGTAATTTGGTATTCAGGGAATCTCCATGAATTCTTCATTGATATGTGTATTTTGGTATGTTAATGAATAACTTATGGGGAGGGACAGGAAGGAAGGTGGGGGCAGCCTCTCGGCTGGGCCCCCACTCATCCTTAACGTTTTCAACCGCCTTCAGATCTGGGATGGTTTCCACAGCATTACGAGCTGTGCTGTTGCTGCAGTGCAGCTGTGTTGGGATTGCTCTTGGCCCAGCTCATCTGCCCCAGGAGATGCCTCAGGTCCTGTCACGGAGCCCTGTGTGGTTTGTGGGGACATGCCCAGGTCCTTGCAGGGCCATAGGTGCCACCACCATGGGGAGGTTCGCTGTCAGTGGATGCTGCTCTTTTTCTTTGTGTCCACCCACAGCTAGACAAAGTGGATTTGGAATATTTCCTTCCTTCAAACCCAATAGAGATCCACAGCAGGACATTTTGGGGATTAGCTGGGCTCGCCTTAAAATGTTGTTGGTTCCTGTTGTAGCTGAAATAGCCAAGGTCTGCCATGATACTGTTGGTGTGTTGGTTTTTTATTTGAAAGCTTTCAGGGATGTGAACCACTGTAGTATTTGGGTGCCTCAAAACCACAGCTGAATTAATTTTTATCCTCTCTTTCTGGAGGTTAAAAAGTACACAGTGGCCTAGCAGTGAAGTCAATGTCTTGTGCTTCATATATTCCCTATTGGTTCTGCTTCAGAATTGGGAGCCCATTTTCCTCATTTACCCTGCCAGCAGAACAAGGCTGCTCCTCCCAGCAGAGGTACTAGAAAACAGCAAAAAGTCCTGAAAAATCTCCTCTCCAAACAGGCTCTTTCCCTGCTGGGACAGAGTAAATTTAGGTGCTGAACTTTGGTGGTTTATCTGAGCAGGGCAGGGTAAGAGGCATCAAAGTGAGTTGGCCTTTTACAGGCAAGATGATCCTCCAGAGTGACTTCTATGTAAATAAAAGAACGAGTTTCTGGGGAGCCAAGAATGAAGAAAAATGAGAAAATATGGCTTTTCCCATTCATTAGAGATTTTTGAGCAGGGGCAGCTCAGTCCCTGGGCTCCCTCAGAGCTATTCTGACACTTTATTATCAAGAACATGAAAACATTTTGTGCCTGTGATGTGTATGCACCTCAGTGCTACACTTTAGCTGTTTTATTCAGACCAGGAAAGCTTCATTAGTTCATGTTGATTGAAGAGTGGTATGGTCCCCAGCCATCCTAATGCAAATCAATGACTCATTTATATCTTTACAGTTGAATTTAAATTTCTATAAACTTTTAGGCTTAGGCAAGTAATTGCATTACAGTTTTGTGACTTCTGTGAAAAATCTGTATTTTTTTTTTTTACACCTAAGGCCATTATTTCAAACCTGTGACCTCATTCCCATAAAGCAAAGCTATTTCATTACATCATAGCTGTGCAATTCAACTTCTGATAACTGGCATTTACATTTATATTTATGTTGGGTCCTTTAAATACTTGTCCACTTAAAGAGCTGGCAGGCATTAACATGTTAGCATGAAAATATTAATTAAAAAAAATTAGAAATTGGTATTCTTTTGGCCTTCTTGCAGGCAGTTTTGTTGAAAACAAATGAAGCATAGTTTTCTCTTCCATCATCACCATCCTTCTTGGTTTCCAGAAAAAATGATTAATGATCTTTTGCCTTTGCAGCTGCAATATTTGATTGCAGTCTGACTTCACTAGTGATGAATACAGAAATATTTCTGCAGTTAATTGGATGTTATCAAATTCATAGCAGGTGACTAAGACCATACTCAGATGTAGTTGTTCCCCCTCTGTTGCAATGAGCAGGATCTTTGAGGGCAGGTTTCCCTCCATGGCACTTTCCCCCTTTGTATAGTGATGCCAGTTCACAATTTGTATTAAATAAATACTTGAGGAGCTTAGTGTCCAAGATTTGCTCCATTCCCTTTGCTTTGGAGGAGCTTAGTGCCCAAGATCTGCTCTATTCCCTTTGCTTTGAGGCACTGAGGTTCCCCTGCTGCTCTGATTAAAGTTAAGTTTCAGATAAGTTGGATGGATTTGGGGTGGGAAAGGATCAACATGTATTTGAAACAGTGCAATGTGTCAGTCTCATACTAGATACCCATTTATAGGCTCCACATAAATGTTGAATATTTTAGCTTAGTATTTATCCTCAGCAATGGCCAACCATCTTTGAATCCCCCAAGTTCCAGCACTAGTGCTCCCTGCTGAAACAACTTTAAACACATCTTGGGTGGCTCTGCAGCTTTAAATTCCCTTTTTTCCCCCCCTTTTCTGAGCCTCTTCTGTCACCTCTGTTTTGCCAGCAAGTCTTGTGAAAGCAGCATCCCTTGTGATTCAGATCAAATGACTGCCTGGCAGCAGGACAAGGACCCTCCTGTGGGGAGCAATCCAGGGCCATGGATGGCCAGACCCCCGCCCTGGACCCCTCACTGCCTGGGGAGAGGATGCTCTGTGCATGGGATTGAGCAAACCTTCCTCCCAGCACACCAGAGAGGGTAGCACCAAGATTAACAGGAATATTTTCTTGGCACCGTCAGCTTGGGAGCTGTGGAGTTAAATTCCTTCCTCAAGCTTTGCCCCCTTGGTAACACCTCCAAAACACTGATTATTCATATTAAAAACAAAAACAACAAAGGGATAATTGCCCAAATTTTGTAAAATGGCTATTTCTGCACATTCAGCCTCAGATGGCGTTTGACCCTTAATACAGATGGTTTCACTTAATGTATTTTGTTTAAACAATCCCTGTTCCTGGAAGTGGTTTCAGAATAGGCTGTTCCTCATTGCTGTTCATGTTTGCTTTTTCTTATGATATTATAAGAAGCTTGAAGAGAGTGAATTCAGAAAAGGGCGGTAATCAGTGTTCACAGGCATTTGTGGAAGCCTTTGTATTTTCCAATTAATATGATGTTGACTCCTCAAGCTTTCAAGACTGAAGTGGTTTGGAGCACTTTTGTCCTCAGGCTGTGGAGCTCACTGTGCTTCTGTTGTTCCTCTGTCTGTGCTAAGAGACCCCAGGGAGCCCCAGAACATTTCTGTGGAACAGCTTGTCATCTGGGATACCTGGTTTTCCTCCCAGGATAGGCTTCCTGGTGCTCCAACACACGAAAACCCCCTTTCTCTTGGATGCAAACAAAGCGTTTCTGTGCAAGGGGAGAAAAAATTGTCTGTTGTGCTTGGAACTATCTCCTTTTCATGCCTGAAATTAGTATTTCTGCACGTGCAGATGTTTCGCAGGTGGTGCAGGGTGTGTGGGTGATGCTGAGCAAAGCCTGGGTGAGCTGTGAAAAGCCTCCCTCAAGTTCAGTGTCGGAAGTCTTAAAATCCTGCCCTGTGCCACAGCCACGAGGCAGCCCCAGTTGGTGGAAAGAATGTGAGTGCCCTTGAAGTACATGAGAAGTGTGGTTTATAAGCTGGAAGTTGGTGTGTTGGGTGTGTTACTGAGTGTTTCACATTCGTGTATTACCTTTGGCAGTGGGTCCTGAGGCTGAGACTTGATTTGTAGTTTGTAGATTTGTAGTTGTTACATTTGGAAAAAAAATGGAGAAAGTGAGTCAGGTAATTGTTTATCCACAAATACAGGAGAAATCCAAAGTTGGAAATAAAATCATGGCGTGTCTAGTCATATGGTGAAGCAGAATAGTTAATTTTCCCTTATTTTATTTCTTTGTTTTTCCTAAAGTTATTTTTTTTCTTAAAATTCCAGCCCTGCTTGAAGGGTTGATAGTGTAAGCAAAAGTGACCCAAGCTATCATCAGCACTTTCCAAAACAATAACCTGCTAATCTAGTGACCTTGTGATGTCCTTTATAAACAGTTCATGTAGAATTTTAGAAAGTCAGATCACATGATTTATGGGGTTTTTCTATTTTATGAATGGCTTAAAATCCTTTGGTCTCACCTCCTCAATATCCTCTATTGCCCATGCAGTGCCCTTGCTTCATCCCCCTTGACTCCAGAGCTGCTGAAGATTTCTAGTCCTGATTCCTTCAATGAATGTTCCTCTGCTTTGAGATTAATTTTAGCACAGGTTCTCCTGGCACCCTAACTGCTGTGTGTGTGGGAGGGAGGGATTAGGGGAACACAGCAGCTCTTTCACCCTCGGAAAATCCTCTGGTCACGCTGGACTTGCAAAGACTGAACTGAAGCAAGAGAAGGGAAGAAATCAGGATGTGTGGCCTAACAAGAACCAGTTCGTTGGGTTTTGCTCTGGGTATTCCCACCTGGTGTCAGTTCAAGCCAGAGCCTTCCTTTTCCTGTATGTTCCAGGCTGCTTTTGTTAGTTCACTATTTTTTGGTCTATTCTTGTAAGAGCTCAGTACAACATCTCTAATTTGGCTGGGCAGGCAGAGGAACTTGGATATTGCTGACATGAGACCTCAGTGTGGACTGGCAATCAATGAAAAATAGGAAAAGCTGTGAATTAAATTACAGAGTTGTGGTATCTTCTGTCTGGAACTTCATGGAACACCCCCAGAATCAGGAAAGGCTTAGAGAGGAGCTGCAGAGGAATTTCTTACTCCAGAAGATTTCTCACCAAGCTGTATTTTCAAGGAGTGTTGTCTGTATTGCAGCACTGCTGCATATCTGGGTATTTGTCAGCTCTCTAGGAATTTGAGGCATTGCATTCCCTAGATCTAGACTGGAGCGCAGCCAGTTACTCGAGGCTGGATGAAGTACTTCCATTTCAGGTGGAAGCAGGTCTCCTAGCACTGAATAACTGTGGTCTATTTGAGGGTCTCTGAATGCTTAATGAAATCCATCTACACCTGCTCCAGTTCATTCACATTTATTTCTTCGGGATTTGTTTGTAGCTCTCTCAGTAGGAAAGGTTGGTAAGATTAAGCTGTTTATACACCTTGTCAATACAGATGGTTTGCTCAGTATTTTGAATTAAGAAACAGCTTTGCTGGCCCCTTCATGATGCCAGCGCTGTTATTTGTGTGAACATACGGTGAGGAGAGTTCAGTCTTGAACTGGGTCACCACATGGTTGTGTGAGCACCAGTGCCAGCAAAAGGGAGAAAATGGGAAAGGTGGGACCGAGGCATTCTGTGTTTAGATGGGGTTAACTGGCTGAGGAGCCTTACTCATGGCAGCAGGATCTCTTCCCAGCTCATCTCAGTGTTTGCCTGTAGTACTTCCCTGCTTCCTGCCCTGCTGCTCCATTGTGCAAGTTTTCAGAGCTGTCACAGGTATTTTAGCTTTGTGTTTGTTTGTTCAATCTTCTGTGCATGTCCTCAAGATCCTCTTGTCCCCTGCACTGTGAAGTGACTCAGCTGAGCCTGACATGACAGAAGTCTCTAGCTCATCCTTGGGAGCAGAGTGGGATGGCTTGGAGCGTCCCAGTGGTTGTTACTCCTTGGTACTTGGCACTTCTCCCTATTTTCTGTCTGGTATGTGGGCAGACAGAATCAGCTGTAAGCCCCAGACCACATGTAACACATCTGTTCTGGGAATGGCTCTGATTAATGATGGGCAGGTAAAGAGGGAGTGAATAGAAAGGAATTTTTGGGGTTACTGGAGATCAGTAGCACTGATTTCTTTTTTACACCTTCCTTTATCTTTCTACATTTGCCTGGAAAGGCAGAAAACATGGAGGTATTGCACAGTCTCATGCCATTTTCTAAATCTATATTCAGATATGACAAGCATGATTAAGCATACCAAGGAAACTCATCCTGAAAGGGTTTAGTTTAATAAATTTTGCCCCATATGAATTCAGCATCAGTCTGATGCTTTTCCTTTGTCTTAATGGTGCAACCTAGAGGGAATGTTCCCTAGCTTTTGCAAAAAAATCCAAATTAAAATGCTTCTTTCAATGTGTTTTTATGTTTAGGAATTGAAAAAGAGTGTTTAGTGCTTGCACTGCATCTGTCTACAGTCAACAGTGCATGAGTAAATTAGAGACCTCTTCCTGCATCCCTGCTCCAGTTGGACCAGGACAGAGGTGTATATATATACTTTTTTTTTTTTTTTTTTTTCTTTCTTCATGGTGAAGTAGCTTATTTCTGACTGAAGTTTCTTCCTGTCAGCCCCAGCCTTCACAGGAAAAAATACTGGTCCTGCCTTTACGTCATAGTCCCAGCAGGACTCTTAAAACTTCTTATATTGTGTCCTGACAACAAAATAAAATGCTGAACTGTTTGGAGGGAACCATTGCTGCAGGCAGTTCTAATTAACTGGAAGTTTTTCCTTTCTGGGAGCATATATTTAATTTCTTACACTGGGAATAATAAGCAATTAGTGCTGTGGAGCACCAGGCGCTTACCTGAACATCTGAGGGAGGCTGAGAGTAGATCCTGAGGGTGGATAAATAGTGTAATTCAAATCAAGTGACTGTAGATGGCTTTATATAGTGGGTTTTATGCTTATATGGATGCATTTTTATTTCTATAGTTACAAAGGGGTTCTACTACTTTCTCAAAATAATATGTATTCCCCTGTGGATGAATTAGTGACGTCTGGAATTCCTGAGCAGAAGGCACTGTAGTTTGGGGGTTTGGGTTAGGGTTTTGAGGGTTTTTTTCTTGTTTTTTTTTTTTTTTAAACATTCTAATTTAAAGAAAAAAATGCACACTCATTGCAGTGTCAAAATATCTGTATGTTGTAAAGGTTTCTGCCCATTGATATTGATAGTGTTCAAAGGCACTTAACTGTCTAGGATGAGATCCCTAGAGAAAAATGATCTCTGCAATTGAATTTATCCTATTCTCCTGTTGCTCTGTATGGGTGTTACTTGAAATTTTCTGCATTTCAGTAAATTATTATAATCTTTGCTGAAGTCAGTGCTGGAAAAGCTTAGGTGAGTGAGGACAGAAATAATGTGTGGCTGGGAAGGGAAAATGGCTGTGAAAATGTTAATACTGTTGTGAGACCTCTTTTCTGTGATCAACTTCAAGGCAAAGGAGTTGAATTGCTGTTAGGTTGGATGGATTATTTGTTTATTTGTGGATCATTATTTGCTCTGGGTGGCCTTTATCCCTTTCCTTTTCAAATACTTCGGTGATTCCCACACCTGTGGCAGCAGCAAGTGTGCAGGACACGTCCATAGCTCCATGCCCCAGCTGGGAGAGAAAATGCAGCACAACCACTTTGCCTGGATGGAGAGATCCAGTGGGAGAAAGGAGTTCATCTGGTCCCATCGCTGGAATTCAATAGCTGATGCACAGAAGGTTTTCCACGTTGGCCGGTGCTCAGGGGCTCAGGACAGGTCTCTGTTCCCGCAGTGGGAATGGCGAGGTGCGGGCATGGATCAGGCGTGTGTTTACAGCCAGCCCTGGCTAAACCTCTCCTCCTCCATGTTCCTCCTAATCCCCGCTGGGTCTCATGCGGCAGTGGTTCAGTAATGCTTGTTTTCTTTTCTTCTTCTCCCCTTCCACCCCCTCCTCATGTGTAATTTGATCTCCGAGGCCTGCTCTTCTGCTTTGGCAGATTTTTCAGCTCTTGAATGGAAGAAATTAACCACTTAGTTACTGCCAGGACTAACCCCTGTTCACTGGTCCCTCTGGCTCTTCCTGCGGACGTGCTCGGACTTACACAAGAAAAGCCAAAGAAGTCATCAGCGCTGAGCTCCCTGTTTTAACCTCTTCTTTTACATTTACTTTTTCATCTGCATTTCCTTGCCTTTTCATTTAAAAGAAATACGGAAATGCTCCCACTCAAGATCTGAGTCAGTGTTTGGCAAAGATACTTCTCTAAAATTTATTTGCTGATCCTTTCCAAGCATGTATGTTTTCTGATTGTATCCTGGCTGTCTGTGATCCCTCTCTTCCCTTGGCTGGCAGAAAATACTGAACTTCAGCAGGATCCCTAAACTGATGGAATTCTACCTATTGCACAGGAACTTCCAGTCCCTACTCCCTTTTTCGCAACCTTAATAAAATGGCTGGACAATAGAAGTTCAGTCATTATAGTCAATAGGAATTTATGTGATTTTTGTATCTTTAAGGTGCCCTGCTATTTTTTTCAGATCTGAAAAGCACGAGAAGCTGCTTTTCTTTTTTTTTTTTTTTTT
>VZTX01005745.1:45306-83227 GCA_013400915.1 Pardalotus punctatus
TTTTTTTTTTTTTTCTTTTATTTTTCTTCCCCTCCCTTCCTCTCTCTCTCTCCCGCCAAAAGAGTTGGGAAGGAGGGAAGATGGCTGGAGTTAACTCCCCGGGAGAGGAGGTGCGGGGCCCCTGGATTTTCCGCCTCTCAGGCTCGCCCTTGTAGTGCTTTTCGGAGCGCTGGATTTCGTCGAATTTTCCTGGATATTTTGTTTTAGGCTTCTCCTGGATATGTTGTTTTAGACTTCTTCTGGACTTTTTTAGACTTTTACCGGATCTTTTTAGACTTTTTTGTTTTTTAATTAGCCTTCTAACGGATAATTCCACGCAGAAGAAGCTGAAGGAGGGGGGGGAAGGGAAACCAGACAGCCGAAGCCAAACTCTAACAAATGAAAATGTTGGAGATTTGCTTGAAATTGGTGGGTTGCAAATCGAAGAAGGGGCTTTCCTCCTCCTCCAGCTGCTACCTGGAAGGTGAGTACCCAACGGGGCCAGGGCTGGGACGCGCTCCCGGGGGGCACAGCCCGATCCCATCACCACCGTCCCAGGCACGAGTTATCCCTCGATTTCAAGTTGGGGCCAGGTTTGGGGGATGTTTGGAGCTGGCCAGGTTCGGGCTGGGCTTTCCGATGCTGGGGTGAAGAACCGAGTGGTGTCGGTGGCGTGCGCACCCAGGTGCCTTTTATTAATGCAGTTACAGAGGGAGCGCGGCTCTACCATTTATGGTTGTAAAATGTCAAGTGATCTTATTGCTGAGCCCATAAACAAATCCCTATCTTCAGGCCTCTGCTCTATTTTTTTTTTTTGTTTTTCGGGGGGGGAAGATCTCCCTTATTTTGGACGTGAAAAAAGCCCAACTCCAGACTCAGGAAGAAAATTTCGATGAGTCCATCGGTGAAATATTTTCAGCGTGCGTTAATATGTAGTGTCTTGGTTCAGTTTGGTTATTCCCCTTCTAAGTTTGCTTTCCACAGGCATTCGTTTAACTGAATTTTCTTGCATGTTTGCTTTTAAAAAGTGATTTTTGAGTCACACTCGTGGTTACTTGTAGGCAGTGAAATGTTAAACATACGGACTCAACTGGTTTGGATGGAAAGCCTGGGCAACAGAGGCACCATGCTGAGGTCTTGCTTGGCGTGACCTCAAACAAGATCTTCACCCTAACGTGGCTTCACACCCAGCCTGTGGAACAGCAATGTGGTCCCTCCGTTCAGCCCCTTTGCCGCACTCCCAGGGCTGTGTCCATCCCACTGCTCTGGGCTGCTTTAACTTCTTTTGTGTTGCTGGATGTTGTTTCAGTAAAAATAATCCTCCTGCCAGGAGGACCGTGCTAACTCATCAAATCAGAGGCACGAAAAGCAGCAGCTGATTTCCAGGGGCCTATCGCAAGTCGCTGTTGCTCAACTCTCAAATATTCAGTGCAGAAATGGCCCTCGGAAATTCATAGGTTAGGAATCTCAAAATCTACAAATGGCTGCTCGCAGCAAACTCACTTGAAAAAGTTTTGGATCTAGAGTCTGTGTTTATTGGATACATTCAGTGACTCTGAGGAATTTTCTGTTCTCTAAAATCAAAGAACAGTTTCCAGAGGACTTTCTTTGCTTATTTAAAGTTTCAGAAACCAAATGGTGGGCAGATGCATGAGTAATTTTGATGTTTTTATGTGACTGAATTCTTCTGTGATCTTTTAAGTGTACAAAACCTCTTTCTGTGTCCCCTGCCTCTGGTATTGCTCAGGCTGTGTGTTGAGAAGGAGCTCCAAGCTGTGCTGGGCCTCCTGTCTGTGCCGCTGGATCTTTCAGCACAGCCCTGGGAGAACAGGCAGAGCATCTGGGGCCTCATTTCCCTCTGCAGAAATGAATGCTAAAGGATGATGTTACAAGGGTGTTACCCTGACTGTTTTTGCAAGTTTTCTCTTTTGTGTTCATTACAACCACTCCCCCCCTCCCCAGTTTGCAATGCAGTTGCATAATAGGATTAGAGCATAGTTTGACTTGGCCATATAGGCAGTATGAGTTAAGAATGTTGGACGCAGTTAATATTGTAGTATTTCTACCTTCTGCTTCCCTGAGACTGTGGTTGCATATATATTTTTTGTGATGGAATGGGAAATGTGCTTTGAAACGATTTTTAACTGATTGCTCAAAGTAGCTCAGTCTCACTTCTCTGCTCAGCATGGGGCAAACCCAAAGCCAGCGTCAGACTGGGTGTTAAAAGTGAACACATGTTTAAATGTGACAGTCAGGACACAGACAGCTCAGAACTCCCATAATTGATTGGGGAACTCCTGGAGAGCAGGGTGAGACACTCATCTGAGGGGGAAAAAAAGGAGTTTAAAAAAGTAGGATTTTATGTTACTCCTTTCTAAAGCTGAAAGTATTCCTGGGCAGCTTTCTTATAAACAGTATTAAGCGGTTGGAATCATCATTGAGGACTCCTCCGAAAGAATGGTGGTGGCTTGTCCCAAACTCCTGAATTCCAAGAGCACAAGTGAAATCCATTTGCTTGTGTTGCCCTTAAGAATGTAACAAGTTTTTACATATGGATTTGTTATTTTAAGCTTGGCAGATCATGAGAAGGGGATAGGGTTGTGTCAAGGGTCAGAAACTCGGGATCATTGCTCCTGGATCCCTGTGAACAGCCTGTGATGGCCAGTCCATTTCCATGCACATCCCACAGCCTCTGTGAAGCTTCTGAAAGGATTAATGAGATGATGCTGATGCCATTGGAGGATTTATCTCTGCTGTTGCTATCTCTAGTTGTATGGAAAACTGAAAGTTTCTTCACTATAATAGATTAGGAAACCTTAAACATAACTGCTTAAAGGCTGAAAGGTCCATTAGGTGCTTGGAAAACCAGTTGCAGCAAGGAGGATAGATGAAATTGTACTTAATTCCTTATTTTGGTATTCATATATGGACAGAAACAATTCAGTTCTTGGTTGATGAATGGCATGGGATGTAACAAAATCAAGTCTGTTTTTTTTAAAAGCACGCTTTTTGAGAATACTGTTCTGAGTCTGGATTTGGTGTAGGGCTGATTTGGTGTCAGGCACATGGTTAGGTATATGTGTCCTTTGACCAAGTAATCAGAAATGTGGTTTTCTTTTCATGGTGGTCCCTTCTGAAAGGCTTTTATGCTCTGTTAGTTTGCAGGAACGAGGGTTGTTTGGGGATCTCTGTGTGTGGTGTGGAGGGCTGGCAGGTGCTGTGGCCCATGGCTGTGTGCTGCTGTGCAAGGCCAGACTGTCCTGCTCCCTGAAAAAGCTGAAATCTTTTCTTAACTTGATCAAAAATGAGTTCAAACTGCTTCTAACAATGACTGAGTTTTCATTTTGATGTTGGAGCTCGGCATTTCTTTGCCCTCGTTTCTATTCCCACTAGTAAATATTATTTTAAAATGTGACAGATCTGAATTTCTGTCATCTGCTTTCTCCTTTCTGCCTTTGCCAAAGTGAGTAATTCCTCACCCACTTCACACCAAGAAAGGGTAAAGAGTAGAAGGAAAGAGGCACAGCGAGCACTGCTGCCAATCTGATCGGAAAACAGAATGTGTCCATGTCCCAAATAGGGGCTGAAATAGTCTTGCTGCCTTTTTGGGCTTGGCTCTACCACTGAAAGGCAAAAGCCTTGTTTAAAACCTGTCAGTGTTCCCTGTGAAGTTTAAAAAAAAACATTTTGGGGACACTAGTAAAGTCCTTTTGTTTTCTAACTGAAAAGACTCCTGTCCTGCCAGCTGTCAGACTGGCTCTCTCTCTTTTTTAATTTATTTATTTTAGTATCTTGTTACAGCTAGAGTAGACAAGCCTGGGGAGGAGCAGCAGCCTGTAGCCATTGCCCTGTTCCTGGAGAGGGATTTTTTTAATGCATTTGGGCACGTATTAAGCCAGACCCAAATCAGCAGCACAGCAACTCATCTGCCCCAGTGTCACTGGGATCAGCAGGCAGGGCTTTGGTCACCCTGTTAGGGAGAGCAAATGCATTAAGCTGGACTTGCTGCCTCCCTTCTGTTTATTTCCTGTCTTCTTTGGCTACTTTCTACTCCTCTCCTCATGGCCTCTCATCTGCCACCACTCAGTAGAGTTCTTGCTATTATACACATTTCTGGCTTTGTAGTGGCTTCTTACTTATGTGCTTGTTCTAGTGGCTCTTATTTGTCCCATCTTTATTAAAAGATCTGGCTGATGGTGCTTGCTACCATTTCCCATGGGATGTGGTGAGAAAAGGATTATCATTTCACGGGGAAAGTTGGAACTGTTTTCAGACCTAAAACCTATTGTCCACAGATATGTCAGTCCTTCCCTGAGCAGTCTGTGGGGCTGCTTAGTAAAACAAGGGAATATAACATTAAGTCTTTATGATTCTTGCTTGGTGCTTTCCCTTCCCAGGGCTCAGAATTAGGCACACTTCCCTACTTCTGCTCCTTCAGTAAGGAAACAAAACCAAAAGCTATAAAAGTGAAGATGTCGGGAATACTGAAGTGTCACTTGAATCTGGCTACTCTTTCCCCTTCCTCTCCCAGAAGTTATTGTCTAAGGTCAGGCAGCAACTTAGTAGCAGATTTGGGAATAATGTTCAGATTTCTGCTATACTCGCTATTCCACTCCATCCATCTACAACTGTGATTAGCTGGCTGGAGAAGGATGATGTTTGCCATGTCACTAAAGGGTTATAAATGGAATAAACTCAGTGAATGAGCTCAGGTAGAACCTACAGGCCTGTATAGGAGCAAACTTCCAGAAAAACCCGACAAAACAGCTGGGGAGACTGGCCCAGCTCAGGGGAATAGGGCTGGTTGGGAGAGGCTGGATCAGTTTCTGCACTCCTTCATCTCTCTGTATAAATACACAATGTTAAAAAGCGATATTTATCTTCATGCTGGCTGTAAGAAAGTGGGCTTTTGAAATATCAGCCAAGAGCAGGAGCAACAGCAATTGCCAGTGTTGCAGAAGGGTCTCTGGCCTGGGCTGTGCAGTGGGTGACAGGAGAGGCTGAGCCTGATCTCACTAAAAGGATGAGTCTGAAATAAAACATGAATACTTCCTTCTTTTTGGAAAGGTGTAGTTTACAGAGTCTTTTATTTTAAATCCATATTCCATCAGGTATAGGGAATCTGTGAGGGCCACTAAGGAAAAACAGTGGAACAGGGAGGCAGCTCCTCCATCATATGTGCTCAGAGTCAGGAACATTTGGAAGTATTAAATCTGCGTTGCTATTCTGCCATTTCTCATAGTTTCTTCCAGGGGAAGAGTAGGGGGAATGTAGAGAAAGGAGAAGGCTTAGCTGGCATGTGCTGTGCCTCCAAAGAGATTCCTAGATGTGTTCTGTGCTCCCTCACTCTACAAACCTTGTGGAAAAAATGCCAGCACAGTTTGTAAGCCCACAGGATGTTTGTTTTGTAGGGAGACAGGAGGTCTCCTCCTTCCCTCGGGGCTGCCTCGCAGTCAGCTGTGGAGGAGCTGAGTGCAATTCTGTGCTCCTGCCTGTTTTCTACCCCTTCCCTTACATTTTGATGGAAATATGCTTACATTGATCTACACCAGAATTGTTCATATCTGAGAACTTCTCACACAGCCCCTAACAGTGATTCATGGCTTTGTATAAACAGTAATGAGCGGGAGATAGTTACACTTACGAAACCTTTTAGTGTGCAAGCATAAATACCTTCTGGTAAAAACTTAATTTAGGGGGGAAATGATGACATTCTTATGGCTAATGCATCAAAATACAAGCTGCTGTTGCCTTGTTTCGAAGTCTGTATCGCTTTAATTAAGAGTCATCATTTAGTTGGTGTTAGTGGAGAACTGAATTACGGTGCTGCTTTAGGACTCCTATCAGGAATCCAGGTGTTATCCAGAGCACGGTATGATCAGAGTAATAAATTGCAGCCTTGCTGGGATGCAGCACAAGACAAAGTGGATGTGTGGAAGGAACGACAGCGCAGCGATAACAGATTGAATTACGCTCGCTTCCTGCCCCATCACCGTGCCAGGATGGCCTCCTGTAGGTACAGCAGCCAGGCTGATTTATTAGGAGGAATCTGGCCCACTGAAGATCTCAGCAGTGCTGTAAAATTGTAGTTAAAACCAGCAGTAGGAGGTGAAGAAGCAGTAGTGTGTTGAAAAAGACCCTCAATATGTAGGAACAGCAATGTCTAATTCCTGCTCTGAAGGACTGGAATGTCTGGGCAGATTTACTGGAGAATCGCTCAGAGGGATAAACGCTGCTGACAGCCGGCTGTACGTGGCTCCCAGATGGACATGTCCTGTCTGCTTCTCTCGCTTCATGGCTTTGTGTCCTCAGTCTGCTGACAGTCTCCTCTTGGGGCCCAGACCTTTAAAAGTGTGTTTTGTCACGGTCTATCAAGCTTCTGCTACACTCGGGTCACCACAATTCTGCTCTTTCCTTTACGCTCTTCTCCATGTTGACTCAGGGCCTCATCCTCCCTTTCTGGACACTCTTCAAGTTTCATTCACCACCTTCCGCACCCCAGTTCTTAACTTGGGGTTCCTGCCTTCTGGAAAAACCAGCCCCACTCAGCCCAAGAGTTGGGTCTGGCATCTCCCCATCACACTCTCCTGCACGGCACATTCACACACAGCCTGCACCTCTGTTGGGGTGTCTGTGGCTGCACAGGGGGATGAGACTGGGGGAGACAGAGGGAACGAGCATCCTCTGTATTCACTGGGGAGCCAGTGTGCTTTTCCAGCGTAGGGAATTCTCGTGTGTGTATTTAACAGCTCTTGCTCTTGCTGGTCCTTGGGTTTGCAGGCATTATCACTGAGTCAGTGTCTGTAGGAATGTCATCGAGCAAAACCAGCCTTCCCCGACGCTCGTAGCGCAGCTTGTGGGTGTTGTTGGCAGCTGGCACGGTGTTGTCTCACAGCCGAATCGAAGCACATACCTTGGCATCCGTGTGTAGTGAGTCAGTCCCAGCCTCGCCATGGCCTGGGCACGAGGGAGGGATTCTTGTGCAGCGCTTGGCTTTGCTCCCACATCCCCGTCCCTGGCTGTGCCTGAGCCGTCCTCCTCTGGGCTGCGATCTCACTGGAGTTGGAGGGGAGCCTGCCTTGGATTTCCTGCCTTCCTGTCGAATCAGTGCCCCGTGTGGGAGGCATTTTCCTTCCTAACAGAGGTTGCAGTCCATGCCATGGAGCAGCATTTGCTGGTTTGTCCTGTATTTGGGGGACAGCGTCACAGCATTGCTCCTCGCTCAGGTTGTGTATCTGCCACGTGCAGCTCTCTGCTGTCTGTCTGTTCCAGGTGTTTACTGATGGTGTAACTCCTTGGAGTGTCTCCAGTCACTGCAGTGTCCTGTGTTTAATAAGGGAGCTTAATGGGCCTGACAGGATCAAAGCATTTTCATGGTGAAATGATTATAGCTTAATTTCTGAAAGTGGATTTTCTGTTTCTTCTCTCATTGTTCCTCTGGAGGGAAACCCAGGCTATTAAAATAGATTCTCCTGCAGGACTCAGGAAGAGGAAGCAAGGATGTCAAGGTGCTTTAAAATAACCACCCAACACACCACCACTTTTTCTAACTGTGGAATCATTTAGAAAGTGGAATTATTTCACTTCTGATTCACTGTGGAAATATATCTCCCTGCAGATACTGTTTGGCTAGGAAAACAGGCCCAGCAGTGTCTGTATTTGCTATTTTGCTCACATACATCATATATGTTTTCCAAAGAATACAGTAGTACTCATGTATATAAATAACCACCCAGAGAGCTTTTACCAGAGATCACCTGACCAACACATCGAGGACACCAGATTGTCTGTGAGTAAACAGTGGTCACCACTATTATTCACACTGTCACCACCAAAGATAATAGAAAAATAATATTAGAAAATAATGTGTATTGTTAGGATTTGTAGGATTGAATTTTGGGAGGTTGATAGGGATTTTTTTTTAGCATTTCCCCAATGGAAACGTATTTTGGACATGTCCCAATCCACACTTAACTTCCATGCCTTTTCTGGTGTCAGTTGCATCAGTTCTTTACTGGTTTGCTGGCACAGCTTACACTGGATTTCCAGGCCAAACAGTAGTGTTAAAACCGTATTTTGATGGGATTGCATCTGTATAGCAGCACAATGCTGGTGAATATTGCAGATATAAAAAGATTACTGTGTTCCCAGGTGACCTGACAGTCTAGAACTCACACTTGGTCTGGGCTTTCTCTGTCCAAAGCCCTGCCTGTGCACAGGAGGGGTTCAGCAGTCAGGGCTGATGCTGTGTAACGCAGGGCAGTTTCGTGGCGCAAGGGGCTGATGTGACAGTGCCGTGTTTCCTGTCCCCAGAGCCGCACTGACGCAATGGTTTGTGTGCAATGCTGTGACCTCGCTCAACAAACTCATCCAGATGGAAAATGACCCTTCAAAAAAACAAGAGTTTCACAACTTATTATCCTGGATCTGTGCCAGCACAGTCAGGCATGGCGCTGCCAGCACATCTGGGGGTGGCGTGTTAAAGAGTGAGGGGCACAATTAACTGGAGCATCTCTGCTCCAAACTCTTGAATCGTGCTCCAAAGCGAAGGACTTGCAGGAACAGCTGCAATAAAATTATCTGATGTACTTGGACTTGCCTGATACTTACTGAATATTACATGCCTAATGTGCTGCGGGGTACAAAAAGCTTTGGAGGTTGGTTTTTGCTCGCCTGTAAAGCTCAGTTTTCAGGAATCTCTGTATTTGCAGGTGTCTCAGGGTTGCTAAAAATGTAGAAGTATGCTCAACACCGCTCTGGTTTTCAGAGTGATGGGCAGGAGAGAGGGCAACAAAAAAGGCACTGCCTTGTCCTCAAATAAGAAGAGAAATGTTTAAAAATACTGTGAAGAACAGAAAGACCTAATTCCTTAAATACCACATCTTACAAATCTCTCCTTGCTTGGCGCACTGTGCTGCACGTTCTGGCCATTTCATTTATAGGATAATTAAGGGATTTACCTTTTAAAGGTCCTGGGGTTGTTTTCAAATCTAACCATTCCAGCAGTTAGGTGTGAGCCAAAGGATTTGCAGGCAGCAAACAGCCTACGTGAGCTGCATTTGCTGGAGGGATGGAAAGGGGCTTTCCCTCTCCTGCATGTCCCGGGAGGCAGGAGCTGGGGACTGTGGGAAGGCTGGGGACAGCTCTGGAACAAGTGTCCTGCCCATGTGGCAGATCTGCATTAAGGCACTGTCCATATCTGTCCTCTGACGCACGAGGAGCACACGTGTCATGAAACAATGCAACTTAGAAAGTCAGAGTGCGTGGGTTGGCCAGATGGCTTTTATCAGCCAAAATGAACCTGCTTTTTCCTTTCTCTCTCTCTTTCTCCTCCAGAAGCCCTTCAGAGACCGGTAGTGTCAGACTTTGAGCCGCAGGGTCTGAGCGAAGCAGCTCGCTGGAACTCCAAGGAAAACCTTCTGTCCTGTCCTAGTGAAAATGACCCCCATCTCTTTGTTGCACTCTATGATTTTGTGGCAAGTGGGGACAACACTCTCAGCATAACTAAAGGTAAGATCACTGGCCAGAATTCCACTAGGAGTGTGGGAAAAGGTGTAGGAAGGAAAGGTGCTGTGAAATAATTAGGTTATACACCAAACCCTGTGGAATTTTTTTTACTGTGGGAAATCATCTTAAACGAGTACAAATATTTCACAAAGTCATAACCTTTTAAAGGTTGTAACTGTCTTTTTCTGTTGCATTGGGCAAGAAACGGTTTGTCAAATCTAAAGTCTCCATTAGGAGCAAGAATTTGAACTGAGAAATTAAACTAAGCTGATTTTGGAAGCTGGCCTCTATTTTCACAGTTCTCCAAAACACAGTCCCTGTATGAAAAATGACTGTGCAGATATAAGGACCAGAAGGATTGAGTAAGAAAACACTCTATGTTCTCCAAGTCACATCTACTTACCTTCCTAATTGAAATTATTTTTTCATTGTTTATCCACTCCAGTTCTCCCTAGCTCCATCAAACCAACTCAGTTCAAATAAAATTTGCTGGATTCATTTTTTAAACTGAAGCAGTATTGGAGCTGGTGCAGAACTGCAGGAGAGCCTAAAAATCTGAAGCATGTGACTTTATTTGGCTTGGAGAGGTCCACTCAAGCTTGAAGAGAAACACATGCTCCCTGCTGAGTCAGATACCTATTCTTATAGGAGATTATTTAATAATCTGTTAGCCAGGAAGAACCTGTCTTTGCCCTCAGCTCCCAGGCTTGCCATGCCTAAACACATTTTCTTTTCCCCAAGGTGAAAAGCTCCGTGTGCTGGGCTACAACCACAATGGGGAGTGGTGCGAGGCGCAGACCAAGAACGGGCAGGGCTGGGTCCCCAGCAACTACATCACCCCGGTGAACAGCTTGGAGAAGCACTCCTGGTACCATGGGCCGGTGTCACGGAACGCTGCCGAGTACCTGCTGAGCAGTGGCATCAACGGCAGCTTCCTGGTGCGGGAGAGCGAGAGCAGCCCCGGCCAGAGATCCATCTCCCTGCGCTACGAGGGAAGGGTCTACCACTACAGGATCAACACTGCCTCTGACGGCAAGGTAGGCTCCAGGCTGGCCAGACCTCGCTGGGATGCTTTTATCTGCACGAGGTCGAGCAGTAGTGATGGAACTGAGCAGTTCTGATCCCTGGTCACAGGGCTTGTCATCTGTAGTTACAATGATCTGTGAGATTCTGACGTGGCTGGGACAAAACAGTTTTGTTCCTTTAGCAAACTAGGTAATACAGCGCAGTAGTGAAACACTTTAAGGTAGAAAATACTAGAGTTACATCAGAGCAGAATCTAATAGATCACTAATAAGAGATTCTGAGAATTCTTGTCCCTTACGTTCGAAAAGTAATCTCTCTGACTGCCAAATCAGAAAAGTCAGTGCCTGTTGCTAATAATCCTGTAAATATTAGGGACAGTATGCTTTCTGAGCTATTCTGCAGTATTTTTAACTACTGTTTTGATTTCTCTACAGTATTTCAGCGTGATCATTGGAGACGGGTAGGCACTTTCACTTTTATATGGGCTTTGTCCCCAGTTCCTTCATTTTTTCCCTAGATTGTTGTGTGCTGTAGCAGTGTTGCAATGCTGTGCTTTGTGGATGCTGCAGAGAAATGTTAGCATAAAAGTGTAGTTTTCCAGAGATTTTTGTTTTAATTTCATGGAAATATTTCTACTGGCATTGGATTTTGGAAAATGTTGTTTTTTAACAAATCTATTTTAAGCAGTGTCTCTTTAGATCCTGTGCAGAAGTTGAAGTGTGGGTCTGGAGCGTGGCTGCTGAGGCTCTTCTTGCCAGCATCTAATAGATGACAGATTCTGTGCCATTAAATTTCTTCAAAAGAAAAAAATAAAAATAATCAAGTATAGTAGCAGCCTACTGTGCCCAATTTTCCCTTGTCCTGTGAGAGCTTTACTTTTCTTAAAGCAATGCTGACAGCAAAAAACCTTTAGTCTGAAAATACAGGGAACCAATACACCGTGTTTCCTATTTATCAGGCTCAGCACTCTAAAACCTCTAAAAAGATAACCAGATTTTATTCAGTGATTAAATACTTTTTGTCTGCTTTGGCAAACGGGTTGTAATTGAGACTCAATTCTGACCATGTTATTTAAGACAATGTATTTCCAACTTATGGTGCTTTGATTCTTCCTTTTCCCTCCCATGTAGACATACCCTGTGGTCAGCAGCAGCACTGTGAAGTGCTGACATGCAGCATACTTGAAAGACTACATGGCAATCTGGAATATCATTCCTCCTCCTGTCTCTGTAGTTGATATTCCTTCTATTCCCATAGATGCTGGCAGATGAGCAGTGCTCACATGTGAACGTTTTGAACCAAAGGCTCCTTGGGTTGGTGTAAATAAATATGTGTCCGTGAGGAGATAGCACATGTTCTCCATTTGAGCGGTAATAGGGTTTGGCATATGAAGGCTTTCATCCCAGCAGAGCTGTTTTTATCCCAGAAAAACAGTTCTGCAGAGCTCCAGTAATCCATTCAGGTCTGTGTTAGCCAGGTTAACTGTTCATTTTCCACAAAGTTGCTTGCATTGGTGTCTTTGAGAAAAGGTGAAGGTTGGAGCA
The DNA here is from genome assembly GCA_013400915.1 of Pardalotus punctatus. NCBI lineage: Eukaryota > Metazoa > Chordata > Aves > Passeriformes > Pardalotidae > Pardalotus > Pardalotus punctatus. Next base: position 57,363 of record VZTX01005745.1, read on the forward strand.
ATTCACTAGAGCAGATCTGCAGCTCCTGATAGTTGGAAATACAGAACTGAGCAGCAGCAGTGACCGAGACCTGTGGCTTTTGGGCTTTGCCTCTGCATGCAGGGTTGAGCAAAGAAGTAGCCACAGTCCTCCTGGTGCTGTGCCAGGTGCCAGCATCCCTGCAGAAGGGGCAGTTTGCCATGTCCATGCATCGTGTGCTGCAATTCGCAGCCTGGCCTGTTCAACCTGATCGGTTTCAATTTGTGTTAACGAGCAGGGCAGTGAATTGTGACATCTTAGTGGCAGATGTGCTGCTGGGCTGGGGACACTGTGCTCTTCCAGCAGCCTGTCCCTGGCTGTCACAGCTGAGGAGCTGGGAGGAGAAACAGCCAATATCCCTGTCTGTCCCTCTGCAGAATGGAGGCTGCTGGGGCAGGTTCCTGCTCTGAGCTGCTTGTGTCGCACTGTGTTTATTACCAGCTTCACAGCAGATCATGGCCGTGCCGGAGGAAAGCTCTTACCTTCACTGCCCTGAGCACCTGGAGCCTTCCCAGCCTGCTGTATCGTTAGTCAGCCTGTCCAGGGAATTTAATATCTCCCAGTGCTGCAGTAAGGATGAATGGCTTTGGTGGGATCATATCCTGTGCCTGACAGAACACACTTCGGGAGAAAGAGGTATTAGAGGAACATGTGGAGCAGCTGCTGCTCAGCACAGTGGTGTGTCCTGCATTGCACAGCTTTACCCAGACCTTTTCCTGGGGGAAAATTGAAGGGACTAGGAAGAGATCAGAGGTTTGTACGTCTTAATTTTAGCACTGTTGATACTAAATGCATAGGGGTACAGCAACTTCAACAAAATTCCTCTGGGAGCTTTTACTTTATTTCCCACTTTAATGGGTCGTATTTTTCTAGACCACCCTTTAATTTTTTGATTTGTTGGTTGAGGTTTTCTTAAGGATGATATTAAGTGACCATTCTTTATTTGGCTGGCACAGTGCAGCCAGTGATCTGGTAAACCACTTCCGTGGTACAGAGGACTTGGTTTTTCTGCCTTGATAGTACTTGAGGCAAAGTCTCCTATTGAGTAACCCAACTGAATAAACAGCCTTGTCCAGTTCTTCAAATCCTGCTGCCCTCAGCATGAAGGAAGCAGGACTGGGGTACTGCTTGAGTCTCCTGGATCCTCCAGTGGCTGAATTGGATGCAGACTTGAACCTTCATGGATTTTTTGGTGTGGATGTTCAGCTTTGTCTGCTGAGTGGGGAGCAGGAATGTCACTGGATTCAGCATGTGCTAAGGGTTAGCATGGGCCAGTTTAACCACCTGTATAAAATACCCCAGCCAGGAAAAAGAGATGTGGTCTGGTGGCAGAAGTTCCAATGAGCAGCCCATTTATGCAAGTAGAGCCCCTTGGAACAGGGCTCGTGTTTATGGTTTGTTTGATGTACAAAAATTGACCAAATAATGTCTCAACAACGTAGCCAGGAAGCAAACTGTGAGTCCCTACAAAAGTTGGTTGCTGGGTCTGTTACCTCTGTGAAAGCACAGTCAGCGGCACCACATGGTTTTCTTGTTGGATGTCATCAGTGAGAGGTTAGAAAAAACCTACCTATGGAATGAGCACGTTTACTGGTGGAACTTTTTCTTAATGTAAATGGAAAACTTCATGAGTGTTAAGGCATGAAGTGTTGTTCTTGTGGCCTGGATAGGGCAGTCCTGTTCAATCCTCATCCTGCTACGGGTTTTCTCTGAAATCTCTGGCCATTTATTTAGCTTTTTTCTCCTTCTATAACAAGATCATACAATCTGTCACATTAAATACAGCTATCGCTAATTCTCATGAGATATAAGTTGTCATAAAACCATGGGGGAGCTTCCTTCTTCACGCTTCTCTAATACTTCCAAGTAATCCTGGAGTTCAGTTTTTTCAACATCCGTATTTTTAGATTTTAATTCTCAGTGTAACATGGGAACTGCTCATACCGCTGCAAGTACTTCAAGTCGTTCCCAAACAGGCATGGCTTGTTTTAAATTGTGGTTGTACTGGCTAATGCTTGGTCACTCACACCAAGCAGCTGTAAAAGCCTCTTACGTTGTCACTTTTCTGTTCTCAGAGCATCTGGTTTTAAGGTGATTTCACCTCTTTGACCATGAAAAGTGTTGTAGGTTTTTGTAGGGTTTTTTTTCCTTTTCATTTGAGGGGGTTGTTTTAGCCATAGTGTTGAAATGAGATTTGGTTCAATCACTTTACCTAAAGAATATCTGTCTCATTTTGGTAGAGGGTTGTGAAGATGCTCCCCAGGAGGCTGCCATTATTTTCCAGAGTCTTCAGTACAAAGACTTTAAACAAGTTTGAGGGTGGTTTTGTCCCCTCCTGCAAACATTTTTTTTCTCTTGCAAATACATCAGCCTTTTTTGTTGGACATGGTCTCTTATTGCTGGAGCTTCACAGACAAATTTTCTTTTTCCATCCAAAAATTCTGTCTAGGTGGAAGAAGCAGGATTTGACCCTAAGTCTGGGATTTTTGGATGCCTGGCAGCCCCATCAACTTCCCAGCCTCCTGAAATCCCAAACAGATGGCCACTGCACATGCACAAATTGTTGAGTGCGCATCCAGCATGTCAGAAGCATTTGGGAAGTTTGATCATAGCTGTTGGCATGTGATGTGAGCAGTAGGACTAGTGTGTGGCCTGGACAGGAATTTGGGTGGCCAACATGGTGCTGCTCTTCCTGAAAGCTTGTCCCTTGCAAGACCTTGGTCCTTTGTGAGAAATGGAGCTCTTCCATCTTCTGTGTCTGTTGTCGGCTAGATGTGATGCAAAATGCACTTTGATACAAAGATTTCTCCCTCTCCTTCAGGTGTAACCAGCGCTTTTCAAAATAATTAAATTTCTAGCTTTTTTCACCTCGCCTGGCAGAAGACTGGGCTTGAGGGTGAAAACTGGAAACACACGGCTCTGGTGGGAGGGAATCAGTTGTCCGTTATCTTTAGGAGGATTTTAGGCTTAAAATGGATCTTCTGTATAAATGTTAAGAAGGTAACAAATATGGGTTATCATGCCTCGCAGCAGGTTTTCATTCAGTGGTAATGATTTTACTTCTGTGCTATTGATCGGTGCCCATCACAGGGATGGAGCAGACCAGCTCCCTGACTTCACGCTACTGCTCTGCAGAAGCTCAGGCCTAAAGCAGGAAAAACTCTGGCTTGCCAGTGACACTTCAAAGGAGAATTTAGGCAGGTGAAAATGCCTTAAATCAAACAGTGAAATCGAGACACTGAGGCTGACAACCCCCCCATACTCTCCAGGACATGTCCCACAATCTCTACTGACCAGCCTTTTGGAAAAAGACATCTCAAGCAACAGCATGCCAGTCTAGTGCTATTTGCAGCCATTCCTGCCCTGTTGTTTTGGCGAAGTGCATGTATTTTCTCCTGAATCCATGCCTTTCCCATGAAAGCATTGATTGTTCTGGGCTCTGGAGCTGGTTACAGAGCTTGTGGAGCTCATAGTTTGAGGCTTGAGTAGAAGCAACGCCACATTTTGCTTTTTTAATTTTATGATGCAGTTCCTGTGTATGAGCTCTCCGATGGGCATTACCTGAACGAGCTTTCCCCTTCCTCTTTGGTTCCCAGCTCTATGTGTCTTCAGAGAGCCGCTTCAACACGCTGGCAGAGCTGGTGCATCACCACTCCACCGTGGCAGATGGGCTCATCACCACGCTGCACTACCCCGCGCCCAAGCGCAACAAGCCCACGATCTACGGCGTGTCCCCCAACTACGACAAGTGGGAGATCGAGCGCACCGACATCACCATGAAGCACAAGCTGGGTGGAGGCCAGTATGGAGAGGTGTATGAAGGAGTCTGGAAGAAGTACAACCTGACAGTGGCTGTGAAGACTCTCAAGGTAGGACTCAACCTCAGAGCATTCCCCATTCAGCAGGAAGCAAGTTTAGGCTGGCTGCCTGCCCTCAGTGCTGATGGCAGCCCTTCCTTTGTGTGCTGTAGGCTGGAAATAGAGTATTTTTGAAAGAGCTTGATCCTCTTATGGTTTATATGATACCTCTAACACTTGAATCTAAACAAAGGAGGATGTTAACAGCACAGTTTTTGCTGGAGAATGGATGAAACCTTAGAAAAATAAATAGTGCCACGGTGTCTCTCATTCAGGGTGGGGTAAAGGTGAGCTGTTCACGGATGAACACACCAGCACAAGCTGGTGTATTAAGGAAAATTGTGGATTGTGAGTCAGTCAACATAAAACTCAAAGGCTGTGCTCCAGGGAGGCTTTACATGTTTTGATTTTCTGTCTTACGTGGCATCTTTCCCAAAAGACAAGCTCCCTGTGTACCTGGAAGTCTGAAGCAACTGTTCACAGCTGCTTCTTATCAAAAGGCACAAGAGGAGGAAAAAGGGTATGCAGGCTAAGGTATATTAAAATTCATAAGTGGCTTTAATGAAGAACTGGATAATCAGTTCTGTTTCTGGCTCTGCTCCCTGATTTCTGCGTCTTGGTTTCCTTGTCTCTTGAAATGCAAATAGTGCTTTGTGAGTTCATAAGGTCGTTGCTTAATTCATCTATGTTTATAAAACTGTCTTGAGATCTTCTGGCACCATCTGCACACATTGCATTTGATTGCTTAATAGGAGTTTATGCGAACTTGACACCATGTTCTCCTCGAATGGGGACGTGGTTTGGTCTTGCAGAAACAAACAGAACCGAGGGTTTCGTTTGTTTCTTTTTGATTTTTTTGCAATGGAAATTTTGAAGTGGAGAGAACCGTGTAGATGCTTCAGTGTCAGGGGAAGAACCTTTCCTTGATTTGGGGAAAATATTTCTTCCCTGCTCTCCAAGCAGTGGCTGCCTCAGTACTTCTGGGTTGCCATGACTGCAGAAAGTATTTTCATTTTGGCCTTTCTTGTACTCTGGAGGTTCCTGCTGCTGCTCCCAGCGGGGGAGTCCAAGTGCCGCTTGCACAGGGAGCGAGTGACATCTAGTGTTGTCCCTGCTCGGGATCGCTTGGAGCATTGTGGTGCAGGTGAGCTGGGATGTGACCAGGTTCAGCAAAACACCTGCTCATCCTGAGGAGAGCTCAGCTCTTTCCTGGAGCCCTGCTTGCTGCAACATCTTCCTGTTGCTGGTTGCAGTGTGAGGATTCCTGATGCTTTCAGACTTCCCATCTTGCCATCCAAACTGAAGTTGTTGCTTTTGTTCTCTTCTCCCGAAAACCCATCAACAAAGACAAATTGCATGTTACCCATCAAATCTATTTGTGCAAAGGAGAAACCTTAATACAGACCATGGCTCTTTCAAATATATCAAATAAATATTTAATGAAACACGACTGAAAGTGGTTCATAATGTAGTATTGGAGCAGCATGTTCCACTGGGGAGTGTAAGAACAACCAAGAAGAGAGTTGAGAAACACTTCAACCTGCAATTATGCACGCTAAAACCATCCTTAAAAGCAAATTTATAATCCACCTTCTTTAAATCCATTAGTCTGCTGCCTGACAGGTGGGATTATAGCTTTCTTCAAAGTTTTGGGAAACATTTTAAAATCACATTTATATCCCAGTTCTACCAGGAAAAAAAGTCTTTTGCAGCTTCTGCCCAAATCTTCAGATGACTCATTTTATGTTCCTTTGAGAGAATGTTTTTCAAAACTTCATATGATTCTTCTTATTCCTTCCCCATCTACCTCAGATACCTCTACGAAAGATAAAGGGGAGCAAAAACTAAAAGAGAGAGGGGGAGAAAAGTCCTTGCAGCATCTTTTTGAATAATGATGCTTACGAACATCCATTTGTTGTTCAGTTTTCTGTCAAGTGTCTAAACATAGCTCATGGCTGGCACAGAACTGGAGAAGAAGCAATTGAAGGAGCACGCGCTGTTCCTTGGTGTTTACTGGAGAGGGCAGGACAGTGTTTCGGTGCTGAGATGTTGCCTGTTAAAATCCATCCGTGGCAGCTCTGTGAGTTGCACAGGACACATCAGTATTTATCAGGGTCTGTTATAACAGGACACTTTTTCAATTTGTGTTTTTATCCCCAAATTGGAAAGGGGCACGAGGTGGTGGCAGCAAGGACAGGGAGCTCTGTGACCTGCGCTGGACCAAGTGCAGCCAGTCGTGACTGTGGCCACAGCAGGTTCTCCTGAGGGTCATTTAATGGCTGAGCTGCTGTGGCTGGTCAGCTCAGCACATTTCTTACTGCTCGCCTCGGCTCTGCCGCCACTAGGACTGCCTCTGCCTTGTCTTTTGATATTTTTTCTCTCTCCTTCGTTTTTTCCCCAGCAGAGAAGCCTGTGTTTTAAATTAGGCAACATGTAACCCTGGTGTCCCTTAATGCCGTGGCATGGCCCTGTGCTGTACTGGGAAAATACTGTACAGCCAAAACTGTTTTATTTCATGGTTTAGTGTAGTGGGAGCTGGAAGCCAGTTAAGCTTGGACCTTTGCACGAGATCAGGTTTTCGGTGAGATCGTTGCTACAGTGGCTCTCTGTGTGTGTCCTTCCTATTAATCTGGTCACTCAGAGGTAAGGCATTTCAAACTGTGGAGCAGCTATGCAAAGGACAAACCTTCCAAGGTTTGTGTAGCATGAATAAGACAAAAGCGTATTTAGGATAATTTTGCAACCTGGATTATTAACCCAGTTTCCTTTGCCAAAGAGAACAGTTTAAGGTTCTGCTCACAAGGACCTTTGGACTATTAGTTTTGACAGTGCGTTGAGCAAATCGCAGCTGTCAATCAAGCTAATTGGCAATGAATAGTAAATGATTGAATGGAAGTGTTGGAAAAATGTTCTCGGTGCTAAGTGCAGAGCAGGGAGCTGGCTGGATCTCACAGTGGCAGCCCACTGTTATCGTTCTCACCAGCAGCAGTAAATCCTTTCCAATCCTTCCTTAAAACACTTTGTCCATGTAGCCTGTCAACATTAATCCATCAATGAAAAAATATGGATATAGAAAGAAACATTGCTTTAGGAATAGATCTGTATTTTTGCACCATTTTGAAATGACCTTCCGGCCATTTGGGGCGTATTTGCTTCAGAAAATTTTGTCTTTTGAGCAAGATTGTATCTTCCTTGCTTTTGTGCTGTGCCAAGTAACTTTATGGCGCCCAACAAATCGGTAGTGACACGGCTGCCCAGAATGGATACGTCATGGGTCAGGCTCTAAATGCCAGAAATGAATCTGTGAAACCTTGGGCTCTCAGTCACACAGTGGCTGCCATCGGTCCTGCCTCCCTGTCTGAGAGGGGAGATTTCTTGTTCCTGCCCAGTGAACCCAAGGGCCTGCATTTCAGCAACCTCTCAAGCATTTGATTGTGGTGTATCCTTTCTTTTATGTTCATTCTTGTTCCTTTGCTGTACTTTTTATTTCATGTTATCTTTTTCTTTTTCTGTTAGGAACAAGGTAGTTTTTCCTTTTCAGCTCTTGAGCGTTCTGAGAGACCCTTCACAAAAGGGATATGGATTTGCCTGCCCCAGAAAGCTCAGCTAGTATGACAAATATATATATTTTTAAAATCATACAAAAATTAATGTTCATAACTCCCTGGCTTTGTGTTGTGGCTACAGGGAAAAATTACCTTGCAAGAACTCTGGCTTATGTTGTCGGTTTGCAGTTCTTTTTGTGTCCTCATACAAAAATCTGTTCCTCCTTTGTGTACACTGCCTTTGCCAAAGCTTTGCCATTGTTCTGCAGGAGGATACCATGGAGGTGGAAGAGTTCTTGAAAGAAGCTGCAGTAATGAAGGAGATCAAGCATCCAAACTTGGTGCAATTATTAGGTAAGTGATAAATACCAAGCAGAGGGATTTGAACTAAAGCCTTGTGCAGTGATATGGATGTTAAGGAGCAGATAAGCTGCTTACCATACCAAGGCTTTAAATACAGACACTTATTGTCTGGCAAAATTCACAATTTGTACCACTAATACATGATTTTTAATGATCTCGTCTCCCTAATGTTTAATTTGCCAGAGCCTGAAGCAGAAAATTAAACCCCTTTATTAACCACTTCCAAGCAGAATCCATTCTTTCCATGAGCCCCATTTTTCTGCCTTCTGAAGGCACAAATTATCCTCGGGGATGAAACCTCACTGATATTCTCCAACATTCATTTTCCACTTTGCATTGTTCCCCAGGGGTGTGCACACGAGAGCCTCCTTTCTACATCATCACGGAGTTCATGACATATGGGAACCTGCTGGATTACCTGCGGGAGTGTAACAGGCAGGAGGTGAATGCTGTGGTGCTGCTCTACATGGCAACCCAGATCTCCTCAGCCATGGAATACCTGGAGAAGAAAAACTTCATCCACAGGTAGGAAGGACAGTGAGCACCCTTGAATCCCGAGCACAGAACACCCCTTGATGTATTTTCCTGCCTTTCAGGCTATCACAGCATTGGCTGGTGTCATATATTTATCACACTGGTACATTATCTGATGCAGTCTATTTAACCTGTCTAAAGGATGGGTTTCCTCTTTGGTTTTTTCTCTTGCCTTTGAAGTAGATGCAGGTGAAACACATATCAGTACTGATATATTTTGGGAAAGGCCTTAAATATGAATTTAAGCCCAAAGTAATGGACTTTTAAGGGACCAGATAAGCCACTTCTTTGTTTCTAACAGCCTTTCAAACCAGCTGCAGTTGGTGATGCTGGTTGTGTGCAGGGCCTCGCAGCAGATTCACCCTCCGAGCGCCGCCTCAGCCGCTGTTCTTTCTTGTTTAGTTCACTTTGTTTTCCACTGCAGGGATTGTTCCTTGCTATTGTCCAGATTGTGTATTCACTTTAATAAGCATCTCTGCCATCTTAAAAGTCTCAGGGACTCTGACCTTTAAAGTGTGCTGCAATTATGGCTGGAGCTTTGCGTTCCTTGTCTGCAGAAACGGGCTCCTGGCAATATAATGACACATCCTGCGCCAGGGCTCGAGAGTGGCTGAGCTTTGTACAAGATGCTCTGTGTGCAGCAGCGTGACCTTTCCTGCCCAATTAACTGGAATATGGAATTAGCACGTGTTTTTTTCATGGAGACAAATATGAAGATTGTGTGTAAAGTTCTAGGTGCTCCTCTAAGCCATGCGTTGCCTTTGCTGCTTGAAAGGCCTGGTTAAATGCTTGCTATCAGTCAATAAATTGAACAGAGATGTTGCCAATTAAAATTTCCTGCCTTTGATTTGCTTTGTTGAAAGGATTTTGTCCCTTCAGCCCGCAGGAAGTAAACTTTAAAAACTGCTTTGTGTGAATCTCATTTGTGTTCTCTGCCATTCATTTCATTTCCTCTTACTTCTGATGGCCCATTTATCTAAAATAAATAGTAGCGTTTTTCCTTATCAGCCATCCCCATAACCACCTACCCAATTATTTGAAGAGTGTTGTCAAAATTCACATCCATGGATTCAAATGCTGGGCTCTGACCTCGTTTAATGAATCAGGAAGGAGGAGGAATTTGATTATGGAGAGGAGCTTTTATTTAGATACACATTGTAGTAATCAGCATTGATAAGAAGGTACATTCAAAAACACTGTGAAATTTAAATGGGCATCTAGTAAGATGTACTTTTTTTTCTGTTTTTTAATTTATTCTGATTGAGCAGGACAAGCAACAGAAACAGCAGTGTCTGCCTCGTATCTAAAGATCTCACAGAAGCTTCTTGATACAATCAATTTTTAGTTAAACGTGACACAATCTAAAAAAGTGTTTTTAACAAAACCTAATATTAGGAGAAATGTAGCTCTGTGCTTTACATTTTTATCCTCCTTAAGCATTTCTGAGGATGAAAACAGCATGTACAAGCCAGGGAAGTGGCAAATGCGACATGCACATCTCTCAGCTGCCAGGGTGGATGGAGCCAGTGGTGGGAGAAAATGTGGAGAGAAAGTTTACTTGTTACCCAGTTCTTTGAAAATGCCAGCACTGATAGGAGAGGCTACAGCAGGTTTGCAAAGGCCAAAAGCTGGTGTGAACAAGTTGTGTTGTAAAAGGTGGTACCCCTGGGAAGAGGAAGAGCAGGGCCGGGAGCTAATCCTGGTGCTGGAGCAAGGACTGGAAAAGGAGTTCTGGAGAATGCCTGGTGTTGGCTGGGGTGACTGAAGCGCTACAGAGGTGGGCAAGAAGTGAGGAATTGGAACTCGGTTTATTCAGTGCTCATCCCCAGCTATTGATAACTTGAGCACTGACATTTCTTTGAAATATTTTTATCCTGAGGGTGGCAGCTTTTATTGAAAGTGAGGGGGCTTTTTGAAGCTCTCGCTTCAAATTAGAAGGAAAAAAAAAAGTTCGGATGACAGTCTTATGAAGACAGAGTGGAAAATAACTTTCCCTCTCGTGTGTGTGCGTGTAACTGCAGAATTTCTGTGTAATGCTTGGATCAAAATAATCACACAGGCCCAGGTTTCTTCGGGAACAGCAGGCTTCCTTGCTGTTGCTAAAAGTGAGATGGTGAAGACTTCTCATTGCCTATTTTTGGTCTTCTTTTTAGGGACCTTGCTGCCAGGAACTGCCTTGTAGGGGAGAACCACTTGGTGAAGGTGGCAGACTTTGGCCTGAGCAGGTTAATGACAGGTGACACCTACACAGCCCACGCTGGAGCAAAATTCCCCATCAAGTGGACTGCACCAGAAAGCCTGGCCTACAACAAGTTCTCCATCAAATCCGACGTCTGGGGTAAGAATTTGCATGGACTGATTAATGCAGATGACAGTTTTCTTTGCCAGGGCTGTGAAGTGAGGCTGTTGTGGAACATTTCAGGAGGGAGCAGCAGGTTCCCTGGTTTGAGCTGCATTGTTCTATGAGCTTGTCAGAGAGCAGGGACTCATCTCTGCCTGGGCAGTCTTAGAGCAGAGCACAGAGAATGCTGACCTGATTTTATATATTTGAATTGCTGGCAAATATGAAAGTAGGGGATACTGGAGTGTTTATAGAAATGTATGAAATGGGGCTGGAGGACACCAGTGCTACTGCCTTGATTGAGTTCTGGCGCAAGACTATAAATTGATATATTGTTATATAGCCAGAAACTTTCTAACTACTTCAAGGAGTAATGAATCTGGTTCGTTTTATGTTAAAAAAATAATTATGTGTGTATCTGTCTAGTGATAGCTCCAAGCTCGTCTTTGTGCATTTTGAAAGAATAATCTTTGGAATGAGATGAGGAGAAAGCAGAGGGAAAATTTGATGACAAATGGTTATTGAAGGACCCTGAAGTGCTGGTGATAAGAGTAGGCTTAGCTAAATGGAGCTATATTGTATCAAATCTGACCACAGAAAATCTCATTGTACTTTTATCAGCCTTTCTTTGGGTTTTATATCTCTGCCCGTAGCTGTTGGTCAAATTCTCAAAAGTGCCCAGTGACATGAGATAGAGTTTGTGGAGTGTGGTCCCAAAGGCACTTGGAAAATGATATCGTGAGCATCTTCTATATATAAATCCACAGACAGTAGTGAAGTAGAGATGAAGTTTTCTGCAGTTTGGGGGAAAATGTGCAGAGAAAGGCTTTATGTTGAAGAAACTTTTAGGCAGATGGCTGATGTAAAACGTTTGGTAGATGGAGGAGGAAAAGCCAAAACAGCCTCCCAAGGAGTATGTGATGGCTGACCAAGGTGTTTTCTGCTGCTTTGGGTTTCCACGTGGTGTTGGCTGCTGAGTATCTGCCACGGTGTCAGGATACTGCTGTACTGCTGTGGTGGCTGCAGGATCCCTGCTGGATTTCAGCAGTAGAGTACTCGGGGGAGGAAAGATCCCAAAGGAATATGGGGTATCTTTAGTTAGGGTTAATGTAACCTTGGGAAGCAGAGCTGGGGCAGTGGACTTTGGGATCTCATCAGAGATCAGCTGTCCCCCGAGGCCGGGGCTGCTGCTGGGCACACCAGGGTTTAGATGATTTCACCTCACTGCCTCAAGACAGCAATCAAAGAAAATTGTGCACAGAAATGTCTAATGTAGATTGCCCTTGGTGGCGTTGCCATGTAATGTGATGTGATTTCCTTACTTATGCAGAATTGTAATCGCTTTCTCTTCAGGTTAAGAGCAGAATAGGGTGACTGAACTAATTACATGCAGGTTGTTGAACTGGTGTTGGGTTTATTCTGTGAGCCTGACTCCTGGGTTAGCTGCCTGACCCCGCTGCTGACCTGCATCCCCACCAGCCACTGCCACTTGAATGCCTCGCCTGTTCCAAGACCCTTTTTGTGCTCTCCCTTTTCCTGCTCAGCTTTCCCTGGGACCAAAACGTCTCACCCTCACCGTATCTTGTTGCTAGCAACTGCTGAAACTTTCCTCTCACTGCTGCCTCCCAGATTTCCCTTCTAGACCATGCTCCAGCTAAACAAGGGCACCCCAAAAACACTGAGCTATTAAAATGTGCGAGTCCTCCAGGGAGAGGTTGCAAATGAGAGGAGCTGTCACACTGAGGGAGCGACTGCAGTGCAGCAGTGAAGCGGTTTCAGCTAATCCACTGTGAAGTCTCTTAATTGTGCCTCTAATAGGACTTGAAGGATCTCAAGGCGTTCAGGTTTGAGACAACTGATACATTGAAAATTAGTCTAATTCTACCCTGTCATATCGCAGGAGACTTGTCTGTGCTGACGGAGGGGCTTGTTACGCTTCTTTAACATTTAAGCTGCTGCTGAGCATGGGATCTGAGCCACCCAGAGCTGGTCTATGTGTGCAGCACTGTTTAGTGACTACTCCCACTAAACATCCTCTCAAATCAAGATGAAAACAAAGCTTATTGATTTTTTTTTCCTCCCCCCCCCTTTTTTTTTTCTTCTCTTCTCTCTTGTTCTCCACTGCAGCCTTTGGTGTTCTGCTGTGGGAAATTGCAACCTATGGGATGTCCCCTTACCCTGGGATTGACCTGTCTCAAGTCTATGAGCTCTTGGAGAAGGACTATCGTATGGAGCGTCCTGAAGGCTGTCCTGAGAAAGTTTATGAGCTCATGAGAGCATGTAAGTGTTTCTTAGCCCTGCAAATGCTGCTTTGTAGCTCTGCAGGGGTGCAATAAAAGTGCGGGGATCTGGCTATGTACAGCAAGGCACGAGAACCCCCTGCCAGTTGCAGGGAAGGTGCAGTGCTGTGTGGAAATGTTTGGTTAAAACTGCTTTCCCTGGAGGATGAACACGCTATGAAACCAGCTGTTCATCTCTACTGGGAGCCCACATGCCCGGGGAGGAGATTTGTTGTGGATCTCAATACTTCCTTTGTCTCCTTTTTCCTGACAACTTAAAGAAAAGCTTGTGCTCCAAGGATGAAGCAGGAGATTCATTTGGCTTCCTGCAGGACTGACTGTGACTCTTCACTGTGGCCTTTTAATACGTGACTCAGTGCCCTGCACTTTTCCCCAGCAGTGCTCAGCACCTGCTGTCACACACTGACACAAAAACCTGATTTAGAGAGTGCTGGGTGTCTGCAGCTGTCACTGAGCCAAAGTGGTTGCAGACACCCAGCACCCTGTAAATCAGATTTCTGTGTCAGTATTTTATCTCGGTGTATTGGAAGGGAACTGTGATTTCTGGCTCCTCCTGGTGCAGGGTCTGCTGCTGGAGGGGAGTTTTGAGTGGTGGTGTATTTTTTTTCAGGCTGGCAGTGGAGTCCTTCTGATAGACCTTCCTTTGCTGAAATCCATCAGGCCTTTGAAACAATGTTTCAGGAATCCAGCATATCAGATGGTAGGTCTGGCTCCCTGTTGGACCAGCAATTCCAGGGACGGGAAAAGGGCTGATTGCATCCTTAACTCTGCATGTTATTCATAGACTGCTTTGCAGTAAAACTCAGTCCTAGGTTATAGTACCTGGTGTAAATGATGTAGAAAGCAGTTATTTGTTTATGTGTGGGTTTTTTTTTTTCTGGGCAAGCATCTCATTTTAAAGGGCCAAATGGCTAAATAACCCCAAGGAACCCCTATTTTGTGTTGCTCGCTTTTCTTTTGTGCTGTTAATTCCAAACAGAGCAATAGTATTTTATCTTCAGTTGATTGCAGTGATTGTTTTTCTTCTGTGCATTGCAGAGGTGGAGAAAGAATTGGGAAAGAAGGGCATGAGGAGTGTAGTGAGCAATTTCCTCCAAGCCCCAGAGTTGCCAACCAAAACGCGAACATCGAGGAGAGCTGCTGAAAGCAAAGATGCCAACGAGGGCTTGGAGACTGCACATGCTCGAGGCCAGGGGGAATGTGGTAGGTTTTAATTAAAGTCATTATTCCTTCAGGAAATACAGGGGGAACCAAAATGCACATCTAGCTCCAGGCCCTCACGTAGGCAAAGCTGTGCCTAATAACAGGTGCCATCTCTCTGTACCAGCGCTGTGTTTCTGGGTGACAGGCTGCTGAGTTTGCTGTCCTGGGTCCAGAACTCCTTTTATTAGTTTTTGCAAAGGTAGGTTGTTAATTCTGGGGCCAGATACACACAGCAGCTGGAAGTGTGAATCCTTAACTGGCTGAGGGACTTGTGCCCTCCCTGCTGTTGCTTAGAGAAGCCCTCAGAGTTCTTTTAACTTAATGGCTGTTGCCTGCATCTCCCTAAAGACCAGAGCCTGAGCACAGAGCTCTCTGATCATATCCTCTTCCCATTCCCTGGCAGGAGCTATCAGTGGGATCTCCCACTGCATCTGAGTGCTGGGTAATCTGCTGTGTTCAAGCCACTTTACGCTACCACACTGCATAATTTAAAGCGGGGTGATAGCTCGGGTTTAGCAAGCCCCATAAGGGAGGTTTCTTCACTGTTCCATCCTACCAGATTTGTGCTTGCAGCACAGAAGAGTATTACTCTTGGCAGGCACCAAATATAATTTCAGCGAGGGACAAAAAGGTATTTACAGACTCTTCCATAAAATTAAACTTCCAATCAGTTTCTTCAAGCACTTACCTTCCATTCTGAGGTAATAAAAGCAGTGGTGAAAGGCCGAATGAGTACAGGAGATTTGTGTCTAGCTCTGCGTTTGAAAAATAAGAATGTAAAGTGAAATACAGTGGGTTTTTTCCCAGCTCCTGTTGAGGCTGCTTCTTCTGACTGTTCCTGTGTCTGACCCTTTTTGTGTAATGTCAGATTCACCCAGTAGTACATGTTTCAGTAACAAATGTATGTCTAGACAAGGAGGGGAGGGGGAAAAAGAGGGGATTTAAAATGTTGGAAAAAGAAAGTATCAGTGACTCAGGAAGGAAGGTTATTTACCATGTATAGGAAATATAATTGCCTATTATTACAAGCTTTTGAAGTAAAATAATTTCATTTAAATACTTGAGGGCTTTGAGAAATGCAAGTACAGCAGGCATAATATGATTTTAACATTATGCTGGGAATCATTTCACTCTTTACTGTGAAAGAAATTTTTTCACAATAAAGTTTTATTGCAGTTTCCCTTCCAATTGTCAGTGTTTCCATAGCAAGTCCAGCAGCTGGAAGCTGATCCGCAGTGCTAGCTGCTAGTTTTCTCTGGATTTCTGCAGCTCCACTGTGTCTATGCTCAGTAAGGCCATGGCCTGGCTCTTCTGGCTGTCCAGGTCCTCCTGAGTTCTGTGGGAGTGGTGTAACTGCAGTGCTCCTGTGCAAATGTGTTGTCTTCTCAAAGTACACAACTATTTTTTTTCCAAATTCTCTCCCCTCAACCAAAATCCATTCCTCAGCCAAAATCCTGCCCATAGCATGATGATCACCAATTTGTGACTAAGAGGCATCCTTCCTTATGACTCTGCTTCATCTCCCTTCTTGCTGCCTAGTCAAGCTGTAAATGTATATGTTGCCCTGCAGGCATTCCTCCTTTGGATTAGAATGCCATTGGAGTGCTTGGCCTAGGAACGAGCCCCTCTGTCAGTCAGACACAGAGACCTTCAGGACTCTGTATGAATTTATTATAAACCATTATTCATTTTTAAGTACCTCTTGTAAGTGGAGAGAGGGTCACCCCATCGCTTCCCTCTGCAGCAGTGCTGCTGGAGGAGGCTGGTACTGCCCCTTTTCTCTGTTACTGTACAAAGCTGAGCATCTTCACAGTGCTATGACCTGAAGTGTCATATCTTGATCTCGATTTCTGCTCATGAAACAGTTATTTCCATTCCCCACAAAGGATGACATCAGGAAAACGAATGAGGAGCCTGGGGATGGAGGTGGGTTACAGAGGTGCCTTATTAATTCAGAGGGTCAGTGATTCAAAAGACAGCAATAGTACAGGGACTAAAGCAAAGGCCTCTTTGTATTTATCTTCTTCACAGTGTGAAGTTTAGACAAGTCTCCAGATGTGAGGATGGGAATCTGAACACAAACATGTAGTGTTTGTATGTCACTCTTCCACTCAGAAGCCCACAGGGAAAGTAATTTGACAGCCACCTCAGGAACAAATGGATGCAGGATCATGGACCACGTTCATTCCAGGCTTGAGTGTGGCTGTACTTACTTTATTTCTGCTCTGAAGTTATGTCTGTTCAGAGAACCTGCACCTTTTAGAGGTGCTGCAGTGGTTTGATCCTGTAAGAAAATGGTTTATTCTGGCTCTCGGAGCAACACTCAAAAGCTCTTTCCTTTTCTCTTGCAGACCCCCTGGATCATGAGCCTGCTATTTCTCCCTTGCTCCCACGGAAGGAGAGGGTGGCTCTGGAGAGCAGTTTGAATGAAGATGAGCGGCTGCTTCCAAAAGACAAAAAGCATAACCTCTTCAGTGCCCTGATCAAGAAGAAGAAGAAAACTGCCCCTACCCCTCCGAAACGGAGCAGCTCCTTCAGGGAGATGGATGGACACTCGGAGCGCAGGGCGGGCGGGGAGGAGGAGTGCAGGGATGCTGGCAACGGAGCTTTCATTGCCCCCCCTGCAGACTCAGCTGACCCCTCCAAATTCCAGAGCCCAAGCAATGGGGCTGGTGTCACCAACGGGGTTGTGGCTGGGAACTCTGGGTTCTTATCTCCCCACTTACGGAAGAAGTCCAGCACGATGAGCAGCAGTCGCGGGGTGGCTGGTGAGGAGGAGAGCAGTTCCAGCTCCAGCAAGCGTTTCCTAAGGTCTTGCTCAGCCTCCTGTGTGCCCCACGGAGCGAAGGACACCGAGTGGAAATCTGTGACTCTGCCCCGGGATTTGCAGTCCACGGGACGCCAGTTTGATTCCTCCACTTTTGGGGGGCACAAAAGTGAAAAGCCAGCGCTGCCTCGGAAGCGGGCGAACGAGGCCAAGACTGACATTGCTGTCAGGGGAACAGTGACTCCTCCTCCACGGCTGCTTAAGAAGAATGAAGAGACCACTGATGATGTGTTCAAAGATGCAGAGTCGAGCCCTGGTTCCAGCCCTCCCACCCTGACGCCAAAACTTGGCCGTAGGCAACCTGCTGCCCCTCCTTCCTCCAGTGGGCTCCACAAGGACGATGGAGTCAAATCCAGTGCCTTAGGTACCACTGTGACGATGGACCAAGGTTCTGCTGCCAAACCCAACCCTGCTGGGTTCATGGGGGCCAGCAAGGCTTCCTCTGAGGAGCCACGCCTGAGGAGGCTCAAGCAGGCCTCGGAGTCGGCAGGGAAGGACAAAGGGAAATTATCGAAGCTGAAACCAGCCCCTCCACTCCCACTGTCTTCATCCTCCATCGCCAAGCCTGGGAAGGTTTCTCACAGTCCCAGCCATGAAGCAGCAGCAGATGCGGTGTCTGGGCCGAAATCCAAACAGTTGACTCAGGTTGGAGAGGCTGCAGGCAGTGATGCTGTCAAGCCAAACCAGTCAGGGGAAGGTGTGAAAAAGCTGGGGATCCCCTCTGTACCAAAGCCACAGTCCTCTACAAAGCTGCTGCTGAGCACAGCACCCCCAGCTGCCTCTTCCTCATCCGTACCCTCTGCCGCAGGCGGGGACCAGACATCATCCACAGCCTTCATCCCCCTCATATCCACCAGGGTCTCGCTGCGGAAGACCCGGCAGCCCCCGGAGAGGATTGCCAGTGGCACCATCACCAAAGGGGTGGTGCTGGAAAGCACCGAGGCCCTACGGCTCGCCATCAGCAAGAACTCTGAGCAAATGGCCAGCCACAGCGCCGTCCTGGAGGCTGGCAAGAACCTCTACACCTTCTGCGTGAGCTACGTGGACTCCATTCAGCAGATGAGGAACAAATTTGCCTTTCGGGAGGCCATCAATAAGCTGGAGAACAACCTCCGGGAGCTGCAGATCTGCCCAGCGACTGCTGGCAGCGGCCCTGCGGCCACCCAGGACTTTAGCAAACTGCTCAGCTCAGTGAAAGAAATCAGCGACATTGTTCAGAGGTAGCAAGAAACCAGGCTGAAAAATAAACAAGTGAATCAATCAATCACAATGGGCCAAAGCCAACTGTGGGGAGAGGAACGTGTGGACTGACAAAGGAGCGGGGGCGTTCAGGTTAGGGCTGTGCCAAGGACGCAGACTGTGACTGAACACCCCAGCTCTGAAGGGCAGGGCTGTGTTCAGGCCCTTCCCACCCTCTGAACTCAGATTCCCTGTGTTTCATATACTCGTAATCGTCTTATCTGTGGAGTTCTTGCCTTGTGGACTACAAGTCTAAGTGCTGATGTCACGCCATGCCTTTTTATTAATATTTTATTGTTCTGGACAGACCATTAAGACTGAAGCCGGACTGGTGGACTGAGATGCCATCCTCCTCAGGAGGACTTTGTACTGCATTTTTGTTCCCTCCCTCTGCCCCCCTGTACATGAGGATGAGTGTTTGGATAGCAATATACCCACTGCATTTTTTGGGAGAGTTTGCCAGCACATGGCCCTGGCTCAAGTCTGACATTTACCTGACATTAATGTAACAGATTTGGTGCTTGGGAGGGAAGGGGGGAAAATTATTAATGTAAGGTTTTTTTAACGACAGAATGCTACAAGTGATGATTGCCCAAATTCTTCCTCTGATTCTACCTGCTACCCTTCATTTCTGTGTTTTCAATAGTTTCTCAGTATTGTTGAGCTCCGGTGAATTGCTTGGGCTCACAGTGTTGGAGGCAGCACCCGCTGATGTCCCAGCCCAGGAGCCTCCCTCGGCAGCAGAGCAGGCCTGGAGAAGGTCTGGAGGAGGATGTGCTGTGGCACTCGTGATGTCTGACACTAATCTGGCTGGTGTTTGGGGTGAGGGGTTGCAGAGCTTGGGCAGCTGGCGCTGGGAGGGTGGCAGTGGGAAGAGATGGCTCGGGATGAGCTCTGGGACACCGCTGTCCCTCCAGCAGCTGCTGTGGCTGAGCCTGCACGTCACAGTGGGTGAGAACTGCTGTGTCTCCAGTTGAATTTCCAGCTTTTTGTTTCGTGAAGGGAGATGGAGCTTGGCCTCTGCCCTCCTGCAGAGCCCCATGCTTTGAGGGGCTGTGGTGCCTGCCTTTCCATGCCACAGGAACCCCTGGCAGGAGCTCCAGTGCCAGTGCTCCGGGGTTAAAAGCGTTTCTACCTTCACGCCAGCATGGTTCCATCCAGCATCAAACAAGGATCTGTTTGCAGACATTTCTCTTGGGTGCATGTCCCGAGGAAACTGCCACAACATGCTGTCAGCAAGACTCCTGGCCTTCCTTTCCAAGGTCCTGTGACCTTCCCAGTTAATGCTGGGAACTAACTGTGACTCATGACAATAGTGAAAGAACAAGGTTTAGGGCTATTAACAGTGCAATTTAACTCCTCTTAACAGTTCCAAACATGAGAAAAACACGTTTTCCATTTTCTGTTCCCCTGTAACTCGTGACCCCTCTTGTGTATCTTAAACACTAATTGCCTTCAATTGTATTTTATGCTGTTCTCTTTGGAACTGTTTGTTTTGTATATGATTTCTAGTAGTTCACTCGTGTGTGTTCACGCCACTTCTCGCCCTCACAAACCGCCATGACTTAACACATGACAAATGTTCAAAAGAAAGTACACACTTCTGCCACAGGCTGCCTTTAAAAACGTAAGAAAAAAAGCAAAAAACCAACCCTTGGATTGTCTCTTTCCTGGAGGTACTGTTTTTACTTTGATAACATATTGTGCCACTATATTATACATTTGTATCTTGTTATTACACACTTTTGTAGACTTGTCTTTTTTACAGTGTGTAAATAGCTCTGTCCTTCATCTCTGTGATACTTAAGGGGGTCGTTTCCCCTTTAATTTAGTCCAGTACAGATTGTTTCTGTACACGACTTCCAACTCTTCTCTCTTTCTCTATTTTCCATTTTTTTGATTTGTTTTTTATTCCAGTCTCTCTTGTGTAGTATATTTAAAAATAAATCAATGTTGAGGAAAACTTGTGTTTGTCAGTGAAGCTTTTCCAACCCAGTTACCTCCCCTGAGACTCTGCATCCACAACCAGGAGTTCCCTGTTTGGGGGGTTCACTCTGGCCCTTTGAGCACAGTGGGACCCTGGTCAGAGCCAGGCCAGCTGCCCCTTTCCATGTTCTTTTTTTTCTGGCTCTGAAAAGTCAGGAGAGAAAAGAGATGCACAGAATAAAGACTGTGTCATCGCCTCTTGAATCAAAGACTTTGCAGTTGTATTCAAGGAGATTTAAACCAGAGATTTGACTGAACTTTTCTCTTGTTAATGGTTTGTATTCTGTAATTCTGCTGTTGTGTTTCCCTCCCTCTCTGCTATGAAATGACCCATGAGTTTCTCTCACACAGTTCCCTCCCTCATTTCTGGCTGCCCGTTCTTATTTTCTGTTTCCCTTCAACCTTTCTAGTAAATATTGGGGGAGGGACATTTCCAGGTACTGGGCAGCCTCTAAAATGAGCCACTGCCTTGATTAATAAAGATGCTAAAGATCGAAAAAGGATGAGAAGGAAAAAAGAGCAGGTGACAGTGCGTGGTGTGCCCGAGGTCCCACGTTTCTGTGATGATGTTTTAGGGCTATAACCCAGTTCTCCCCATTTCTAATCCCCTCCACAAGTCCCTGGTGAAATCTGTGGGTCCTGACACTGGGGTCTGCTCACTCCTGGTCTTGGGGAAGCAGGAAACCTTGGCCTGCTGTGACAGCAGCTGCATTGGGCTGTGTCTGGTGAGCCTGCAGGTGAATGAGGAGCAGGAAGATGTGTGGTGAGTAAAAACACAATTAATGGCCTGCACTGGGCAAGGCTCAGGCACAGCAAAGGGGCCTGCAGTGAGTGGAGCCGCAGCACTCGGGGGGTTCTGGGTGGGATTGTGACCAAGACCCTGGCAAAGGTCGATGTCCAGACTGCCCCATGGTGAATGGCCGTGGGCTGAGGGAAGATGGAGAGGCTTAACCTGCCCTTAAATGCCATAACTGCTGGTGATCTCCATCTCCACTGGCTTAGGGACTGGTCCATGGTGTCGTGGGAAGGCAGAGGCTGGTTGACCTGGCTGGGGAAAGCCCCTGGATCTGCAGTGTTGGGAGTGAGCGAGGGGGGATTAAAGGCTAAATTTAGCTGAGTACAGTAGGAGTTGATTTAACAGATCGATGCATTTAACAGTTTGATTGCTCCAATTTTCAAGGCTATTGAGCTTGAAAGTGAGAGTGCTCTGGGGGAAAAATAGCTGTGTTTGTGGTTTTGTTTTGGTTTTCGTGTCTTCGAAATTACAATGTTCACTCTTCTAAGTTTTCCTTTAATGTCATTTTGCTTTTTGTTGAGAAGTTGCTTGTCACAAGATGTAAAATGTGGTCAGTGTTTTATGCTCACTCTTCTTCTTACGAACCCAATGTTACTTTGGACAGGCTGGTGTGGCAGCCTGGCTGGGCCAGCTGCACTCTTGGGCTGTGCAGGAACATTTCCTGTCCCCTGGGATGGTCAGGGACAACCCACAGCCTTTTCCTTGGCTGACATTAATCTTTCCACCATTGAAAAGAGAGGAAAATACACCTAAACATGGTGTCACCTCTGAGGAGAGCATTCCTGTCATCACCTGTGCATCTAAAAGTGGGCTGGCAGCAGAGCAGGACACGCTCCTGGCCCAAGGGTGAGACATGACCAGGGTGGGCTGCTGGGAATGATGCTCCTGGTTCAGTTTCTGGTCAGTCCTGATGCCTTGGCAGTGCCAGTGCCCCTAAAGCTGTGGGTGAGGGACAGCCCCTGTCATTTTGGTGTTGAGGCTGGGCTCAGAGCTGTCCTCCCTGGCAGTGCTGCTCGGTGCTCGATGGTAGATCCAGCTCAGCAGAAAGCTGACCTGCAAACCAGCCCGTGCTGAACGTGTTCCCAGCAATCGCCCCCCTGTTGAGGATTCTGTGTTTGTCCTACCATCCATTCTGCTGATGAAGGTCCCACCTGTGCTCCTGGAGCCTGCATGACCCAGTTATGCACAGAGCCTCTTCAGGAGTCCCTCAGACGCAATTAAACCAGGCTCTTTCTCTGCAGAGAAGCCCTTGGGTTTCTGAGATTTGCTGTTCCCATTGTGTGTGTTTGCAGTGCTGCAGGTCTGCCCGGGGTTGGAGGAAAGGTGAGGGCAGGGAAGGTTCACGGAGGTTTCATGGAGAGTCCCAGCAGTGATGTTGGCAGTGTCTGCATCGGCTCTTGCTGTCTCAGACCACTGGCCATGTGTGGAGGAATCCAGGGCCTGTTTGATCCAGCTCCTTAGGACTGTGTGTGGCTGGGTTCCGAGCTCTCCGGCTCTCAAAGGTGTTGGGGGTCTGGGTGTCCCCTCGGGAGCTGCTCCCCTCCGCAGGAGGAGAGGAATGGGAAAGGGGTGTAGCTTCCTGTGGGAGCCCTCGTGTCCAGTGTGCATGGACAGGCTTTCCAGCCCCTCAGGGGTCGTTCTTGGTGTGTTCCCCCCTCGTTCCTCCCAGCACACACCCCCAGGCTCCAGGCATTTCCATTCCCTTTTACCTTCCCTCCCCAGCATTAATGACCAAGGAGCAGCAATCAAGAGCCTGGATTGCTGCCTCTTCCCAGGCCCCCTGAGGTGTGCTCCGGGGAGTTCAGGGGTGCCGTGGCCCCTCACCTGCCCCATGTCACAGCCTGGCAGGAGCCCCTCTCCTGACACAGGGTGAGCAGGGTGATGGCATCACCCTGGTGGCACCAAGCTGCCCATCAAGGAGCCCTGGGTTGTGGGGGCTGAGCCCAGCTCTGTCCCACCTGCCAGGTAAGTGCTCCACTTTTCAGCGAGTTCTACAGAGGTTATTGCGCATCAATCAAAGCCTCGTTATGTGTGTGCTTTTATGAGGCTGTTCTGAGCCTGTTCCTCTCCCAGACTTGAGTGCAGGAGCCCAGGCATCCCCGCAGCCACAGCATTGCCCAGCAGGTTTCCTTTCCCTTTCCGCAGCAGTCAGTGCCACTTTCCCCTGCAATGATCCATCACATCAAAGGCAGGGATTTACCGGCCCTCACGAACCCAGAGTTACTCCAAAACTCTTCCCCCTTCCTCCCTCCCATCCCTCCCCCCGACTCCAGCGCAGGGTAAAATTGATCAGTGCGTGTTTATTGATGGTTTGAACGCTCAAGAGAAGGGGAGGGGTGGGGGGGAACTCGTTGCCATAGAAACATCGATAAAGCTCCATCTTCGCTGCGTGATGCGAGCGCGGCGCCTGCGTCCCGATCCAAACGGGCCTTTGGTGGGGTGGGCACTGAGAGGGGTGGAGGTGGGTTTGGGGGTGCCTGGGGTGGGGACCTGCATGGGCTCAGCCTCCTGGGTGCTGTCGGTCGCTGCTGTGCTCCTCAGCGTGAGAATGTCAGGGCAGCAGGGATGCAGGGGGAGGAAATGCCCTTCCTCACCTTCGCAGCTGGCACCGTCCTCGTGTGAGGGCCAAATCCTGGCATTGTCTGTGTCCCTGCAGTCCCTCCTGGTCTGACCCTTCCCTGGAAGTTCCTCCTCCTGTGCCTCAGTCTCTCCTCCCTGGACCTGCTGTCCCACAGTTGTTTTCCCCTGGGTCCCAGCTCCTCCATTCAGCCTCAGTCACCGCTCCTGCTGCCAGAACAACTCACGCAGCACTGCATTAAGTGGTCTGTCTGCTTGATGGATATTACAATGCACCTCTTGCAGCCTGATTTAGGGTTTTTTTAATCTTTTTACTCCCCCAACCAAGTCCTGCCACGGTCTCTGATTTTTGAGGGTGCAATTTAGCGCTTGCAAATCATCTCCCAGCTCATTTTTGTGCCTGCAATGAAATATCAGCAGTGGCTCAGTGTGCAAGTTGCCGCTAGTGCCTGCAGCAGGTAGTTAGAGCTCTGATTGCTGGTACCTCTGGCAGGCACAGAGAAAACACTGGCATTGGCAGAGCTAAATCTGCCCAAAGGAGGGGAAGGCAGTGGCTGGGCAGTGGGGCTCTTCCTGTGCTGCTGTGGCTGTGCTGGTTTTTTGCCCCAGTGATTCCCAAAGCTGCACCACTGGTGACTGGAAACACACCGAGCACCCCTCAGTGGCCCTGGGAGGTGCAGAAGTCCTTGTCTCAGTCCTTCTGCACCCAAGTTCTGCTGCAGCTCCAGCTGGGAATAGGTGGTGCTGAGGGCAGGAAGGCATTAGGAAGGGCCAGGCTGTCAGGCAGGAGCTGGGGTGGTGTGACAAGGACGTTTAAGGTCGGTCATCGCTGTCTCACCCTGGTGAGGAGTCTGGGGATTGGGGTGTGGGCAGGGCGGTGGGGCTGCGGCAGGACTGGTGATGCCAGGGCAGGTTTCCGTGCTCATTCCAGGGATTGCTAAGGACAAGATTTTCTCAAACCGCACTGCTCTGCCCTGGTTTTGCAGGCAGGAGCTGCCTCTTGTAAGAGGCATCTTGACACTAAGCAGAATTTGCTGCCGGAGGGACTTTTCCTTAATAGGCAGGGGAGCAGCAGCTCGGTGGAGTGCTCTGAGGGACCCTCTCCTCCCTGACAGCCGGCCCTGGACTATGGGCAGTCCCTGGGGACTGTCACCACCAGGATTATCCTGCTGTAACCCTCCAGCCTCACTGCCTGGCCCTACTGGCACTGCCTGGCCCGTTGTGCCACCCCAGCTCTGCCATCCCTGTGTGCCACCCCTGTTCTCTGCCAGCCCTGCGGCACTGGACACCCAGCACGGGGCCCTTCCCCTGTGCCCCAGCAAAAGCTCTGTGTGACCAGGAAAGGGATTTGGTGATTTCTCTTCAAGGCACCCTCCTCTTCTTCCGTTGCACCGCTTGGGAACAGGGATGGGAGATCTAGAGCAGAGCTGGGAGTGGAGCAAACGCAGCGTCCTCCCTCCCCAAGGCAACCCCAGCAGCAAAACCCCCCAACACCCTCTTGTCCCAGCAAACCCAGGCGAGACGGAAGGGAAGGAGGGGACGGGGTGACCCGCAGGAGGTGGGGGATCAAGTCCGAGCTCTCATCTCCCGAAGCGGAAGGTGAAGCCCCCTTTTTTCCTGTTGTAGCCGTTGAGCTCCTCGGCCAGGTTCCCCAGGGCACCGCTGCGCTTCTCCCCTCCGGCGGGCAGCGGCTCTGGGCCCCCTCGCCTGCCCGGCCGCTGCCCGGCCCCGGCCGTGCCGTATCCCCGCAGCTCCCGGGCGATGCTCAGCAGCGCATCCAGCTCCTCGCTTCGCCTCCGCTGTGCCCCTGCCCTCCAGCCGGGACCCCGGACCTCCGCCGCCGTCTGCCAGCCGGGATCGAGCAGAGCGCCTTCCCCGGGGTGTGCCGGCTCCCACCGCTCGCCGGGAGGGAAGCAGGCTCCCAGGCTCAGGAGGAAGAGGCAGGACAGCGAGTAGGGTGCTCTCATCTGGGGGAAGGACAGCAAGGGAAGGGAACGTCAGCGAAGCCCCGAGCATCCTCGGGCAGCGGCTGAGGCGGCAGCACGGGCTGTCCCCGGCAGTTCCCCATCCCTGCTGCAGCCCCCCCAAACAGCCCTGCCGCCCCTGCTGAACCCCCCCAGGCCCCCACTGCTCCTTCTGCAGCCTCCACACCAGCACCCAGCCCCGCCGGGGGTGCTGGGGGTCTGAGCTCCCCCTGCCTCCTTCATGGGCAGCAGGTCCCTGCTCACAAATTCCAGCCTCGCAGCTGCTCCAGGCGCTGGCTGTGCTGGGCTGGGGGC